>OY740806.1:26919840-27477340 GCA_963514005.1 Raja brachyura | reverse complement strand
CTTAGTTCACTCCCATTTATCTGCACACAGACTCCACCAACTCTGAAATTAATGTAAAGCGAGTGTTTCTTCTGTAACAGTTGATGGTTGTGGGAAAAAAAAAATCAGAGATTCGGGCCAGTGATTCATCTCCAATTCGCCATTATGCAATTAACACTTTAAAAAAAATCTATTTCTGGTTGATGCCATTCCAACTCTCACCAGAGTTAATCCCTGCATGCGTTTTAACTTTGTGGGGAACAAAAAAACAAATGAGGCTTTATTGAGTTGAATGAGATCCAGTTTGGGAAACAGAGCAGCACATCCATAAACAGAGGGCAGTGTAAAATGTAGGTCAGGCAGGAACGAGGTCAGCCTTGTGGGATTTGTTTATGTGAAGCTGTCAAATAATCCTCGGTGATGCAAGGTTGCATGGCCAGATTAACTCAGTCTGATCATTAAAAAGCGGGCAAAATGTAGTCACAAGGAACTGCAGATGCTGGTTTACAAAATAAGACACAAAGTGCTGGAGTAACTCAGTGGGTCAGAAAACGTCTGTGGAGAATGTGGATAGGTGACGTTTCGGTTCGGGTTCCTTCCCCAGACGAATGGTTAAACAAAGAACATGTTATATAATACATTGATGCATAACCACACATTGCAAATCATGAAACTCATATTAATCTTGTGCATACCAGTCTGCATCTTGTTACTAATGTACAGGGAAGCATAGCTTTGTGAGGATATGCACTGATACAGCATACTGGCATCAATAAAACTTTAAAAACTACATCTGTGTACTAACACCCCTATTCAACAAAAAAAAAAGCACTGAGGGGAATAGATGTTATTACTGTACTCTGTTGTAAACTTTAGGAACAGGGGAATGCCTTCCAGCCCCTCACACCTGTCATGCTATCCCATTTAATTTTGTTTAAAGATACAGGGCAGAATCAGGTCCGTTCACCCTCCGTGTCCGCGCTGATCACTAGTTCTACCGCATCCCACTTTCACGTTCATTCCCTACAGACTAGGGGCAATTTACGGAGGCTTTGGTATGTGGGAGGAAACTGGAGCATCCGGAGGAAAGCCTCACAGTCACAGGGAAAACATGCAAACTCCACGCAGACAGTACCTGAGGTCAGGATCGAACCAGGGTTTCTGGCACTGTGAGGCAGCAGCTCTGCCATTGGGGCTAATCACAAGTTCACGTTCACAAGTTATAGGAGCAGAATTAGGCCATTCGGCCCATCGAGTCCATACCACCATTCAATCGTGGCTGATCTCTGTCTCCTAATCCCATTTTCCTGCCTTCTCCCCATAACCCGTGACACCCGTTCTAATCAAGAATTTGTCTATCTCTGCCTTAAAAATATCCACTGACTTGGCTTCCACAGCACTCTGTGGTAATGAGTTCCACAGATTAACCAACCTCTGACCAAAGAAGTTCCTAGTCATCTCTTTTCTAAAAGAGCGCCCTTTAATTCTAAGGCTGTGACCTCTGGTCCTAGACTCTCCCACCAGTGGAAACATCCTTTCCACTGCCACTCTATCTATTCCTTTCATTATTCTGTAATTTTCAATGAGTTCCCCCATCAACCTTCTAAACTCCAGCGAGCAGAGGCCCAGTGCTGTCAAACGCTCATCATATGCTAACCTACTGATTCCTGGAATCATTCTTGTAATCTTGTGATCAGTTATCTAATTCTACACTAGGAAGGTGGGTTACAAAAATATTCAATGGCAGCATGCATCGATTTCCATCTGACACCTCACACTCTGCTCTGGTAATGTCTCTGACATGCCTGCATCTGATTATCAAACAACTTCCGCCTGAGAATAGACACAGAATGCTGGAGTAACTCAGCGGGTCAGGCAGCATTTCTGGAGAAAATGGAATAGGCAAAGTTTTGAGGTCTGAAGAAGGGTCTCAACCCCAAATGTCACCTCTTCCTTTTGTCCAGAGTTGCTGCCGGATCCGCTGAGTTACTCCAGCATTTTCTGTCTCTCTTTGGTGTAAACCAGCATCTGCAGTTCCTTCCCACATGACTTCCTCTGCGGTTGGACTCGGAAACGAAGAATGGAACATATTTTCCTCTGTTTATCTTAAACTACCCCTTGGCATCTTATTTCCTTTCTTACCAGGGTACAGAAGAGGCCATTTGACACATGGAGTCATGTCAACCCCAGCAGCTCCTTAATTCCCTACAGTCACACAGCACAATTCCATCATCATAGATAGACACAAAATGCTGGAGTAACTCAGCGGGTCAGGCATCATCTCCGGAGAAAAGGAAGAGGTGACGTTTCTAGTCGGAACCCATCTTTGGAAGCACCCTTCATAGTCATTGAGCTGTACAACTGGAAACAGGCCCTTCGGCCCACCTAGTCCATGCCAACCAAGTTGAGATATTGGGCTTGCCCAATTTGCCTGAATTCAGCCCTTATCCCTCTAAATCCTCCTGATCTATATATCTGTCAAAATGTGTCTTTGAAGTCCTAATTGTACCCACTTCCTCTGGCTGCTTATTCCAGATACAGACTATCCTCTGAATGACAAAGTTGCTCCTGAGATCCTTGAATATTTCACCTTAAGCCTATGTCCACTAGATTTGAATTCTCCACCCTTGGGGAACAAACTTCCTACACCTCGCGATCCTGTACACGTCAATAAGGTCACGTCTTGCCATCCTATACTCCATTAAAAAAATTATTCAGGCTATGGAAAGTCTCACCATAATGCAGTTTGAAAACCACACAGAAAGCTCCGGGGATCAGGATCAAACCAGGTCACTGCAGTTTCAGAAGAGCAGTGCTAATTATATCTTAAAAACTTACGTTAAATTAGCTCTTAACCTTCCAGAGGCATTGAGTCATAAAGTCATACAACGTGGAAACAGGTCCTCAGCTGAGAACCTGTATAACGTGGAGGTGGGGGGGATGGACCTCATTTGAAACTTACCAAGTAGCGAAAGGCCTGGATAGAGTGGATGTGGAGAGGATGTTTCCACTAGTGGGAGAGTCTAGGACCAGAGGCCTTAGCCTCAGAATAACTGGACGTACCTTTAGAAAGGCGATGAGGAAGAGTTTCTTTAGCCAGAGGGTGGTGAATCTGAGGAATTAATTGTCACAGAAGGCTGTGGAGCCAAGCCAATGGATATTTTAAATTCTGCTCCAACAGCTTATGAACTCGGCCCAGCTTGCTCATGGCAACCAAATTGCCCCATCTACACTGGTCCCAACCAAACCTTTCATATCCATGTGCCTGTCCAAAGCCACACAAAGACAAAGTTTGAAGAAGGGTCTCGACCCGAAACGTCGCCTACTTTTCTCCATAGCTGCCTCACCCGCTGAGTTTCTCCAGCATTTTTGCTTACTGTCCAAAACCACACATCTATATAACTAAAAGTCTCATCTTGACCACTTCCTGTCTGCGCTGTATATTGATTTTTAGAAATAACTGCTACCATATATCACTATGATTTTTGGCCATCTTACTAACAGTCCTCCTCCGCTGAGGCAGCCATGAGGATTTTACCGATCGATGAAAAATAAAAAAGTTATGAATGTTTAAATCATTATGAATGTTTAAAACATCAGCTGATTGGTCCTCTCGCCTGTCAATCATCATGATGAAGGTAACGCCCCTTCTGGGGGGATGGGGGAGGGGAGGAATATAAAGCCCCAGAGGCCGGATGTGAGTCAGTCACCTTGGAAGACTGTGAGTGAGAGTTGAGTCCAGAACTGTGAGTCTACGCTGTGAGTGAACTGAACTCTGCTTCGTATGAAATGAATTTTGTGGCCTGCACACTGCTTGAAATGGTATGAAATTGAATTTGGTGGCCTGCACTCTGCTTGAAATGGTATGAAATTGAATTTGGTGGCCTGCACTCTGCTTGAAATGGTATGTAATGAATTTGAATTTGGTGGGCTGTACTCTGCTTGATATTGAATGAAATTGAATTTGAAATTTGTGGCCTGCACGCTGCTTGAAATGCTATGAAATGAATTTGAATTTGGTGGCCTGCAGTCTGCTTGAAATGCTATTAAATTAAATATAATTTGGTGGCCTGCACTCTGCTTGAAATGCTATGAAAATAATTTGAATTTTGTGGCCTGCACTCTGCTTGAAATGGAATGAAATTGAATTTGAATTTGGTGGCTTGCACTCTCCTCAAAGTGGAATTAAATTGAATTTGAATTTGTTGGCCTGCACTCTGCTTGAAATGGAATTTCAAAGAATAGCCGTGAGTGAACTGCTTGCCCACCAGCCGTGAATCAATCAACTGCCAGCCCACCAGCTGTGAGTCAGTCAACTGCCAGCCCACCTTTGGCCTACCTGAAACCTCTCATTTCAGCCCACAAAGCCCCTATTAGCCCAGAAACCAGTCCCTTATGCTCCATATGCCCATGAGGAGCATTTTGGCCCAAAAGGCCTGTGCCAGGCCAGGTAAAGTCCACAAAAGTGCCTTTCACTGAGATTTCACTCATGTGTTTTTTTTTGTCCCTTCGGCCTATCAGACATGTACTAGCCCAGGAGGAGCCCATCAGTAAGCATTAAACCTCACCCCAGTATTTTTCTCCCTCCCTTCATTGGCTCCCTGTGAGACTCAGGCCATGATAGACTTTCCTCCTTCATTGCTGCAATCTGTAGAAAAAGATGAAAAATGTCTAAAATTGATTCTCCACTCTTTCTCCACCCTTTCCCCTTCTCTCTCAAGTCTCTCACCTGTTTTGGGCAGAATTTCTGACAGTGACTGATCTACCAACCCACCAGCCTGAGTAACTGAGTTGCCAGCCCACCAGCCCTGAGTGACTGAGCTGCCAGCCCACCAGCCCTGAGTGACTAAGCTGCCAGCCCACTGGGCCTGAGTGACTGAGCTGCCAGCCCACTGGGCCTGAGTGACTGAGCTGCCAGCCCACCAGGCCTGAGTGACTGAGCTGCCAGCCCAATAAACAATTTGGCGCACAATGACCATACCAGCCCTCTGTAAACCAGTCCCTTTGACCCTTAAACACCCATACTAGCGCTCCAGAAAGCCCCCCCCCCCCCACCCCACAGGCCACCAATATTGGAATTGGTGGAGAGGTGGAATATTGTGTTGGGGGAGCAGCCCTCCTGTGTGAACATGGGACCCAACGGGTCCCACTTAGTCTAATTATTTTTTAAATGTTCCTGGTAATTTAGCCACTTTTCAGTTCAGTTCAGTTTAGTTTATTGTCATGTGTACCGAGGTACAGTGAAAAAGTTTTGTTGCTTGTGAACCAGTCAGTAGAGAGACAATACGTGATTACAATCAAGCCATTTACAGCGTATAGATACATGATGTTTAGTTCTAGGTAAAGCCAACAAAGTTCAATCAAAGATAGCTCGAGAGTCACCTATGAGGTTGACAGTCACTTCGGACTGCTCTTTAGTAAAGGGCCTGTCCCACCAGCATGCAACTCCATGCGATGAGCGCGACCTAACGTGGTCGCTTGAGCCGTCCGGCGTCGCGGGGCCGGTCCCACTTCCATCGCCGGAGCCGTGCAGAGTTGTGCGGAGTTCGTCCCAACATTGCGTGGGGCTCCGAAAAACTGACCGTGTTCAAAAATTCCGCGCGGCAACGGCTTGTCGGCTCGCTGTCACCTCGACGCATTACGCACCGCCTCGACGTCGTGCCTCCGTGACCCTCTCTATATGTGCCTCCGTGGCCCTCTCTGTAGGTGCCTCCGTGACCCTCTCTGCGTGTGGCTCCATGGCCCTCTGTGTGTGTGCCTCTGTGCCCCTCTCTGTGTGCCCCTCTCTGTCCTGGCGAACGTACCTTTAAGACTTCGCTCGAAGTTCGCCTCACTTTGCGCCGCATTGCGCCACTCACCCGACCTCCGCGCGGCCCCTGCTGCCGGTTTGGTCGCGCTTGCCGCATGCAGGCGCATGCTGGTGGGACGGGCCCTGTACGGGGATCACCCGACCTCCGCGCGGCCCCCGCTGCCGGTTTGGTCACACTCACCGCATGGAATCGCATGCTGGTGGGACAGGCCCTTTATGGTAAGATGATTCAGTTGCCTGATAACAGCTATCTGGAGGCGTGCGTTTTCACACATCTATATCTTTTGCCCGATGGGACAGGGGAGAAGAAGGAGTGGCCAGGGTTCGACTCGTCCTTGATTATGCTGCAGGCCTTGCCGAAGCAGCGTGAGGTTTAAATGGAGTCACAAACTGGATAGCCACAAAATGCTGGAGTAACTTGGCAGGACGGGCAGCATCTCTGTAGAGAAGAAATGGGTGACATTTCGGGTCGACGGGTCAGAAGGGAGAAGGGAGGTTGGTTTGTGTGATGGTCTGGACTGCATTTACAATTTACTGCAATCTTCTTGCGGTCTTGGATCGAACCATGCTGCAGTGATTTGGGAACCGAACTGATGCCCTGGCGTCGGTCAGCTAAATCAATGTCGCAATCACTCCAGGGTAAAACGTTTCCCTCAGAAAACGTTACGGCTGCACGTCCCACTGTGGCCCAGGTAAGCGCAGTCTAGATCTCCGTGCTAATTGGGTTTCATGGATGAACCTCACGCTGTCTCAAGACTTGCCAGTATGTTCAGCCTCATTTCACAAACGAGGTGTTAATAAAACTCCGCAGGGGGGGGGGGGGGGGGGGGGATGCAGGGAGAGCGAGACCATTTTCAAAGATGATCTAAATAAGAAAGATTCAGGCAGGCATTGAATCACAGAGCCACACTTCCTGTAATTTGCAACTATGGAATCGATCAAAATTTGAGCATATGGTAATTAGGCGCTCCGTACTTTGGCACTGCTTTCTTACATCTGGGGATTCCTGTTTATCTCACTGTAAACACGGAATTGACAGATGAGCTCAAGTGAAATTATATAGCATTCTAAATCACAACCATAGCACGCGTTCAGTACACACAAGGGACTCCACATAAAAATATATTTTGTAATCTGAAGCACTGGAACTGGGAGTTAAATTATAGGTGTGGGAAAGCAAAGTTTGAGTCAATTGGGTACCAGCTGTTGGAAAATGGATATTAATTAAGTCCCATATCATGGGACTTCTCTTCAAGTGATGTACCTTCATTCCCGAGAAGCTGAGCAGGGGATTGAGCTGCTCTCATTCTTTCTCATCTGTTTGAAAGAGCTCCTTGTTTTGGAAGTCCACAAAATCACCACGCTGCAGCAGATAGAGCTGCTGCCTCACAACGCCAGAGACCCAGGTTCGATCCCTGGCCTCGGGTGCTGTCTGTGTGTGGAGTTTGCACGATTTCCATTTCGTAATGGGACCGATAGGCTGTCTAGAACTGGTGCTGACAGTCAAATAGTGAAAGGCCTGGATAGAATGGATGTGGAGAGGATATTTCCACTCGCCGGAGAGTCTAGGGCCAGAGGCCATAGCCCCAGAATAAAAGTATGCTCCTTTAGGAAGGAGATGAAGAGAAATTTCTTTAGTCAGAGGGTGGTGAATCTGTGGAATTCATTGCCGTAGAAGTCTGTGGAGACAAATCAATGGATATTTCTAAGGCAGAGGTAGATAGATTCTTGATTAGTACGGGTGTCAGGGTTTATGGGGAGAAGGCAAAAGTTAGGAGGGAGAGATAGATCAGCCATGATTGAATAGCAGAGTGGACTGGAAGGGCCAAGTAGCCTAATTCTGCTCCTATACCTTATGAATTTATGAAGATTATTGCCATGCATAATTACACACCCAGATTAAGTTACAAATGCGTAGAAACAGCCCTCTGAATCTATATGCAAGAGCCGTCAGGTCTAATGGCCTAATTCTGGTCCTATCACTTATGAAGATGACATTACTCAGTGGGTCCAAACTCTGCATGTTGAGATACAACACTTTCATACTTTCCAGATGTTTACCTGTGCTCTGGGCAGGCTGCCGAGAGCGCAGATGAATGATCAGAATTCTGGTCACGCCCGATGCAGAGTTTGCTGATCCTGCCTCCAGCTTCCACCTCTCCTTCCTTCATTAATTCCTTCCCACAGCTGTCTCCAGTCCTCCCCCACTCCCTGCCCTGCTCTCAACTAACAGCATTGTTCACAGCTGCTTCTGTAACCTTGCTCAAATCCCATGGTTCACCAGCAAATTTTAGTTCAGTTAGTCTTGGAGATACAGCACGATAAACAGGGCCTTCGGCCGACCGAGTCCACACCTCCGGCGATCTCGGAGAAAACCGACGCAGGTCACGGGGAGAAGATACAAACTCCATACAGACGCACCCGTGGACAGGATCAAACCCGGGCCTCTGGCGCTGCAAGGCTGCAACTATACTGCTGTGCCACCCTGCCGCCCCTAATTGTTTCAATCGTACATAGTACAAACATATTACAGACCAGCACAATGCAGGAACAGGCCCTTCTGCCCACTGAGTCCATGCCAGCCATCAACCACCCATCTATAGCAGTTACAGAACAGTATAGGATCCTGATTGGATAATCACCTATTCATGTTCTGCTGAAATGTGGTTTGACCCACCGAGTCATTCCAGCACTTTGTCCTTTTTTTAAAACAGTACAGGCCCTTCTCCTCACAATGTCCACGCTAAACACAATGCTAGGTTAATCTAATCTGCCTCGTTCCAGGCACACTCCACCCACTGTGAAAAAAAACATACCCCACACATTTCATTTAAACTTTGCTCCTCTCACCTTAAAACTATTCTCGCTACACGTTGACATTTCTACCTTGGGGAAAAAAAGCTCTGGCTGTCCACCCTATCTCTGCTTCTCATAATTTTATATACTTCTAAAGAACTTTAAAAAAAATAATGTAAGAACAGAAAACACATTTTAGAAAATCTTACCAGATATTTGTTTCAAACAAAATTCTCGTGTGTTTAGTGTAGTTTGATTTATTATCGTTATATGTACAGAAATACAGTGACCAGTGGAGTGAAACACAAAGTGCTGGAGGAACAACGGGTCATGCAGCATCTGCGGAGGGAGTTCACAGATGTTGTTTCAGGTTGGGACCCTTCTTCAGACTGTCCATTCCCTCTTCAGATGCTGCCTAACCTATCGAGATCCTTCAGCACTTTGTTTTTTGTTCAAGATTCCAGCATCTAGGGTTTCTAGCGTCCAAGTGATATGCTTGTTCCGTAAGCTATCTGGTCAAATCATATTGTACATGAGTATCGATCCTCTTCTGGAACAGCATGCAGAGTCGCCATGTTCTGGCACCATTATATAACGAGTCTTGGCCAAAGGAGATGTGCAGTTTCTTATTACTTCAGAGGCGGCTATGGTTGAGTCGCTGCCTCAAGGGCCTGCGCCACTTGAGCGTAATTTATGCAACATCACTTACGCATCACAACGCACGACGGTGAGCATCACGCGCGCATGGTGCGCATGACGCGCAAATGACGCCCAAGTGGGACAGGCTCTTTACAGCGCTTGCAGCTACACCCGTAGTCGGGATTGAACCCGGAGACCTGGGTTCAATCCCGACTACGGGTGCTCTCTGTATGGAGTTTATATGTTTTCCCCGTGACCTGCGTGGGTTTTCTCCGAGATCTTCGGTTTCCTCCCACACTCCAAAGACGTACAGGTTTGTAGTTTAATTGGCATGGTAAATGTAAAAAATTGGCCCTAGTGTGTGTAGGATAATGTTAATGTGTGGGGATCACTGGTTGGTGCAGACTTGATGGGCCGAAGAGCCTGTTTCCACGCTGTATCTCTAGGCTAAACTAAACAAAGCCAAAAGCATTTGGACTGCCCTATCTGCCCGTGACACGACTTTCAAGGAACTATGTACCTGTACTCCCAGATCCCTCTGCCCTGCAACATTCCCCAGTGCCCTGCCATTCACCCTGAAGGTCCTGCCCTGGTTTGCCTTCCCAAAAAAATTGTTTCTGCATTAAACTCCTTTAATCATTCCAAGGCTCACTTGCCTAACTAAACAAGATCTGCTGTAATCTTTGACAGTCATCCTTTCTATTTATGATACCACCCACTCCAGTGTTATCTGCAAATTTATTAATCATGCCTTGTACATTCTCATCTAAACCGTTTGTATAAACAAATGTTTATATGAGCAGCAAGGTGGACATAGAGTTGCTGGTAGAGTTGCTGCCTTAGACATGGGTTTGATCCTGATTACGGGTGCTGTCTGTACGGAGTTTCTACATTCTCCCCATGACCTGCGTGAGTTTTCTCCGGGAGCTCCGGTTTTTCACCCACACTCCAAAGACGTGCAGATTTGTAGGTTAGTTGGCTTTGCATAATTGTAAATTGTCCTTAGTGTGTGTAGGGTAGTGCTAGTGTGCAGGGATCGTTGGTCGGCGTGGACTCGGTGGGCCGAAGGGCCTGCTTCCTCACTGAATCTCTAAATTAACCTGAACTAAATGTCTAATACAAAAGCATATCAATGAAAAGAAATGGTCTGTCTTTTATCAAAAGATATCAAAGGAATAAGCAAAATTCAAACCACTCGTTCACTACCATCCTTTCTTTCGCAGGTAAGATGTGTTGATATAATTAGGTACGCTTCTGCAGGAGATGAGTTCACAATAGCACACTGACCTGGATCCAGCACTAATTGGTCCTAATTCAGTGAGCCTGCTGTGAGACAATGGGGACACAGAGTATTTAAGGAATAGGAAGGTCCTTCAATTACAGGAGGAGGTCACATTTTGAAGTAAATTGCTATGACACTGCTGAGAAGAGACTTGCGGTGCACCAGAATCAGGCAATGTATAGCAACAATAACATGAGCCCCACATCCCTTTATATAACATTCATTCCATTTTCACCCAGAATATTATAGATTTTATTAATGGCTCTGCATGTTCAACTTTAAATACAGCGAGTTTTGATAAAGTATGCCCCTCCCCTGTTTTATAACTAAAAGCCAAGTCTTAATCTCTCTAATTAAAATAAAATCCTCTGAACATTCAAACTAATCAAAAAATTAATTTCCTGACAGATCTTTTATACACACTTAATTTTTGGCACTGAAGTCTGTTCATTAAGTCTAGTACTGGCACATGATGCCACATTGGACTTTTTAATTTTCAGTAAGGTGATGAATTTTTGAGCGTTTGGAGATTTGAAACCCCTTTGAGGGTTCGTGTTCAACGCAAGGGCAGAGTGCTGTCAGCAGTATCTCCCATCAATGTTCAGCAAACTTCTTGTACTTATTCCCATTGTTACAGCGGCACGGTGGTGCAGCGGTCGAGTTGCTGCCTTACAACGCCAGAGACTGGGGTTCGATCCTGACTATGAGTGCTGTCTGTACGGAGTTTGCGCATTCTCCCCATGACCACGTGGGTTTTCACCGGGTTCTTCAGTTTCCTCCCACTAATTGGCTTGGTAAAATTGCATATTGTCCCGTGTGTGTGTGTGTGTGTGTGTAGGATAGTGTTAGTGTGCAGGGATCTCTGGTTGGCGTGGACCCGGAGGGCAGAAAGGCCTGTTTCCGCGCTGTATCGCGAAATTAAACTGAGCAGCGGGAATGATCAGTTGGTCATTGATTCATTGAGCAAAATACAAAGTGCCAGAATAACTCAGCGGGTCAAGCAGCATCTATGGAGGGAAATGCATAGATGATGTTTCAGGTCAGCACCCATCTTCAGACCCGAGCTGTGAGGTCGTCTGTCCATTCCCTTGCAGAAGTTTCCTGACGCTGCTAAGTTCCTCCAACACTTTGTGTTTTGCTCAAGATTCCAGTATCTGCAGTTTCTTGTGTCTTCACCAGCTCCTTGTTAGATAATTGATTTTGTTGTGTTCATCTAAATGTGTATAATTGCTTTTTAAAGTGTTTTCTGGTGGTTCATGCACTTTTTACTAATGTAATTAAAATTAAATTAATTGTGAGTGTTTTTAAATGCAAATCTCTTTAATAATTTGGCAGCCAGCAAAGTTTTGATTAGAGTCCGGAATAGCTGCATGTTTAGAAAGTTCCCGCTCTGTGCTGGGTCCCCGATCATCTGGATGATAACTTACTTGCTGGGGATCACAGCCATGGAGCAGCTATACAGAAAAAGATGACTTGCTGGCACTAAAATAGGTGGGAGCAAGTGGGATAGAGATTTAGAGAATGTGGATGCTGGGCTCCTGAGTAAAAAAAAGACAGCTTTGCAATTCACAGCTCTTCGATCCTGTCTCACGCCGTCTACTTTTAGATCTGGCCTATTTTCCAACCTATCCAAAACCCCTCACCTGCATCACCTGCCGCGCTTTGGCCAGTTTAGTTTAGTTTATTAAAGTCACAGGTACCAGGGTACAGTGAAAAGCATTTTTGTTGCATGCTATCCAGTCAGCGGAAAGACTATATTTAACCGGAGTCACGTGAGTGACTATGTGAAGAAGCCCCACCAGGCGCATACGCGTCATTACGTCCGACGCATGGCGCACTGACGGGCTGGAGAGCTCAGCTCCACCAGCGGTAAGTAGGAACCCGCAGGTAAGTCAATGTTAAGCCTTTGCTGCGAGTATTTTTTAAACTCTGTAAGTCTGGCTCGCAGAGCCAGCTGGAGTTAGTAATATGGAGATATTGTACATATAAACTACGGTAGCGGAGCGGAACGCGCGGGGACCGTTACCGCTTATTAATCGGGTCGGGAGATAACGGCTGCTCTAAAGCCACAATTACCGCTATTTAGATCGGGTTTGGAGATAACAGCTGCGCTAATGCCTGCTCCAGTACCAGCTACTGTTTCTACCGGCAGCTCAACTGCCTCCATCATTTTCCAGTGTTTCAGGGCACTGAGGCTACTCCACCAGGGAGGAAGGCAAAAACAAAGTACTCTCAGGCTCATCTTATCTGATGGGTCTGATGATATAGAAGACTTCCCTCCTTTTAATTTAAAGATATGGGGACGGCTCAACCAAATGGGAAAATGCTCCAAATTTAAAGAGCCATGTAAAAATTCAATCGGGGTCGAATGCCCCTAGGATTCCCCACACAGCCTCTCGCAGAGGTCCATACAGCAAAGAAGAAAACACCGCTTATGGATACCAGTGGGAATCATCCTCTCCAGCAACGTGTTTGGGGCTGGAAGAGACCTCCCCAGAGCATGACTCAGGAGAACCAGGGCAGGAGGAGTCAAAGTCAAACAAACTTTATTGTCATTTAGAAATACATTGATACATGCAGTTCCAAACGAAATTACGTTGCATTTGGCTCCCTGTGCAACACAATAAATTAACCGAAGGATAGGCATGGGTGAAAAGGATAAATAGACACTAGTGGCAGCCCATTACATGGCATTCAGGAGTCTGATGGCTCGTGGGAAGAAGCTGTTGCAGAACCTTGATGTTCTGCTCCTTATGCTGCGGTATCTTTTTCCCGAGGGCAGCAGAGTGAACAGTCCGTGATGGAGATGTGTGGGGTCTTTTATAATACTGCTGGCCTTAGACACACAGCGTTTGGTCGCAATATCCCCGATTGAGGGGAGAGAGGACCCGATGATTTTTTCCACTGTCCTCACCACTCTCTGCACAGACTTCCAGTCGGAGGCTCTACAGTCCCCAAACCAGACAGAGATACAGCTGGTCAGAATACTCTCTATGGTGCCCCTGTAGAAAGTCTGACCCTGAAGCTGGTGTCACTGCTTTTGTGCACACACCAGAGCACACGAGCCATGCTCCAGGTGTCCTGGACGTAGCGTTAAACTTCGCTAAACCTGGAAGGGACTGGTGAGGCTATCGAGAAAACTCTAGCCGCCAATGTAAATTACATGGCTTCTCACCAGCTCCAGGATACGTTCATGGAGGAGACTGCCACACGTTACAAAACACCTGTAAACTGTGCGTCACTCAAAATGCCCACCGTGAACTCGGCAAGGGCACAAATGAGTGCAATGATGCGGGGACAAGAAGTGAGATTTCAGCGTGTCCTCAAGTTGGTGGCAGCAGGCATCACTGCATTTGGGAAAATGGTCCAGGGGGCACCGATGTCTGGCACTCAACAAGATATGCTGGCCCTGTTCTGCAACACCTACTTCGAGGTCAATGGCATCAGGAAGATAGCCATCAAACCGATGTTGAACCCTGAAGTTTGCAGCTCTATGTAGGTCTACAAACGTTCATGCCCCAGATTATTTATTTGGGGTGGACCTCATCAAGCAAGTCAGGGACCTCGACAATGAGGCCAAAACAATTGGTCTCATGAAAGCATACATCCCTGCTCCCAGAACGTCATCTCGCAAGTCGGGTTCAACGCAAAGGGGGTCGGCTCCAGGGGCAGGGCCAAGGGAGTGGGGCCAGTGGGGCGACAATATTATCCATCAATGTATCCCAGCTACAACCCCAATATGGGAAGAAGGAATCAAGGCCAATGCATATTATTCAGTACCAATTCATCATCAGTATTGGAGATACTTGAAATTTAGTTGGATGGGACAGCTGTGGCAATTTAAAGCATTACCCAATGAGTTAACCTCAGTTCCTAGGCTATTCAAGAAATTGTTGAAACCAGTGCTGGCGCTACTTTGGGCCCAGAATCACATGGTAATGGCTTATCTAGATGATATTTTAATCATAAGCAACACTCAGGAGACAACTGAGGAATCGGTTTTAGCAACCAAATACCTGTTTGAAAGGTTAGGGTTCCTGGTCCATCCAACCAAATCCAAGTTAGAGCCATCCTAAAAAAATTGATTATTTGGGATTTGTCATTGATTCAGTTGATATGTCAGTGACTTTTCCTACAGCAAAGGCTGTGGAGATCAGAGAGGACTGTACTAGTCTCGCTGAAAAAACAATATCCCTTCATCCGGGAAGTAGCCAGTTTTATTGGTAAATTGGTGGCAGCTTTCCCTGCAGTGCCGTTTGTACCACTGCACTGTCAAAGTCTGCAACGAGCTAGAGAACTAGCACTTAAAGAACAAGCAGGTCATTTTGATAGACCTATGCAGTTACCAACCAGAGCCATAGCTCAATTACAATGGTGGATTATCAATATTGTATAAACTACCAAAAACATTTTGGTTCAGCAACCTTCAGTGCTTTTACAGACAGATGTGAGTGCTGCCGGATGGGGAGCTACGGACAGCGAGTCTAGCTGTGGTGGTAGATGGAGTGTGTAAGAGGATTTCATCCTGCACAGGCATGGTATAAATTACTTAGAATTGCTGGGTGCATTCTATGGATTAAAAGCTTATTGTTCAACAATGAATAATTTATATGTTCAACTCCAGGTTGATAATACCACGGCTGTGCCATATATCAATCACATGGGAGGAATAAGGTCAGTATCATGTGATAATCTGGCTAACCTCATGTGGCACTGGTGTGTTTCCAGAAACATCTGGGTCTCAGCTATCTACCTACCAGGTAGAGATAATGTGGTGGCAGACAACAGGTCACGGAAATTTAATGACAACATAAGAATGGATGTTTTTTAAATGTTTACCAGCCGCTATGGGTTGCCAGATATTGATCTGTTTGCATCCAGGCTAAATCACCAGTTGCCTAAATATGTTTAATGGGAACCGGATCTAGGAGCAGTAGCAGTGGATGCAATCTCGCTACATTGGGGACGTACATTATTTTATGCTTTCCTCCCATTCTGCCTCATTAGGCAATGTCTCACCAAAATAGAGCAGGACTCAGGCGTTTTGGTGGTTCCGGACTGGCCTACACAGCCATGGTTCCCATTGGTGCTCAGAATGATGACTCAGTCATTCATGACTGTCCCCAACAGCAGTAATTTGTTGGTGCATCCAGTAACAGGAGAAAGTCATCCGTTACATGATCGTATTAATTTTTTGATTTGCAGGTTCTGACCAGACCGTTCCAAGGTTTTGGACTGTCGAATAGGACCATAGATGTCATAACTGCAGCTTGGAGAGATAGCACTAAGAAACAATATTCTGTCCAACCCCTTAAAATTCTTAAGGGGTTGGACAGGCTAGATGCAGGAAGATTGTTCCCAATATTGGGGAGGTCCAGGACAAGGGGTCACAGCTTACGGATAAGGGGGAAATCCTTTAGGACCGAGATGAGAAGGAATTTTTTCACACAGAGAGTGGTGGGTCTCTGGAACTCTCTGCCACAGAGGGTAGTTGAGGCCAGTTCATTGGCTATATTTAAGAGGGAGTTAGATGTGGCCCTTGTGGCTAAGGGGATCAGAGGGTATGGAGAGAAGGCAGGTACGGGATACTGAGTTGGATGATCAGCCATGATCATATTGAATGGCAGTGCAGGCTCGAAGGGCCGAATGGCCTACTCCTGCACCTAATTTCTATGTTAATATGTGTCTCATATTAAGAAATGGGAGATGTTTTGTTTACAGTCAGATATATCTTATCATACTGCAAGCATACCGGATATATTGGAATTCCTTGCTATGTTGCATATTTGATGAACACTTGAGTTATAGTGCCATTAATGGTGCTCAGATTGCTTTGTCCTCCTATTTAGGGCAGTTTCAGAACAACAACCTATCGGGCCTCATCCATTAGTGTCCCAATTCATGAGAGGAATTTTAACAAAAATCCTCCTAAACCTACATACACATAAACCTGGGATGTCAGTATAGTTCTCACACTGCTTCAGCAATGGGCTCCAATTACGTCATTGTCTTTTCAGAAGTTAACACTTCAAGTGGTTAAGCTCATGGCGCTAGTATCAGTGCAAAGACTGCAAACATTGCAAAAGTTATGACTAGATAGCATGTATTCTTCTGCAGATAACGTTACGTTTATGTGTATGATTTAATCAAGCAAAGCATGCCAGGAATGGCCGGAACCAAAATAAGTTTTAAAGCATACCCTGTTGACCAAACGTTATGTGTAGTTAAGCACCTGAGTCAATATCTAGGCAACTAAGAGTCTCAGAGGCTCTGAGACAGCAATGCTCATCAGTCACAAAAAACCTCATAAAAAGGTGTTAGTATAAACTATTTCTAGATGGTAAACCAGGTTTGGATCCCACTGGAGTAGACACTCATGTGTTTAAATCTCACTCCACCAGGGCAGCATTAACATCCACAGCAAGGCTGCAGGATGGTCTAAGGAATCAAATCTTCTAAAATTTATGATAAACCTGTCCTGACAGTGCCAGGGTTTGGGCATGCTGTGTTGGGTCCATTTGATTTGATTTGCTTTGTCTTTATAAATTTAATTTGTAATTTCCCCTGGGATAGAGGGGTTATTACTATTTTGTTATTTAAAAAAATGATTATTGAATGATAATTCAAAAAGCAATGTTCAATACATTATTTATTCACTACTGTGTCAACTGAAGCAGTGTGTCGTATGGAATGGATCTACGGCATGAAATCACAGAGCTTTGAAATCTTCACATAGTCACTCACATGAGTCCGAAGTAAAATAGTAAGATTAAATGAGAACTTACCATTTTGAAGTTTGATCTTTATTTTATGAGGAGTTACGATGAGGGATTACATGCCCTCTGCTCCCGGCCGTCATAATCGCAAAGATCATCTGGTAGTTCTAGTCTTCTAAGCCTTACCATATCACTTTGGCTATTGTTTCTGTGTTTTCACGCTGCTGCTTTGAAGTATGACGCGCATGCGCCTGGCGGGGCTTCTTCACGTAATCCTTCATCGTAACTCATAAAATAAAGATCAAACTTCAAACTGGTAAGTTCTCATTTAATCTTACTATTTCATTACAATCAACTCGTCCACAGTGTAAAGGGAATGATTAGTGCAAGACAGAGTCTAGTAAAGTCAAATTAAAGATAGTCCGAGGGTCTTCAAAGAGGTAGTTGGTAGGTCAGGATCACTGTCTCCTTGGCCTCTAGAGAGTACGATTCTGTTTCCTGATAACAGCTGGGAAGAAACTGTCCCTGAATCTGGAGGTATGTGATTTCAAACTTCTGTACCTCGTGCCTGATGGGTGAGGAGAGATGAGGTAGTGACTGGGGTGAGACTGGTCCTTGATTATGTTGGTGGCCTTGCTGAAGCTGTGTGTATCTGACCTTTTCTAACTTTCTTTCACCTCACCCCCACCCTCTCAACCCCCCCCCCCCCCCCACCACAATCAGTCGAAGAATGGTCTTGACCCAAAACGTAACCTATCCATGTTCTCCAGAGATGCTGCCTGACCCGCTGAGTTACTCAAGCACTTTATGTCTTGTTGCATTGCTGTCTTACAGCACCAGAGGCCCATGTTTGATCCTGACGATGGGTGCTGTCTGTCCGAGGTTGTATGTTCTCCCTGTGACCACGTGGTTTTCTATGGCTGCTCCAGTTTCTTCCCACACTCCAAAGACGTACAGGTTTGAAGGTTAATTGGCTTCTGTAAATTGTAAATTGTTCCTGGTTTGTGAGATAATGCTGGTGTATGGGATGATCGCTGGTCAGCGTGGATTTGGTGAGTCGAAGGGCCTGTTTCTGTGCTGTATCTCCAAAGCCTGAAGTCTAATATACGCCCTCTGTATAAAAGTATAAAATCAGCATGTTAAAATTTAAACATATTAGTAAAATATACACAAAAAAATGTAAACCATTGAAAATCTAGTTTTTTTAGGCACCGCTTTGCTATACTGACAGGTACATTCGCTAAAGAAGGTCTGATTGAGTCTAAATCAATGATTCTTTCGGATTTTTTTTTTCCCTCAGAGGAGACTGCTGTAACTAAAGTGTTTTATTCTTTCCTTAATCTCTAATCTTGATTGATTCAATCCAGTCTAAATTAGATGAGCTGCATCTTTCATAAAATGTATGGAGTTGGCTGGAAAGAAACAATTTACTGGCTTTCATTTATCTATATATTCTGCTTTGTCAAAGAAATACTTAACCCAAATAGATATCATTAATTGTAGATGAGTTACCCCAACACGGGTCCTCCATTCTAATTTCCATATCAAATAGGTTCTCATCCTACAAGTTGCTATGATTCCTACCTTCCACTTTACAAGTAGATATCCAACTTCTTCACAGGCAGAACTTGAGGAGATTTCAGGACTTCATTCCTTGGCTTGCAGGAGGATGAGGGGTGATCTTATAGAGGCGTACAAGATCATGAGAAGAATAGATCGGCTATGTGAACAGAGTTCCAGTTTCCTCCCACACTCTAAAGACATACAGGTTTGAATGCTAATTGGCTTGGTAAAATTGTCAATTGGCTCTAGTGTTTGTGTAGGATAGTGTAAAGGGTCTGCCCCACTTTACAAGCGACTGCTGGTCTCATCATAGGTCGCTGAAATGTTCAACATGTTGAAAATTCAGCAGCGACCAGAAAGACGCTACGACTCTTTGGAGACCTCTCACGACCATAGGAAACCTCTCATGACCATACAGTAGCAATGTTACAAAATTTTGAGATTTTAAAAATCAAGTCTACAATTTATCCCATCAGATAAAGCATAAAAAGAAGTTTAATTTGACACCTAATTCACTTTCATATCTTCAGTATTAAGAAAGTTATGACCATTTTCATACTCGGAAATTAGCATCTTGTTCCCCTTTGCCTTTCAATTGACTTAACTCAAAAACTGTGATCTGGAACAGTTAAAAGCCCATAACTTTCTTAAAAATTAAGAGAACTCAATGAAATTTTCAGTTATTATAGATTGAAGCATTCTGAAACAAATATGAAACAATCTTACTTGGATGACCTGAAATTAAAGCATATAATTAGTTAGTTATCTAATTGTAGCTAATTACAAAATGCAATGAGTAGATCTAAACATTTATCCATTTCTTAAGAAAAGATAAACTTTTTTTTAATTGCCTAAATGTCCAAATAACATTCACACAATAATCCACAATATAACATAATTTTTAAATCTCATTTTCATGAATTTCTGGGCCAAATGGAAAGAATTTAGTGTTTGATTCCTGTAAATTAATGGCCATTTAAATCAACTAGCGAGTGGGTTTTAGTGGAATGCGGTGGATTGGAACGTTGCGGTTAACGGTGAAGTCGGGAGGAAAAATACTGTTTGTTCATACATTTTTTTGGACCCCATTTCGCAACATGAAAATGTTATTAAAGCCTCCCGAAAAAACAACTTTTAATATAAAAATAAACTATTTACCTTTTTTTCTCCCCTACGCAAAATCCTTCCGCTTGTTGGCGCTCACGACTTTTGAAGGTGATTTTTAAATTACTCGAGTTAATAAATAATTTAGAGTAATTTAAAAATACCTTAATTCATGAAATGTCGGAGCGATTTTTCTTCCGCAACAAAATCGCCCGACATTGATCGATTTTCCCTGCATGTGGAAAAACGGCACTTTAAGCCCGCCCCCTCTGAAAGGCGCCAAAGTCGCGCACACGGGGAACTGCAGCGCTGCTCAAGGTAAGTTTTGTAACATACCTACATACAGGCTGTATGGTTGTGAGAGGTCTCCCATGGTCGTGAGAGGTCTCCAAAGAGTCGTAGCATCTTTCTGGTCGCCACTGAATTTTCAACATGTTGAAAATTTCGGCAACCTATCACAGGTGCCGGAATTCGCCTGTAAGGGTCGCGTAAGTGGGACAGGCCCTTTAGAGTGTGGGGATTGCTGGTCAGCATGGACTCGATGGGCCAAAGGGCCTGTTTCTGCGTTGTATTTCAAAACTAAACTAAACTAATGTGCCTCCACGTTGAGAACTATATTCTGCACTCTGTATCTTCCCCTTTGCTCTATCTATTATACTTGAGTTTGACTTGATTGTATTTATGTATTGTATGATCTGATCTGATCTGATAGGATAGCATGCAAGACAAAGCTTTTTACTGTACCTCTGTACACGTGACAACAATAAATCTAAATCTGAACCTGGGCATCGGAAAACTAGTTGCTGTGTTTCCCACAGCAGTGTCCACAATTGAAAGGGTTGTACGCTGGGGGGAAGGAGCTTTGGGATATACTTCTTCTTTCGTGTGGCGTGCACAGCCTAAAGTTGTAGGACAACTTGGCCTATTTGATCTTCCGTTTGTGCACGTTGAGTTGATTGCATTAGTCGAAACAGGGCGGACCACGTGAAGGTTGCAATATTCCGCCCCTGGAATGTACTGAATGAGATATGAAAGGCATGAAGGAATTGCATAGTGCAGTGCGGAGCTGATACCATCAGATGTGTGGAAAGGTAAAGCCTGGAGCTGAACCTTCCCATTCCTCACAGCAGCCGCTGACTGATCCATTGAGTATTTTCACCGTTATATTCCTGTTTTTGGCTCCTGAATACTTCATTGGCTTTCCAATCATTGTGGATTGTTCCGAAGTAACAAGAGGCACTCTATTAATGTTATCTCCCTGCCTTTTCAATGGAAAAGTGGCCCAATTTATTCTGCAGTGAGTTAACACCTCAGATAATGTGGAAGATAAATGAATTTCAGGCAGACATTCACATGGCAACATCCCGCTTGGTAATTTCAAGGTTGTTGAATTTTATTGTCAAATGATGACAGTATTATTCCCAGAGGTATTTCTTTGAATGGCAAGGCAAAGAGTAGAGGAGATCACAAAATAATCATGGGTACAAGTCAATAGAACACTATTCGAAGATCAGTAGGTCTGACCTGAATATCAGAAGAGAGCATTCTGTGTGTATATATAGGATTTAAAAACCTGAGTGTTATTATTCTAATAAGGAAATTTGCTTTTCAGAATTTAAAATCCTTCTAAATAATTCATTGTTGGAATATGTACTGTAGCCTAATAGAAATCTTCACTCTGTTTTCTTGTGCAATATAAAATATTCATCTTTGCCAACTGGTGAGTAAATACCAACTAGCGGTTATTAAATATGATAAATTATTTGAGAAGCCATCATTTTAAAGCTTTCTTTGAGCGTTATTGATTTCTTGTAATGGTTTCTATGGCATCTTAAATGACTGAACTACTGGAAGCAAATGCCGGGACATGCCTCTAAACAGCAATCATTTGGGCATTTTAATATAGGCCACTCTGCACTGACAAAGTCCTCTCAAAAAGTTAAAAATGACTCTGGAAATTAGCAGCAAATGAGACCAGGCCCTAATGCTGAAGCACAATTTTTTTTTTTGGCAGCATTCTGAAGGTCAATGTGGTAAGGCGGTTGGTATTCACAAATAGCTTTAAGTCACAATAAATTCAGAAAACACCATTTTAGATTGTAAAGATAATGAAGAGACTTCCAATGTCAATTTATATTCTAAGAAACAGATTAAATCAATCAGAACACCACTTGAATTCCTGCAGTAATACTTGTGTGTGCTCGTAAATTCTTGCTCACTTGAAATATCTATTAAAATAAGGAGCACAAATGTAGCACAAGTAGTCTCCAAAATCTAAGATGGTTTAGATTTAGCTAGTCTTGTAACGGTCAGTAACTTTTTGCTTGGAAGGCTGTTGCTGGTTCTGGTTCACTAAACATGGCTGTCACATGCACACGCGGTACAGAGGAGCACACGCCCTCTTGTCACACGCACATGTGGTGCTGAGGACCACGCCTTCCTGCCCCACACACAGCAGTAGACTTGCTTCCTTACAGCGCCTTCAGACTGAAGAAGGGTCTTGACCCAAAACTTCACACATTCCTTCTCTCCAGTGATGCTGCCTGTTCTGCTGAGTTACTCCAGCTTATTGTGTCTATCTTTGGTTTAAACAAGCAGCTGCAGTTCCTTCCTACACAGTTGAGTACTTGTCATGCTGTGTCCCACTTTATGGAAAGGAAAGGTTGAGAGGGATATAGACCAAATTCTAGCAAATGGAATTAGCTTAGAAGGGGCATCTCGGTTGGCATGGACGAGATGGGCCAAAGAGCCTGATTCCATGTTGTATGACTCAATGACTCGACCAAACCTCAGTTCCATTCTCTAAGTGTCTGTCGTTGCTGCTTGAGACAGAAAATGTATAAGCAAGGCCTTATAGTAGCAAAGAAACAAAGGAGGGAGCAGGAGTAGAATGGGAGCCTGGCCACTCTTCAACATGATCCATTGACTTCTCTGTGGCTGCATTCCCCACACATCCTTCACTCTCTTTAACCATAATAACCACATCTAACTCCCACCAGATTACTGTTAATGAGTTGGCTCTCGATTGTTTTCCACGGCAGAGAACGGCACAGATCTGTGACACTCTGCAGGTGCAGAGATTATTCCACATTTCATTCCTAAATGTTCCTCCTTGTGCCCGCAGACTGTGGACCCTCCTAACCATCAGGAGCATCTTTCATGTCCGGAAGTAGAGACCCAGTTATTGGTAGATATCTCCGATAACTCCAGATGGAATGACCCAACGACTTGACCTCCACTGCCATGTTGTGGCAATGAATTCCATAGATTTGCCGCCCTCTGGCTGAATGAATTCCTCCTCATCTCCATTTTGATGGTATGTATCGGGTCGAGACCATTCTTCAGACTCCGCAGAGTGGGAGCAAGGAGAGAGGGTCTCATAAAACTCGGTTCCCTATATCTGAAGAGTCCTAACTTGAAACATCACCTATCCATGTTCTCCAAAGATGCTGCCTGACCTGCTGAGTTACTCCAGCACTTTGTGTCCCTTTGAAACCGATGGGGGATTTAACAGTGCAGAGGTCTTCCACTTATGTTGCTAGGTTTCATTCCAGATTAATGTAATTCATTGTCCAAATTGAGAATGCCATTCAGGTTATTGAATTTAATACATTGGTTTTGTTTACCCAAGTGCAACTCATGCTGCTAATGCTTAAATTGATGCTCTGCCAATGTTATGGCTGAAAGTATTTGTGGGAGCTCCTTTGTTGATTGAAATATCTTACTGATAAATATGAACATAAGGTTGAAATCGATCAGACACCAATCTGCTTAATGCTGATCGCGTACTCTCAACGTGGTGCAGTGGAGACTAATGTTTCTGGCGACCATTTTGAAGAACATCTTTATTTAACCAACAAGCAAGCCCGAATTTCCAGTCATCCGCCAGTTTAATCTGGTGTTTAATCTCATCTTCACTCACAATTTTCTATCCTCAGCCTTCAACACCAAGCCACTACAGCAGTTCAAGTAGCAAATTATAGGCAGAATGCTGAGTTCAACAATTCCAGGTAATGATTCTCAGTTTAGATGAGGAGCGTGGAAACAGGCCCCATCGGCACACGGAGTCCGTGCTGACCAGCGATCCACGCACACTTACACTATCATACACGGACTAAGGACAATTTACAGTTATACCGAGCCAATTAACCTACAAACCTGTATGTATTTGGAGGGTGTGGGGGAAACCGGAGATCCTGGAGGAAACCCACGCAGGTCTCAGGGAAAATTTACAATCGCCATACAGACAGGATCGAACCCCAGGATCGAATCGCTGGCACTGTAAGGCAACAACTCTACCGCTGTGCCAGCATGGTGTCCTACTTCCCATTCTACTTCCCACATTTATACCTTTTCCTAATCCAGCTTTAGTTTCACCATTTGTCCTGCTGACATTCGGGCAGGCACAGTGGCACAGCAGGTGCATTTTTTTGTTTGCATTGCATTTGCCTTCCTTATTACTGATGCAACTTGCAATTTAACATTTTGGGAATTGTTGGGAATCCTGTACCAGCACTCCGAAGTCTCTTTGCACATCAGATTTCTGAATTCTCTCCCCGTTTAGAAAATAGTCTACACCTTTATTCCAACTACCAAAATGCATGTCTCCACACTTTGCTACACTGTATTCCACCTGCCACTTATTTGCCCCCTCTCCCAACCTGTCCAAGTCAATCTGCAGAGTCCCTGTTTTCTCTACACTACCTACCCCTCCGCCTATCTTCTTATCATCTGCAAACTTGGCCACAATGCCTTCAACTCCCCGATCCAAATCATTAATAGACCACGTGAAGAACAGTGGCCAGTAGCAAACCACTGTGGAACATTGCTAGTCACTGTCGGAACAGGCAGCCTGTTTCCCTGCTGTATGACTCTATAGCTCCAAATGAACACGATGCTCCAAATGCGGCCTCACCAACTTCCTATACATCCACACTGCAGTGTATAAATACTGCATCTGCAGTATTTGGATTTGGCATCAGACTTAATCCCAGGTGATCAGGGGATTTGCAAACAGACAGATTTCTTGCTTGTGTTAAGGAACAGGTTTTACCGCTGCAGCAGCGAAGAACTTGTAATTTATTTAATAAAATGATTACTTACTTCTGTTGACACTTTGACATGTCGGCCCCTTCAATACTTTGATACATCATTAACTAATATCCTTGATATATTGATTGTTATCTATCGGGAGTGAACTTGGTAATATAATTACAGCTGCGGGGAATGCAAGAATTCAGCAACGTTTCTGGGCAGGTTTTAAGGTCTGTGTCGGTATGAATCTAACAACCAGGAGTGTAATCCTCTTTATTACCTACAGCCCACACATGAAATGTCACAGAGCATCAGGGAAACACAGCAATAATCTTCATAATGTCACATTCTCCTGAGTTGAAGTAAATACATTGTCAATCCTTTCCATCCAATTTTACAAGTTGTTAAAGGTAGCACTCACTAAAACCACATCCTTAAATGCAGAAATAAAAGAACTGAAAAGAATTGGGCCCTTGTGGCTGCTGTGTCATTCGATAAGATCAGGGCAGGCCAGTCATTTCTGCCCCATCTCTCTTCACTAATGCCACATTTGTGAGGATGTTGCCAGGACTCGAGGGCCTGGGCTGCAGGGAGAGGCTGAACAGACTAGGACTCTATTCCTTGGAGGGCAGGAGGATGACGGGTGATCTTATAGCGGTTGTACAGAATTATACGGAGAATTATTCCTCGGGTAGCGGAATCAAGAACCGGAGGGCATATGTTTAAGGTGAGTTGGCAAAGGTTTAATAGAAACCTGAGGGGAAAAGCTTTGCACACAGAAGGTGAGGTGTATGTGGAATGATCTGTAGAGGAAGTAGTTGAGGCAGATATAAAGACAATATTCAACATACATTTGGATAGGCATATGGATAGGAAAGGTTTAGCGGGACATAGGCCATGGACAGGTAAATACCTGGGGGATCTCGGTCGGCATGGACAGGTTGGGCTGAAGGGCCTGTTTCTATGCTGTATCTCTCTGAACCAAACAAAAACTATAGTTCAGATGGAAAATTAAGCAGAGCATTGGTAGATAAAAGTGTGAGGTATTATACCAAAAATCCTAGTGCTTTTTCAAAGTGTTTAGAGATACAGCATGGAAACTGGCCCCTTTGGCCCACCGAGTCCACACCAACCATCATTCACACATTCGCACTAGTTCCATGTTATCCCACTTTCTCATTCACTCCCCCCCCCCCCCCCCCCAGACTATGGACAATTTGCAGAAGCTAAGTAAGACTTTAGACGCCAGACTGTGGAGATACTGCATGGAAACAGGCCATTTGGCCCACGCTGAGCAGCAGTCACATCGTACCATGGCAATATCCTCCACACTAGGGACAATTTACAATCTGCAAATCTGTACGTATTTGGAGTGTGGGAGGAAACCGGAGCACCCGGGTTAATCATCCACGTATCAGGTTAGAGCTTGTTTTAATCAACCCCTTGGTGCATCGCCCACCAACGTCGTTTCTTCACAGAGTGTTCTAAATTGTGCATCTGTTAGACAAGTTGTTTGGCTGGAGTTTTGCTTCGGTGGACTGAATTTCACAAGATGCTTATTGACAAGGAAGTCATTTTAACCTCGAATAATTCACTCATCCAGAAAGATTCTACCGCGAGGCACGTCATTGTTTATGAATGCATCTACAGTCATTAACACCCCTCCCTAAATCAATGTAGTTAGAAATTACGCTGTAGGTTAGGTTACAAATTTACTGACATTAGCAAATGCAAACTTTAAACTGGGCAAACAGGCGGCGTAAAACTGTGTTATGAACAGGCTGGATACGTTTTATTTTAGTGACTATGATGTGTGTGTGCGGTTCGTAAGTTTATAAAGGTCACAAAAGCTAGTGGTGTTGTGGAAAGTGTCCAGCACCACAGCACTATTTATAGAGCAGCAGAGTGGCTCAGTGGTAGAGCTGCTGCCTCACAGCGCCGGAGACCCAGGTTCCATCCTGTCCTCGGGTGCTGTCGGTGTGGAGTCTGCACGTTCTCCCTGTGACATCCCGTAGGATTTGTAAGTTAACTGTCCCTGTGTAAATTGCCCCCTAGTGTGTGGGGGTGGATGTATCAGTGGGATAACATAGAGCTAGCGTGAACGGGTGATCGACGGTCCGCACGGACTCGTTGGGCCGAAGGGCCTGTTTCCATGCTGTGTCTCTGAAACCTCTGAAACAAAACCTACAGTTCAGATGGAAAATTAAGCAGAGCATTGGTAGATAAAAGTGTGAGGTAACATACAAAAAAATGTGGATGCTGCATTCTTGAGCATAACACAAAGTGCTGGAGGAACCCAGCAGAGCAGGTAGCATTAGTGAAAGGAATGGTGAGGCATTTTGGGTCAGGACACTTCTTCATAATGGTGTGTTTCAAAGTACGAGGTGGTGCGTTTTGAGAGGTCAAGTAGGATGGGACATATACAGTTAATGGTAGACCACTGGGCAGTGCTGATTAACAGAGATTGTTCGGCTAAGTGGCCACTGTAAATCACTGTCCCATAGTGCAGGTGAGCAGCAGAATCATGAAGAACGTCAGGAAAATAGAAAATGGGATTCGAGTAAAAGCCGATACAAATGGGTGCTCGACAGTCAGTGTGGACTTCATAAGTTCATAACTTCATAAGTTCTTGGAGCAGAATTAGGCCATTCGGCCCATCTAGTCTACTCTGCTAGTCAATCATGGCTGATCAATCTTTCCCTCTCAACCCCATTCTCCTTCCTTCTCCCCAGAACCCCTGACACCCTTACTAATAGAAACATAGAAATTAGGTGCAGGAGTAGGCCATTCGGCCCTTCGAGCCTGCACCACCATTCAATATGATCATGGCTGATCATCCAACTCAGTATCCCATACCTGCCTTCTCCCCATACCCTCTGATCCCCTTAGCCACAAGGGCCACATCTAACTCCCTCTTAAATATAGCCAATGAACTGGCCTCAACTACCCTCTGTGGCAGAGAGTTCCAGAGACCCACCACTCTCTGTGTGAAAAAAGTCCTTCTCATCTCGGTCCTAAAGGATTTCCCCCTTATCCTTAAGCTGTGACCCCTTGTCCTGGACCTCCCCGACATCGGGAACAATCTTCCTGCATCAAGCCTGTCCAACCCCTTAAGAATTTTGTAAGTAAATTTTGTACGTTTTGTAAGTAAACATCCTCTCCACATCCACTGTATCCAGGCCTTTCACTGTTCAGCAAATTTCAATGTCCCCCCCTCATCCCTCTGAGTTCAGGTCCAGTGCCTTCAAACACTCATCATATGGTGGGCTGAAAGGCCTGTTGCCTCTTATCTCTCTCCATGGCTCTAATGCTACTCAGACATTAGTGAGTGTTGCCCTATAAACCATATTATTAATTGGTATTTGTTGGCAGTGATTGTATTCATGGCATGATGTAAATTATTTTGGATCAAATGAAACTAATGAACTATACTACGAAACAGTCCTATTTAATAATTCAACAAGTATTGGATGTCTGTAATAACATGATAGTGTTTGACATCTTCAGTGCTGCATGAAGACATTAACTAGACAGCCCGCCTTTAATGAAACAAAGCTGCTCTGTAACGAACATCACTCCAATCAAAATCCATGTCGTTGATTGTTTAATTTATCATCTTCATACACCCTCCCACCCACGCACTTCCCAAGAGCTTCCATAATCTCCTGACAGGATAAACAAATGAGCAGTGGTGCATCTGGTAGACCCACTGCCTCATTTCCCCAGAGGCTCGGGTTCAATCCTGACCTCGGGCGCTGTCTGTGCGGAGTTTGCAAGTTCTCCATGTGACTGCGTTAGTTTCCTCCGAGTGCTCCGGTTTCCTCCCACATCCCAAAGATGTGCGGGGTCTGTAGGTTAATAGGCCCTCTCTAAATTGTCCCCAGAGTGTAGGGAGTGGTTGCAGACGTGAGATACCAGAGGATGGGTGATCCATGATTGACAAACTGCACCCGAGATCAGGGTTAAACTTGGGTCTCTGGTGCTGAGAAGCAGCAACTCTATCAGTTGGGAGGGAGCGGAATTTGATTTAGTGAAACTGTCGTCTTGAATCCGGCAGTTTTAAATAGAAAGTACATGGTTGATGGCAAGACCTTTCACAGCATCAATGTACAGTGGGATCATGGGGCCAGGCCCACAACTCCCTGAAAATGTCAACACAAGTCCATGGAGTGGTTAAGAAGGCGTACCGTACTCTTGCCTTTAAAGGTCAGGGCATTGTGTCAGGAAATCACATTGCAGCTTTCTAAGACTTTGTTTAGGCTGAATTTAGAGTAATGCATGTAGTGCTGGTCATCCCCACACAGGAAGGATGTGGAGGCTTTTGAGAATGTGCAGAAGAGGTTTAGCATGATGCTGCCTGGATTAGAGAGTGTTCACTAAAAGGTCAAGGAAAGAGCGTTCACGTCGCGACCCTGTTTCCACCAATCTTTCCACCACCATGCACAAGAAGCACAAGAAGCGACAAGACAGACACCTTGTATGCAGATATTGAGAAGTGTGTTCAGCTCTGGCTGAACAACTTCTAATCTTGTGTGTGGACTCGATAAGAAGAGGAGGCTAAAGGGTGAGGTTGGACAGACATGGACTCTTTTCTCTAGAATGAGGCAGAGGGGAGACATGATAGGAGTATATAAAATTATGAGAGGCTTAGACAATGAGAACCTTTATCCCAGGATGGAAATGTCAAAGAGAGGGCATAGCTTGAACATGAGAGAGACAAAGTGTAAAGAAGTTATGAGGGGCAGGTTTTTTTGTACACAACGATGGGTGCCAGGAACGCACTGCCAGGGGTGGTGGTGGAGGCAGATACGATAGTGGCACTTAAGAAGCTTTCAGATAGCCACATGGATGTGCTTGGAATGGAGGGAAAGATCTTGTGTAGGGAGATGAGGTTAGTTTATCTTGGCATCAAGTTTTGCACAGGACTAGTGGGTTGTAGGGCCTGATCCTGTACTGTACTGTTCTATGTTCTATGTACTAAACTAAAACCAAAGATGGTCGCCATACACAAAGGAAGGAGCAATTCAAGAAAAGGGCATTGCCTCTGAAGTCATATTGCATCTCTATTATTGGTAACTCTACACTTTGGTGCTAAATTGACCATATTTGCTGTGCTGCTTGGAGTAATCAATAGCTAATGACTTTGCTGTTGTTTCTCATCTCTTTTACTTGTCCTCAGGGGATAAATCCCTGTGGAAATTAGACAATAATGTAACAGATAGGAATGTATTCTTCCCTTCCATTGACAAAGAGCAGTGGTTCCAAGGCAAGGATATACTGGTTGAGAGTCAAGAATAGTAAGATTAAACGAGAACTTACCAAGTTCGAAGTTTGATCCTTATTTTATGAGGAGTTACGTTGAGAGATTACGTGAAGAAGTCCCGCCAGGCGCATGCGCGTCATACTTCAAAGCAGCGGCGTGGAAACACAGAAACACATATAGCCAAAGTAACATAGTAAGGCTTTAAGAAGACTAGAACTACCAGATGATCTCTTAGATTCTGAGGGTGGGAGCGGAGGGCACGTAAACCCTCAACGTAACTCCTCATAAAATAAGGATCAAACTTCGAACTTGGTAAGTTCTCGTTTAATCACGTGAGTGATTCCGTGAAGATTTCAAAGCTCTGTGTTTACATGCCGTAGATGCACTCCATACGACAACTGCTTCGGTGTGACATAGTAGTAACAAATAATATATTGATCATTGCTTCAAATTATTCAATAACTATTTTTAATAACAATAATAACAAAACACAGTAATGACCTCGCTATCCCAGGAGGAAATTACAAACAATGATATAAACAAAGCAAATGAATTAAACGGAACCCAAAACAGCATGCCCAAACCGTGGCACTGTCTGTACAGGTTTCTCATAAAACTGTGGGAAAGTTGCTTCTCTAGACCATCCTGCGGCTGCGAGGATTTGATCTAGCGGCACGTCCTGAGCCTTCGCCGCGGATGTGGAAGCCGCCCTGGTGGAGTGAGATTTAAACACATGAGTGTCGACTCCAGCACAATTGAGAACCTGTTTCAACCATCTAGAAATAGTTTGCACTGACACTCTTTTATATGGCTTTTTGTGACTGATAAACAGTCCTGTCTCAGAACCCCTGAAACTCCTTGTTAACTCAAGATATTGCCTTAAGTGTTTAGCAACACATAACATTTGGTCAACAGGATATGCTTTAAACATCACCTTGGTTCCTGCCATACCTGGCCTGCTTTGTTTGATTAAATCATAGACATAAAAAGTAATGTCATCTACAGATGAATGCATACAATCTATTCGTAACAATTGTAATGTTTGTACACGTTGTGCTGAAACCAGCGCCATAAGCATAACCACTTTCAGAGTTAATCTCTGCATAGACAACGACGTAATTGGAGCCCATTGCCGAAGCAGTGTGAGAACTACACTGATATCCCAGATTTCAGTATATCTAGGTTTAGGATGGTTTTTGTTAAAAATTCCTCTCATGAATCGAGATACTAACGGGTGAGCCCCGATAGATTGTTGTCCTGTGGACTGCCCTAAATAAGAGGACAAAGCACTCCTAGCACTGTTAATAGTACTATAACTCAAATGCTCATCAAAATGCAACTTAGCAAAGAACTCCAACACATCACTTATTCTTGCAGTATGATAGGATAAATTTGACTGTGCACAAAACATCTCCCATTTCTTTATATAAACCATATATTGTTTTTTAGTTTTTTAGTACTATTCCTCCAGGCTGCAGTGATAACCTCCATGGTCCTGTCCGACAATCCAAGGCCTTGGAATGGTCTGTTCAGAACCTGCAGACCATCAAATTGATACGTCAAGTAATGGGTGACTTTCTCCTGTAACCGGATGCACCAACAAATTACTGCAGCTGGGAACCATCATGAATGGCTGAACCATCATTCTGAGTACCAATGGAACCATGGTTGTGTTGGCCAATCTGTGACCACCAAAACGCCTGTGGCAGAGTCACGCTCTATTTTGATTAAACATTTCGTAATCAGACAAAATGGAGGGAAAGCATAAAAGAATGATTGCCCCCAATGTAGTGAAAAAGCATCCACAGCTACTGCTCCTGGATCTGGTTCCCATGAAACATATTTAGGCAACCGGTGATTCAGTCTGGATGCAAACAGATCAATATCTGGCAACGCAAATCGAGTGACAATAGTTTGAAAAACTTTAGAATTCAACATCCATTCAATATTATCATTGAATTTTCATGACCTTTGGTCTGCCACCACATTGCCTACCCCTGGCAGATAGATGGCCGAAACCCAAATGTTTCTTGAAATACACCATTGCCATACAAGATTAGCCATGCTATCGCATGAAACTGATCTTGCTCCTCCCATATGATTGATATATGCCACTGCCGTAGTGTTATCAATCTGGAGTTGAATGTGTAAATTATTCATTGTAGAGCAATATGCCTTTAATCCATAAAATGCCCCCAGTAATTCCAAATAATTTATTCCTTGTGTGTGGAGAATCAAACTTTCTTGTTCATTCCATCTACCTCCACAACTGGACTCCATGTCTGTAGCCCCCCATCCGAGAGCACTCACATCAGTCTGTAAAATCATTGAAGGTTCCTGCACCAATGTGTTATTGGTAGCTTGACTGACATTAACAATCCACCACTGCAACTCTGCCAGAGCTGTGGCTGGTAATTGCATATCCCGATCAAAATGACCTGCATGTTTTTTTAGTTCTTGTTCTCTTGCTCTCTGCAAATGCTGATAATGCAAAGGTCCGAATTTTACTGCAGGAAAAGCTGCTACCAATTTCCCAATGACCTTAGCAACTTCTCTGATAGAGGGATTAAGCTTCTGTGAGAGGCATACACAGGCCTCAGCAATATCCACAGCCTTGACTGTAGGTAATGTTATTGTCATATGAACTGAATCAATCAGAAATCCCAAATACTGAATATTTTGGGTTGGCTGTAATTTGGACTTAGTTGGATGCACCAAAAACCCCAATGATTCAAACACATTTTTGGTTACTGCAACTGATTCCTCAGCTAACTCTTTAGTGTTGCTGATAATTAAGACATCATCTAAGTAGGCCATGACAATGGGATTACGAGCCCTTAATAGCCCCAGCACAGGTTTTAGCAATTTAGTAAATAGCCTAGGTGCTGAGCTTAATCCATTGCGCAATGCTTTGTATTGCCACAGCTGTCCCGTCCAATTAAATTTCAAGTACCTTCGATAATGAGCATGAATTGGTACTGAATAATACGCATCTTGCAAATCAATGGTTGCCATATAACAACCTTGTGAGACCAGCTGTCTTGCAGTAACGAAGGTGTCCATTTTGAAATGTCTATAGAGTACTGAACAATTTAAATGAGTGAGATCCTGAATTACTCTACAACGCCCATCTTTCTTAGGTCTGGGGAAAATATTAGACACAAATTGTTGTGAATGATTAATGGCTTTTTCAATCACCCCTTTTTTACACAAATTCTTAATCTCTTCGTTAACCTGTTCAGTTTCTGGAGCAGAAAACACCAACATTTTATTTGGTTTGTGCTGCTGAGGTGGATCTATCCCTGAGATAAACTCAATGGTAGAACCTGACACAGTATTTAGTATAAACATATCACATGTAATACAGCACCATTCATTGTAAAACAATTGTAATCTACCTCCAATAGGAGGTTGTGCACCAGAACCTTTAACAAAAGTTCCCTGTACCTCTGCAGTTGGCCTGAAAGCCTGCTGTCTGCTCTCATTGGGGTAGAAGCCGCTTTGTCTTGGTGGATAACCTCGTAGCCCCACTGGCCTCCCCCTGCTCGGTCCAGCACCTGGATCCAATCTTCGAAACACAAACCCGGGTTTGCGAAGAGGTGGCTGTGTTGTATTTGGCTTCATCAACCCAATTGTTTTCGCCTCTTCATCTATATCTCGTATCTGTTTGACAAGGTCCGTTCCAAACAGGAACTCAGGCGTTTGAATATTTGTCGCCTTACACAATGCAGCAAATTTTTGATTAAGAGTTGGTCTGATGGCGATTTTCCTAATGCAATTAACTTCAAAGTATGCATTGCATAACAGAGCCAACATGTCTTTTTGTGTTTGATTTATCATGGTCCCTTTGACCATAGTGCCAAATGCAGTAATTGCTGCAGCCACCAGTTGGAGGACGTGTTGATGTCGAACCTCCTGTCCTCTCATAGAAGGACTCATGGGTGCCCAAATAGCTGGGTTCACCGTAGGCACTTTCAATGCTGCACAATTGACAGGTGTTTTGTACTTATTGGTAGTCTCTTGCATTATAGCTTGCTGGAGCTGGTGAGACACTAAATAGCTAACGTTGTTTGCAAAGTACTCGTCCATTGCCTCACCAGTCCTCTCCGGAATAGCAAAACTTGCAATTTCCGGGACACCCGGAGCGTGGCTCTTGTGCTCTGGTGTTTGCACATAAGCAGGGACACCAGACATGGGGTCAGCTGCATCCTGCCCCGCTTCTCCCAAGTCATATATTAGGGAGGCATCCTCCAGTCCTAAACAAGGCGCTGGAAGGAAATCCCCTTGCTGACATTCCACATATTCCTCTTGATATGGGCCTTGTTGAACAGCTGCCTGGGGAATCACTGGGTCCTTAGCCCCTTGTTTTATTAGAGTTTGGAGCATCTTCTCCATATTCTGCATCCTCCCTCACATTCTTTTATTATCTGGAGGGGAGTCACATTCTTCTTCTTCAGACTCGTCTGATAACACGGGTCTATTAGATTTTCTTTTAGCCTTTCTATGGCTGTCGGTGGCCTCAGCCTCCTGAGTAACTGGAACTGCAGTGGAAAGTTCACTTTCTAATGCAACTGTTATCGGTAAAACGGCACCCGGTATCTGAACCGGCGTTGCCTCACTCATCTCCCGACCAAATCGATTAAGTGAATCCGTGGACCCACGCTTAGAACGAACTCTCCTACCTGACCGCTCCATACCACCAACTCCTACTGACTTCTCGAGCCAGCTTTACGGAATTAAATACCCTCAGGCAAAGTTTCCAAAACCACTTACCTGTGAGTTTTCTACTTACCACTGGTGGAGCTGTGCCCTCCAGCCCGTTCAGTGCGAAATGCGCGGATGTAATGACGCGCATGCGCCTGGCGGAACTTCTTCATGGAATCACTCACGTGACTCCGAAGTAAAATCAAGAGTGTTCAACTATTATATGTACCAAAAACAGAACAATTAAATTCTTACTTGTTGAAATTTAACAGACTTGTAAATGCAATAACATACAGATAAATAAACAATAATCAATATGGTATATGAATTAATAACCGCAATACTAGGTAACTATCACAGCGCAAAACCGAAGTCCATAGTACAACCAAAGACCGTCCATAGATCATAGTTGCTGAGGTTAATGTCATGCAGTGTTCAAGAGCTGGGAAGAAGCTGTTCTTGAACCTGGAGGTCACGGTTTTCAGGCTCCTGTACCTTCTCTCCGATGGTAGCATCGAGATGAGAGCGTAGCCAGGGTAGTGTGGGTATTTGATGTTATTGGCTGCCTTTATAAGGCAGTCCCTTCAGTAGATCCCTTTGATTAAATATTGGCTTAAAGCCGCTTAATTATTGTTCTTTTAAAAGAACCCAGGAAATGTAATAATTCACATTTTCTATAAAGCAGAAGGAAATGTAGTGTGTAACATCATGACAGGAATAGATAGTGTAAATGCACAGTGGTTTAAACAGAGTAGTGGAATCAAGAACCAGAGGATAGAGATTCAATGTGAGAGGGAAACAATTTAATAGTAACCTGAGGGACAACCTTTTCACACAAAGAGTGGTGGGTTTGTGGAATGAGCTGCCAGAGGAGGTAGTTGAGGCAGGTATTATCACAACACCTAATATGCATGGATAGGAACGATTTAGAGGGACATGGGTGAAATGCAGGCAGGTAAAACTAGTGTAGCTGGTACATCTTGATCGGTATGGACAAGCTGGGCCATGGGACCTGTTTCCATGCTGTATGACTCCACGAGTCTATGAAAAGAATGTTTGAGATATCCTGTCAATAGATAAGTAGTTGGTTTTTTTTGTTAAGTTTTTTTATTAGTTAGAAACAATTACATAATTTAATAAAAAAGATACCTGTACATTGTTGACATAATAAAAATCATTTTGTTCTTTGTAGATATACATAATCAGTATTATTTATGTTAATCCTTGCTTAATAATTGTGCTTCTATATTTTTTTTTCCAGTTTTTATAAAGGTAGAAAATAGTGGAAAAAGATTAAACAAAAAATATATATACATATATATATTTTATAAAAAGTTGGGAAAGAATGGAATATTCTACAGATTTTACATCGTTGGAGATATATCCGCGTTTTATGAAATGTACTACTTCATCTATTCTTCGATTCTGGTTTCAATCGGGTTCTCGTGCCGAACCAGTTTGCCCCTTCAAATATTCAATAAATGGGGACCATATTTTTTTAAATATGGGGACCATATTTTTTTCTTGTTTGTCCATTAAGACAAATCTTATTCTTTCCAAATATAGGGTCTCCGACATTTCTGTGGTCCACATTTTAATTGTGGGGGTTATAGAGCATTTCCAAAATTTTAATATTAATTTTTTCCCAATTATTAAACTATAATCAATAAAAATTATTTGATTCGAAGTAATGAATTGATTTGGTTCCGTTATTCCTAATATTATTCATTTTGAGTCAGGAGCCAGTTTGGTATTGACGACTTCTGAGATTATCTTAAAAATTTCCATCCAAAAATTATTAATTTTTATACAACTTACGAATGAGTGCAATAGGTTAGCCTCTAAATGTTGACATTTATCACAAATAGGGGAAACACTTGGAAAAATTCTATTCAGTTTTGTTTTTGAATAATGCAGTCTATGCAATACTTTAAATTGTATTAAAGAATGTCTAGTGTCTAACAGTGTCTAGTAGTAAGCTATCATCCCAAATTTCTGGACAAATTGTTTGACCTAATTCATTTTCCCATGATTGCCTATATAAATCCTTCTTTGGAGCATAGCTATCTAATAAATACTATAAATATATGGTATCAGTTTTTCTGTGTTCGGATGTTTATTCAAACATTCATCAAAAATGTCTATCTTTCTAAATCTATATTCATTTGTAATTGACTTAACATAGTCTCTGATTTGTAAAGATAAGTATTTGTAAACGGCAAAGATGGGTTCAGATAGGTTCCTTCTTCTTCTTTCGTGTGGCGTGCACAGCCTAAAGTTGGAGGACAACTTGTTCTATTTGATCTTCCGTTTGTGCACATCGAGTAGATTGCATTAGTCGAAACAGGGCGGACCACGTGAAGGTTGCAATCTTCCGCCCCAGAAAGGTTCCTCATAATTTGGTACACCATGTCGTGTCTTCGAGTCCCAGGTTACCTTCACTTTTACTCGACCTTGCTTCAGTTCATCCCAGTGACCTGCAATGCATGTTGCTCCTTGTGTGAGCTGTTCTGTAAAGGGCAGGGGTGTGACCAGTGGCGCTCAATCCAGCTCCGATAGAGCCACGCGTCTCGCAGCAGTTATGTCCGCAGCTCCTACCCACTATGTCATTTGATAGCTTTTCAGAAAAGCTTTAGTACTACAAAGCAATCTTTCACTTTTCTTGGCATTTTATGGCTGATTAATTTAACAGTCATGAATAATTTGTCAAACCTTCTGCACAATATCCTTCAAAATACAGAACAATATTGACTCCAACAAGACATCCTAAAATGGTTAATAGTTAAACAAAGCAGAAACATGGTGAATTAGACTTGCGATCACTGTAATTGGCATATCAATGTCCATTACACCTCATAGGGTATTCAATTGCTATGTTCAGATCTGGTTAATGGGCCTCCATATACATTGCTCTTCTGAAATAGTTGGAGTTCATTTTTCCAGACATCTGAAATATAAGGAATTATACAAACACGAGGGGGCATGAATGAACCATTCAGCCCCTCGAGTCTATTCTACCATAGGTGATTTTCCGGCTCAACACTCTGTTCATGTTCACCGTATCTCCTGGTACACTTGGTATCCAAAAAAAATCAGTCACTGTCTTGAATGTTCTCAATGACCGAGCAACACTCCTCTCTCAGAGCAGCGATACAAAGATTCATACCCTTTTGAGTAAAGATATTCCTTGTCACAATATCTAGCTCGTTATTGCTCACCGCTTATGCCAACATGTTGACTCCAATGTCAATGGAAACACAAGGAGCTGCAGATGTTGAAATCTTGCACAAACCACAAGGTGCTGGAGGAACTCAGCGCGTCAGGCAGCATCTGTGGAGGGAATGGACAGACAACATTTCTGGTCGTGGCCCTTCTTCAGTGATGGAGTGGGGAGGGTGGGGAAGAGAGCTGGAAAAAAAGAGGTGGGGGTGAGGCAGAGACTGGCAAGTGATAGGTAGGTACAAGTTAGGGAATGATTGTCAGATGGTTGGGTAAGTGACAAAGGCGACAGGTGAAAATGAGACAACAGAGGGTCACAATTCCAAGAATTAGTTTGGTGAAATTTATTAAAAAAAAGAGAAATATTAAGCAAGCCAGACTGTGGATAGAATTAATCAATGGCCTTTCATGAATGATCATTATAATTAGTGCCATGCATCCAAGAAACATGCCCTTCGGCCCATCAAGTCCAAGCCAACCATCAAGCACTCATGGGCACTAGTCCCATTCACCATTGGCTTCTGGAACTTGGCTATTCAATTGTTTATCCAATTACTTCTTAACCTTTCTGAGAATCTCTGCCTCCACCACCCATAGAATTCAGCTTCACCTTGTTTCATGTCTTGAGAATCTGTGTGCGCAGTCATCATGTATTGTGCCTCCTGAGAGCAAGGTAATCCTGCAAAGTTCTTCGATTTTGGAAATATTTCCTCTGAAAACAGAAGAAAATGTACTGAATTAATGCTAAATCACAACCAACCATTATAGAATATAATAATCCTATCCTTGTGTTCTCATCCTTTCCATATGGTGCCAGGACAATAACCTGGCCCTCAACACCAGCAAAACCAAGGAACTGATGCTGGACTTTGGAAGGAGTAGGATGGGGACCTACAGTCCCATTTATATCAACGGGTCGATGGTTGAAAGGGTCAAGAGCTTCAAATTCCTGGGCTTGCACATTTGTGAAGATCTTACCTGGTCCCAGATGCAATTATTAAGATATATTATTAAAATATTACTATTCATCAGCGACTTTACTTCCCGAGAAGATTACGGAGAGTTGGTTTGTCAAGGAGGACACTCTCGAACTTCTACAGGTGCACAGTAGGGAGCATGCTGACCAGTTGCATCGTGGCTTGGTTCGGCAACTTGAACGCCCTGGCAAGGAAAAGACTACAAAAAGTAGTGAACACTGCGCAGTCCATCATCGGCTCTGACCTCCCTTCCATCGAGGGGATCTATTGCAGTCGCTGCCTCAAAAAGGCTGGCAGCATCATCAAGGACCCACACCATCCTGGCCACACACACATCTCCCTGTTATCTTCAGGTAGAAGGTACAGGAGCCTGAGGACTGCAACGACCAGGTTCAGGAATAGCTACTCCCCCACAGCTATCAGGCTATTAAACCTGGCTTGGACAAAACATTAATAGTCCATTATCTATTATTTGCACTTTATCCATTTATTTATTCATGTGTGTATTTATATATATATAATGGTATATGGACACCCTGATCTGTTTTGTAGTCAATGCCTACTATGTTCTGTTGTGCTGAAGCAAAGCAAGAATTTCATTGTCCTGTCAGGGACACATGACAATAAAGTCTCTTGACTTGACTCTCTTTCCCATCTCTATAATTGTTTCCAGCTCCATCTGCATCCCACTGACGTTGGTCTTGCTGATCCCTGCATTTAATCAGTCCACAATCCTTCAGCTTCTGAGGTACAAATCCTTGGAAACCTCTCCCTGATCCTTCCTGTCACTCTCCCCCTCGATTTTCCTAAAACCCAGCTCCTTACCAATCATTTGGTTAGGAGGAAAGAAAGCGATAAGTATGGTGGGAACCTCACCCTGCATCCAGTCTCGAACCAAAACGTCACCTCGCCATGTTCTTCAGTGTTGCTGTCGCTATACCTCCTTTACACTCTGTCCAGGGACGCCGACAGTCCTTTCAGGTTAGGCAGAGGTTCACTTGCACCTCCAATATCAGCTACTGTATCCGTTGTTCAAGATGTGGACTCTTATACATCGGTGAGACCAAACGCAGACTGCGCGATCGTTTCGCGGAACACCTTCGCTCAGCCGTCCTGAACCTACCTGTTCGCTCGTTACTGGACACTTTAATTCTGGAGCATCTCTGGAGACAAGGAATGGGTGAAGTTTCAGGTCGAGACCCTTCATTCCTTAGGAACGTCACCCACTCCTCTCCAGAGATGCTGCCTGCTATGCTGAGTTACTCCGGCATTTTGTTTCCACCTTGGACTACTGGAGACAGAAACAGCGTATGTTGGAATCCAGAGCAAAAAACAGATTTCTGGAGGAGCTCAGCAGGCTGGGAAGGGTCTCGACCCAGGGTATTCACTGCCCCTGGATCATAGTGTGTCAGCCAGCCTGCGGACAAACTCCAGAACTTCCTCTCAGGGTTTTCCACAGATCACATACTTCTATCTAGCGTTTGCTTTTGGATTTCTTAATTCATTCATTCGTCATCGCTGAAAACATTAGCGACGCAGTGTTTCTCGTTTCCAACAGGAACAGTGACGGACTCACCACACATCTCTGTCCTCCAGTTCCTGCCGGCTTCTGCCGCTGGAAGTATAGGATTTTGATGTGTGTGTGCTTTACAATGCTATGTGCGACAGTGATCGCAACTTCTACTGAAGTGTGGATGGCCGTTGGCTCGCTAGAAGCTCATCCGCCCTTTGACAGGTCTTGTTTTTGGTCCTGCTGGGGGTCCACAGCCCCCTCCTCACCTGGCAAACCAGGTGGGGGAGACAGTTTAGTCGCCGACTATCCGACCATGGATAGTAGCACGGGATTACATGGTACCCGTGGCGGGGGGAACTCCTGACTTAACCTTCTTAACCTTAATTTCATAACCTAGGGAGAAAAACTAGCCTTCAAGGACACGATATAACAGAAAGTGCACAGGATACTGAGAGGACATCTCCCTTGATTGGACAAACGCGCAGGGTGAGGTACTCAACATTAGCACCAATGGGAAATGGACCTCTTCACTCAGTTATAGATTTTTGGAGTTCTCTGCCTCTAGAAGACCAAGGAGAATATTTAAGGCTAGAATCCGGGGTTTCATGGAAAACATGAACAGCAGAAAATGATATGGAAGATTGGCTATGATCTTGTCAAATAGTGCAACAGTTCCCAGCACCACAACCCCTCCTTGTACTTGCCCGTGTATCTTCCCACAGTGCGGCACGGTGGCGTGGTGGTAGAGTTGCTGCCTTGCAGCGCTTACAGCACCAGAGACCCGGGTTCGATCCCAACTACGGGTGCTGTCTGTACATAGTTTGTACGTTCTCCCAGTGACCACGAGGGTTTTTATCAGAGATCTTCGGTTTCCTCCCACACTCCAAAGAAGTACAAGTTTGTAGGTCAATTGGCTTGGTCTAAATGTAAAACTGTCCCTAGTGTGTGTAGGATAATGTTAATGTGCGGGGATCGCTGGTCGGAGCGGGCTCGGTGGATCGGTGGTTTCCGTCCTGTATGTCTAAAAATAAAAAATAAAACAAAATAAGCTGGGTTTATATAGAACTCCAAGAATTCTGCTTTCCTGACAGCGATTATCAAATGACCCATTTTATTAATTAACCATCAAAGTTTAAAATCTGATTTACTTGGTGTTAATATAGGGCCAAAGGAATTCAAATCAACTTTAATGATTTCTTTTTTATTGAACGGTATCTTCTCTCCTGATTGGTAGTGAACGGCTTTTGTTTAATATTTCCCTGGTGCCTGATTCCTTGTCACACTTGGTGTTTGTCTTACCCCTTGAAAGTTTGCTCCTGCTCTTGCGTATGGCATGCACAGCATAAAGTTGCAAGACAACTTGTTGTGTTTGGTCTTGTTTGTGCACGCCAGGTTGATTGCATTCATCGAAACAGAGTGGACCATGTGTAGGTTGCAATCTCCCACCCCGAAAAAATTGCTTAACAAAATGGACATATTTAAGAATAGCGGAAGGCATTGGTTTAATTTGACATCATGTTCAGCATGGTCATGAAGGGCTAAAGGCTCAGTTCATGAGCTCTACTGTCCTACACTGGACTATTCAACACTGCATTGTTCTGTGTTCATTTAAAAACAAAATCAAATATAAGTTATTCAATTATTATAAAAAGATTTTCAAACCAAAACAGTGATAGCATACCCACCGCCATAGCGCAAAAAACACCAAATTATCTAAATCACCAAATTTTCAAATGACTTTTGTTAAAGATTCCTCGTATGTTGCAAAACATATTTGGCTAATAAAGTATGATTATGATTATGATTCCACCCACTGCGGTGCCCAACGGTCCCGAAAATTCCCAGGGTGCCTGTGGACGGCACATACTCCCTCTCCAGTACTACCTGGGCGGGAACGCAACCCCGGAAAAGGGGCAGGCAGCCGGCTCGGCAGAACCCTCTTCCGCCTGGCGCCGTGACTCACGGATGGCCAGCTTGGCCAGGCCCAGGAGTTACCCAACCAGGACATCCTTGGTTCCGACGTTCGGTTACAGCCCACTGGATTAATAATCTGTTTGTCTCCAGATTATTTTGGAGTTGATAGCTTGACGAACTGGGCATAAGTATTTCCCCTGTGACACAAGCATGAAATTAACTTCGGCAGATCTTGACATTCTGTCTGAACCAAGTGGATGAAACTGGCCAGAAATCCCTCCTACAACACGGGTATAACAATACACAACTTCTCAGAGTTAACCTTCCAACCTTTCACCCAGGGTGGAAATGTTCAACATCTCTACAAGATGAAAGGGGGATGGTTGAATGGAGATGTGTGGGGAAAGTTTTATTTTTAACACAGAGATAGATAGATTTTACTTTGGAGTCACGTGAGTAACTACGTGAAGACCCCGCCAGCACGCATGCGCAACATATCGTCGGACGCATTGCGGAAGCGACAGTCGGGAGGAGGGCCGCTCCTCCACCGTAAGTTTAAAAGACCTACCGAAGGTAAGTCTTACCATTCTGGTGAGCGTGGCAACTCGGTGTTCTTTGTTTTTCAGCGGAAAACGCACCATGGAGTCAAGGAAATCCAGGAGAGCAGCGGCAAAAACCGCTGCTGTGGAAAGCAGCCCACAGCGTGCCGTCTCTCCAGAGCTGCAGGTGCTGCCAGCAGCTCCAGACTTCTCGTCGCAACAGACCGCAAGTGCGCCACGGTCCACCACCCGGAAGTCGGACAGGTCCGTTGACTCGGATGGGTCCGGACCTGAGGACACCCCGTTCGCAGATAGTGACGGCGGGCGTCTTTCCCGCACGGAGCGGATGGTGGAGTAATTGCTCCAGCGTGACCTGCTTAGGCAGGGGCAGAGTCACGGTGGGTCTCCTCGCAGACCCACGGCAGTATCCTATCAAGGACTGCCAAATGTCTCACCCTCTTCGCAGGGGAGCATTAGGGGTCAGAGCTGGGCTGACCCTGAAGAAGGGGCAATGGCCGAAGAGTCACCTGTGTCAGGGGTGCCAGAAGAGTTGTTGGGCATGGTTAATAAACATGCTGTACCAACCCAGAAAGGACTGCCTATACATCCAAAGCTGGCAGCCAGTATTAATTACATGGCTACCAACCAGCTGCAGGAGCAAGCCATAAACAACACTGCAGAGAAATACCTTGCTCCAGAGAACTGCATTTCTCTAAATGTGCATGCAGTCAACAACCGCATCTGGGGCAACATGAGCCCAACTATAAGGAGCCAGGAGATGAAACTCCAGAGAATCCTTAAATTGCTGGCTGCTGGTATCACAGCAGTAGCCAGAACAGCCGATGGGGTTGAGATGCCTGAGGAGCTACAAGACGCTCTAGCACTCCTGTGGAATACTCAATTTGAGATTAACAGTTACAGGAAGAGCATCATCAGGCCTGCACTTAATCCCAAATTTGCGGGATTATGCAGTACTAGCAGCACACAGCCGCCAACTTGCTGTTTGGGGACAACCTCCCGAAGCAGGTAAAAGACCTGGATGAGGAGGCCAAAGTTATAGGCCTGATCAAGGTGCCAAACACCTCCAAAACCCATTATCAGCAGCGGCAGCACCCCTACACATCCACCAGGCACCGTTACAACGAGAGACCATCTGGTGGTGAAAGCTCGAAAGCTGGCCCACCTGCACAGCGGTCTTTTTTAGACCATGGCCCAGCCCGGCCTTCTTGGAAAATGCGCCATCCCCACACCGCAGCAACACAACAGAACAAGAAGCAAGGACAGAGACAACCAACACATCACCGCCGGTAACCATGGAGGTAGGTGGGTCTGGTTGCCTCAAAAACATTGCATGCCTAGATTCATCAAGGGTTGGTGGACGGTTGCACTTGTTTCATCATGTGTGGAGCACTTTTACCTCTGATCCTTACATACTCGGAAGTATTCAGGATTGAATTTGTATACGAACTCCCCATCCCAGTTCAGCATACGTCTAGCCGGAAGTTCATACTTTCACAAAAAGAGAGAACAGCAGGCCGTGCTGAACTGTTAAGACTAAACGCAAAAGGGGTAATTGAGAAGACAATCAAGAGTACGTATCAAATATTTTTACAAAAAACAAAAAAGATGGCGGATGCCGCATCATTATAGATTTGACCGAACTAAATACTTCAGTTCAGTATGCCCATTTCAAAATGGACACGTTTGTCACAGCCAAACAGCTAATTTCTGATAGGTACTTCATGGCTTGCATCGATCTAAAGGATGCATACTATTCAGTACCAATACACAAGGATCATCGTAAATATCTAAAATTTGTCTGGATGGGACAGCTTTGGCAGTATAAGGCCTTACCCAATGGGTTACCATCGGCACCCAGGCTGTTTACAAAATTGTTAAAACCAGCTTTAGCATACTTAAGGAAACATAACCATATTGTCATGGCTTACCTTGATGATATTCTCATTGTAGGTGAGAATTTGGAGATGGCTACATTGGCAGTATCAGCCACAAAACATCTCTTCCAATAGCTGGGATTTATCATACATCCAGATAAATCAAAATTGAGACCCTCCACTACCATGGATTAATTGGGGTTCACTATCGATTCTGTTGAAATGTCAATCGCCTTGCCACCAAACAAAGTAACAGACTTGACAGAAGCATGTAAAAGCCTCACTGGCATCAGGGAACCATCCATTCGGCAAGTAGCCAGGGTGATTGGGAAACTAGTGGCTGCATTTCCAGCAGCACAATTTGGACCACTCCATTACCAAAACCTGCAAAGAGCAAAAATTCTAGCTCTTAAAAATCATGCGGGCCATTTCGATAGGCCTATGAAACTACCAGGAAAAGCTAAATTAGAATTAAATTGGTGGATAGAAAATGCTCAGCATTGTTCGAACCCCATCACTATCATGAATCCCTCGGTTACATTACAGACTGATGCCAGTGCTAAAGGTTGGGGAGCAACTAATACCACTACAAGTTGTGGTGGCAGATGGAGTGCACAAGAATTAACCCTGTTCAAAGCACTAGGGATTAATTATCTAGAAATTCTGGGAGCATTTCATGGACTCAGGGCCTACTGCTCAGATATGCACCAGCTGCATGTAGGTTACAAATTGATAATACCACAGTGGTGGCCTATATTAATCATATGGGTGGAATAAAGTCGATATCATGTGATGAATTGGCTAATAATATCTGGCACTGGTGTCTGGATAGGGAGATTTGGATCTCAGCCACTTACCTTCCAGGTAAACTAAATACAGTGGCGGACACCAGGTCACGTAAATTCAACGACAACATTGAATGGATGTTGGAACGTAAAGTGTTTACAGATATTATAGAACGGTATGGGACACCAGATATCGACCTTTTTGCATCCAGATGAAATCACCAACTACCAACATATGTTGCTTGGGAACCAGACCCGGGGGCAGCAGCGATGGACGCTTTCTCGCTGCATTGGGGGGATTTGTTTTGCTATGCATTTCCCCCCTTCTGCCTCATCAGTCGGGTCTTACAAAAAATTAAACAAGACTCCGCAACGGGTATTTTGGTTGTTCCCGACTGGCCTACCCAACCATGGTTCCCAGCAGTACTAAAGATGGCCGCAGAACCCTGCATTCGGATCAACAAACGGCCGAGTTTGTTGGTACACCCCGTGACAGGGGAAGGTCATCTGTGCCATGATCGAATTAACCTATTGATTTGCAGATTCTGAACAGGCCATTTCTGGACTGCGGACTCTCCGACAGGACGATCAATGTCATCTCAGCGTCTAGCAGGGAGTCCACCAGAAGACAGTACCTGACATATGTCAGAAAATGGGAAGTGTTCTGCACCAGGACGAACACTTCATACGACTCAGCCACCATCACTGAAGTGCTGGAGTTTCTGGCCACCCTTCATTTCGATGAAGGATTGAGTTACAGTGCCATTAATTGTGCACAGATTGCCCTATCTAATTATCTGGGTCAAGGGAGTGATCACCTGGCTATAGGATCACACCCACTGGTATCAAAACTGATGAGGGTTATATTTAACTCTAATCCCCCCAGGCCCAGGTACACCCATACATGGTACATAGGCATAGTATTAACTATGCTTCGAGGATGGACACCTATATCGGGGCTCATTCTGGACAAACTAACATATAAAATTGTTATGATAATGGCACTTGTAACAGCACAACGGGTCCAGTCCTTACATAAGCTAAGTATGGACGCCATGTATATAACCAATGGCAAGATAACCTTTCTGATACAGGGATTACTCAAACAAGATCGACCCGGTTCCTCTGGCCAAAAATTAGAATATCTGGCCTATCCTGCAGATAGTCGGCTCTGCATTGTGACATATATTTTACAATATATAGAAGTCACCAAGAGTCTAAGGGGCACGGAGAGGGCTTTACTCATAAGCCACAAATACCCTCACCATAAGGTCACAGTGCAAACCATCTCCAGATGGTTAAGGGTGGTATTGGGTGCAGCGGGGGTGGACACTAATGGTTTCAAATCTCACTCCACCAGGGCTGCATCCACATTGGCGGCTAGGATGATGGAAGTTCCTATGGACCACATCCTTTCCACAGCGGGTTGGAGCAATGAACTAACTTTTCAGCGCTTCTATATTAAACCCGTGGCCGCTCCTGAGATGTTTGGAGGAAAAATCTTAAGTTCTGTTACATAATTTACCCAATGTGGGGCATATTATTTTAGGTATGAATAAATACCTTCTTTGATTTTCAGCACAGTGTCACGTCTGAAATACGTTCATCCTCCTTTCCTAGCATGGCAGTGTGTGAGCATGGACTCGTTCCAGGGCATGAAATGACAGAGCTTTGAAATCTTCATGTAGTCACTCGCGTGACTCCGAAGTAAAATAGTAAAATTAAATGAGAACTTACCAGTTTGAAGTTTGATCTTTATTTTATGAGGAGTTACGATGAGGGATTACGTGCCCTCCACTCCCAAACCTTCTATTATAAAGTTCAACTGGTATATTAGTTCTATCTTATCTTACAATGTTAGTCTTCACTGGTATCTGTGATTCCACACCGCTGCTTTGAAGAATGTTGCGCATGCATGCTGGCGGGGTCTTCACGTAATCCCTCATTGTAATTCCTCATAAAATAAAGATCAAACTTCAAACTGGTAAGTTCTCATTTAATCTTACTGTTCTTGATTAGTAGAGATGTCAGAGGTTATGGGGTGAAGGCAGGAGAATGGGGTTAGGAGGAAGAGATAGATTACCCATGATTGAATGGCGGCATAGACTTGATGGGCCGAATGGCTTAATTCTACTCCTACTCCTTGTGACCTTATGAGAGCGATGGGGCCTGGTGTGCTTTGGCAATGGTGGTGTGGAGGCAGATACAATAGTGGAGTTCAGGAGGCTTTTTGACACGGAAATACAGGGAATAGAGGGATATATGGATCATGTGCAGGCAGACGAGATCAGTTCAGCTAGGCACAAACATTGTGGGCCGAAGGGCCCGTTCCTGTGATGTACTATTCTATGTTCTAAAACACACATGTCTTTGGGGTGTGAGAGGAACAGGAACACCAGGAGAAAACCCACACGGTCACAGGGAGAACGTGCAAACTCCACACAGACAGTAACCATGGTCAGGATTGAACCCGGGCCTCTTGCGCTGTGAGGAAGTGGCTCTGAAGGCTGCGCCACTGTACTGCCTTGCCCGTGACTCCATGTACCGTGACAGAATATATTTAAGAACATGGTGAAGAAGGAAATGACAGCGAGTCATTGTTAACCAACAGAAGATCTTGCTGTGACATTCAAAATGACAGGAAATATTCTTCAACCCTCCGTGATTTTAATGTTACAACCACCTCGTCCGTGATTGACAGAATGGGTAACAGAGTCGTGCAATTAGCTCTTTGTCCCTTAAAATAATTCCAACTATAAATTACAAGCTCAGAGGTGTTTCTGTGTCGAAGGTGGATCTTCACGAACCAAGCTAAGCCAAATTATATGAGTGCTCAAAACACATTCAGAGGCTGGGAATTTACATCCAACTGATTGGAGACTTATTACAGATGGGTTTCAATTATATCCAAATGTTACACACATGGGTTCGTTGAAATCATTAACAAAAAAAAAATCCTATTAAATAGTGAACCTGATACATTTTGGTCATTTCTAATATTTAAAAATATCTAATTAGAAAGTTTTTATTTAACTCTCTCTCAGTCATCAAAAGGTATTGAAAATTCATTTTAAAGTTACTATAGCAAATAGATACTTTGAGGTAACACAAAGCCGAGTCGAGTGAAACTTTGGTCATTTCTGTGGAACTAATTAATTGAATAATATATGCTTGTTTCGCTGGATCCCAGTTTTTAATTAGTACGGTTGTTTTCACTGCATTTCAGAAGTCTAAATTGTGTTGGAGTGTTAATTTAGTAAATGCTATCGAAATTCCATTCAAGGCGAAAGCAACTTCACAAGAGCTTTGTGAACCCGTCAAACTTCTCTGCTGACTTCAAACTTACTGCCTACATCATTGAGCCTTTTTACTTTAAACATGGTGTCGCCTCAACTCTCGCTGTCCCTCACAAGCTGCCACTTGGCTCTGCCCTCCCTGTCCACTTGCCTGACACCCAGTTCTCGAGAGAGCAGCAGCAACCTCCAATTAAACCCACGCATGTGACAACCTTCAGCACCTGCCACTACTGTTTGGGTTGGCCGACTCCACAATCCCCTGGGTCATGTCTGCTGCCTCAACTAGACTACATGCACCTTCAGGGCTTGCTGTTTTCCCAGCTAATCCATCAAGAGAAACTTGCCTTCTGCAGGTCCGTGTACATTCAAAACAGCTAACCATGAATTCTCTCCTTTTAGGTAGCACCTCTCCCCCTTTTTTTCCCCAACCCCTCTCTTTCCTGCACCCTATCTCCAGCCTGGTGTGCACCCATTTGTTTAGTTTAGTTTCCTTTACATATGCAGTGCCCTTCAGCCCACCGAGTTCACACCGACCAGCGATCCCCACACATTAACACTATCCGACACACACTAGGGACAATTTACATTTATATCAAGCCAATTAACCTACAAACCTATATGTGTGGGAGGAAAACGAAGATCTCAGAGAAAACCCACACGGTCACGGGGAGAATGTACAAACACCGTACGGACAGCACCCATAGGCAATAGACATAAGACAATAGGTGCAGGAGTAGGCCATTCGGCCCTTCGAGGCAGCACCGCCATTCAACGTGATCATGGCTGATCATCCACAATCAGTACCCCGTTCCTGCCTTCTCCCCATATCCCCTGACTCCGCTATCTTTAAGACTCCCCCTCCCATTCCGAATCCGACCTTTCCGTCCTGGGCCTCCTCCATGCCCAGAGTGAGGACCGCCATAAATTGGAGGAGCAGCACGTCATGTTTCGCTTAGGCAGTTTGCACCCCAGCGGTATGAACATTGACCTCTAATTTCAGGTAGTCCCTACTTTCTCCTCCCCTTCTCAGCTCTCCCTCAGCCCACTGGCTCCACCTCTTCCTTTCTTTTCCCCCCCCCCCCACCCTCACAGCAGTCTGAAGAAGGGTCTCGACCCGAAACGTTGCCTATTTCCTTCGCTCCATAGATGCTGCCTCACCCGCTGAGTTTCTCCAGCATTTCTGTCTACCTACGATTTTCCAGCATCTGCAGTTCCTTCTTAAACATTTCATCATTTTGTGTATTGGGTCTATAGTAGGGTCAGAACCCGAAAAGTTGCCTATCCATGATCTCCAGAGATGCTGCCTGACCCACTGTGTTACTCCAGCAGGTTGTGACTATCATTGGTATAAACCAGCATCTGCAGTTCCTTTTTATTACATAGTGCAGTGCAGCACAGGAACAAGCTCCTTGACCGACAATGTTCATGCCAAATATGATGCTAAGTTAAACTAATTTTCTTTGCAATGGTCCATAATCCCTCTAGGGTGCTCCATATCCCTCTAATCTCTGCAGATCAATGTGCCTATCTAAGTAAGTAAGTAAGTTTATTGGCCAAGTATTCACATACAAGGAATTTGCCTTGGTGCTCCGCTCACAAGTAACAACATGGTATTCAGTGACAGTTACGAATGACCAAGAAAACGCTAAACATTAATAATAATAAAACATTAATGATAAAACACCATTGATCAAGCACGTGAACCTACAAAATACCAGATCAAAGGGAGGCTACAGATTTTTGGCTGTTGAGTAGAGCAACTACTCGTGGATAAAAACTGTTTTTATGTCTGGCTGTGGCAGCTTTGGCAGTCCGGAGTCGCCTTCCAGAGGGAAGTGATTCAAAGAGTTTGTGGCCAGGGTGAGAGGGGTCAGAGATGATCTTGCCCGCACGCTTCCTGGCCCTTGCAGTGTACAGTTCATCAATGGAGGGAAGGTTGCAGCCAATAACCTTCTCTGCTGATCGGATGATTTGCTGCAGCCTCCAGGTGTCGTGCTTGGTGGCTGAGCCAAACCAGACCATGATGGAGAAGGTGAGGACAGACTCTATGATGGCCGTGTAGAATTGGACCATCTTTGCCTGTGGCAGATTGTGCTTCCTCAGCTGCCGTAGGAAGTACATCCTCTGTTGTGCCTTTTTGAGCCTAAAAGCCTCTTAAACAGCACTATCATATCTGCCTTCACCACCAGTCATGGCAGCGCATTGCAGGCACCTACCACTCTCTGTGTATATAACTTGCCCCACCAACTTCTTCTAACTTTGCCCCTCTCACCTTAAAGCTGTGCCCTTTAGTTCTTTGAATGATTAGTTCCCTCTCCTGTGGTCTCCAGCATGGTAGGTGCTTGCAGTGCGGGAGTTCTTTACAGAAATGTTTACCACCCACACACTGTGCACTTTAAAAACATTGTGTGGGAATATTTATTTGATTTCATATTACAACATTGGGCATCCACCATGCATTGATCACTGCAAGGCTTTGGTTTGCCATTTCAAAGTCTTGCGTCCTCGACAATATAAACCCCGGTATGTAAAACAAATAATGGTGCGTTAGCATGTTGCAAGTACAGCAAGGGTTAACGAAATAGATCCAGAGTCTATTGGCTGTCCTTACTGCTCACCTTCACCTGGTTATTTTGCCGTCAATTGTTGCACTTCTCGCCAGAAGCATCATTTTCCCCAGCCGCTAAATAATAAACTTAGCCACCTGCCACTGTTGTCTTTGTTAATTTGCTTCACACATTTCCAAAGAGTACAAGCAATTATCTGTTCCCTAGATAGTATGGAACGCTGGGTTGTACAATACGGTGGTTTTGGCAACAGGGTAAGGGCAGCGCGGGCATTCCGTACGCACAGATACTCAGACGGGCCAGACGCTTCAGAATCATTTAAAGGTCCTGATCGGAGACGCTCTGCATAGAGGGATTGGATTTTGCAGCGTGTGAGATGGCGGAATACTTGACGGCTTCTCTCTCCATCCTGCAACAAACTGAAAACACAATGCAGCCCATAAAGCACACTCAGCCATCTGATCATTCTTGCTATTGAGCGAGTGCTGCGTAGGTTTACAAGGTTAATTCCCGGGATGGCGGGACTGTCATAGGCTGAGAGAATGGAGCAGCTGGGCTTGTACACTCTGGAGTTTAGAAGGATGAGAGGGTATCTCATTGAAACATTTAAGATTGTTAAGGGCTTAGACACACTAGAGGCAGGAAACATGTTCCCGATGTTGGGGGGAGTCCAGAACCAGGGGCCACAGTTTAAGAATAAGGAGTAAGCCATTTAGAATGGAGACGAGGAAACACTTTTTCTCACAGAGAGTGTTCAGTCTGTGGAATTCTCTGCCTCAGAGGGCGGTGGAGGCAGGTTCTCTGGATGCTTTCAAGCGAGAGCTAGACAGGCTCTTAAAAATAGCGGAGTCAGGGGATATGGGGAGAATGCAGGAATGGGGTGCTGATTGGGGATGATCAGCCATGATCACATTGAATGGCGGTGCTGGCTCGAAGGGCCAAATGGCCTACTCCTGCACCTATTGTCTATTGTCTATTATCATTTATCTAGTGGTCTCGCTGCATTAAACCACGTTGGGAGATCATCTGAACAAATGCTGCACGGAGCGACTGTGGAAGTAGTCAATGGCATTGCGCTGGGCCAGGCCGACCCTGACTTCACCAATCCAGGACGCTGACCCTTAAAGCGAGGAAATAAGAAACTGCAGATCCCCTTGGACCAAGATCGGACTTGGAAGTTGCAAGATGGCACGCTGTTCCAGAAGAGGATCTATTGTGCTCTGAATGCCACGATTTGACTAGATAGCGAGGAGAACGAGCTTTTCACTGCATCTCTGAACACACGACAATAAATGAACCAAACGATTTAAACTGAAAGATTTGAGTTTCAATGGAGCACCAATTCCAAGGTCTGTTAGTCCTTCAGAATTATCTTGTATTGTCTTTCCTGCTGACTGGTTAGCATGCAACAAAAGCTTTTCACTGTACCTCTGAAAAGTAGTTCTGAACAGTACTCAGAACACATCACTTTAAGGTTTTAAAATTAGATTCCTGGCATAATCGATCATTTAATCAAATTGTCTGAATTCTTAGATCCATTATTTTGGTTGTTGTATTAACAGTTTTGATGTATTTTAGACAAATGCAGCAGTGATATGCTGTGTGACTGACCACATGAGCCTAAATATCCACTATCAAATGATGGAAATCTGGCATTTACTTCATTTGAAAAGTAATCTTGTGCACATTCAAAATTGATTAATTTGAACAACATGTAAATCCAACAGGAAATAAAATTTCCCGTTATGTTACAACTGCAATTATTTGTTACGAGGAATAGTAAGATTGAACGAGAACTTACCAGTTCGAAGGTTGATCTTTATTTTATGAGGAGTCGAAGTGAGGGATTTCGTGAAGAGCCCGCCGGCGCGCATGCTCGACATACTTCAAAGTAGCGGCGTGGAATCACAGAAACCATCAAAGAAATGACTTCACATAGTAAGATTGAAGTGACTAAGATTACCAGATGAAGGTGATTGAGGGTTGGGCGAGGAGGGCACGAAATCCCTCACCGACTCCTCATAAAATAAAGATCAACCTTCGAACTGGTAAGTTCTCGTTCAATCTTACTATTTCATTTCGGAGTCACGTGAGTGACTTCGTGAAGACTTCAAAGCTTCTGTGATTACACGCCCTGGACCACGTCCATGCTGACACACCACTACCAGGGATGGATGGGAGGAACAAACTTGCTCAATAGTTCATACTGCAAAACAAGAGCAGAGTTATTAATAACAAATCAAAACCCCTCATGCGGGGACATCTCCACGTTCTTGACCTGCATTCAGCACGGCTTCTGCGAACTGTAGAGGAGCAGCAACAGGCTTGTTATAAAAACGCTGGAACACAGCTTCATTAGCCCATCCTGCTGTGGCGAGAATTTGGTCCATGGGCGCCTCCATGACCCTCGCCGCTGACGTCGATGCAGCCCTGGTGGAAAGAGACTTGAACACATTAGTGTCGATACCTGACTTACCCAAGACGATTGGAAGCCACCTGGATATCGTCTGGACTGTCACTCGATGATGAGGTCTCTTATGAGTGACAAGCAGGTATCTCTCCATTCCTCTGATGCGTGCCGTCACCTTGACATAGTGGCGGATATGTGAGGCTAAACACAGCCTAGCATCTGTGGGGTATGCCGGGAACTTCAGCTGCAGCCCTGTGCACCCAGGTCTATGCTGCTTTAGTAGCTCGTCAATGAAAAAGACTACTTCTGTAGGGGTAGAAGTCATTCTGTCGACACGAAGTTTGTGTAGTGTCTGTACCCTCTGAGCTGAAGTCAGCACTAGTAACATCACCAGGTTCATGGTGAGTTGGTCCAGTTGGAGCCCTTCCATGGGCGACCACGTCCTGAGCAGGGTTAATACGTCCCTGACATCCCAGGTGATATTATAGCGTGGTGTAGGCGGATTCATATTGAATATACCCCGCATGAGTCTGGACACTAGCCTGTTGGATCCTACCCCAATATTGAGGTAGAATGATAGCGCACTTCTGGCGCTGTTGATGGCACTGTAACTTAAGTGTTCATCATGGTGCAACCCCGCGAGGAATTCCAGGACGTTGGTTATTGTCACGTCATCGTACGTGATGCGAGAGCGGCTGCAGTAGGCTTCCCACTTCTTAATATGCGAGTGGTATCTTCGCCTTGTGGACTCTCGACACGACGCCCCGATGGTATCCATGGTCCGAGCCGAGAGGCCGTATTGGACTAACGGCCTGTTCAAAACCTGCAAGCCAACAACTTTAAATAGCCATGGCAGGGATGTGGCTCCCCTGAGACAGGGTGAGTAACCAATTGTGGGCAACCCTTCAAAAGGACCCAAAGTTCGTTGAGCATGTCAAAGACCACCGGATACCAAGGCTGTGTGGGCCAGTCGGGTATAATAAGGATGCCCTTGGCAGCATCTGCCTGAATCTTTCGCAATACCCGACTGATGAGGCAAAACGGGGGGAAGGCATAGAAAAACCAATTCCCCCAGTCCAGCGAGAATGCATCTAGCGCTATTGCCCCAGGATCTGGTTCCCATGAAACGTAGGTTGGTACCTGATGGTTCAACCATGACGCAAAAAGGTCAATGTCCGGTTTACCAAATTTGGCTGTGACTTTAGAAAAAATCTCAGGATGCAACATCCATTCAATATTGTCATTAAATTTGCGTGACCTGGTGTCCGCCACAGTATTAAGCTCACCTGCCAAATAGGTAGCTGAAATCCAAATGTCTCTTTGAACACACCAGAGCCAAATTGAGTTTGCCAATTTGTCACACGAAACTGACCTGGTACCACCCATATGGTTTAAATATGCTACTGCTGTGGTGTTGTCTATTTGGAGACGGACATGTGCTCCAACAAGCTTGGAACAATACGCACGAAGTCCGTGGAATGCTGCCAGCAACTCCAAATAGTTAATCCCTTGAGTTAACAACATCGTTGATTCAAGGGTGTCCCATCTGCCACCACAACTAGAGCAATTATCCGTGGCTCCCCAGCCATTGGAGCTTGCATCAGTTTGCAAATATACCACCGGGTTAGCCTCCCTAATAGGCTTGAATGAGCTGCTAATGTGACACACCCACCATTGCAACTCATTTATCGCTTCGGGCGGCAGCTGCATGGACCGATCATAATGACCAGCGTTCTGTTTTAACGCAGCAATTTTAGCTCTTTGCAAATTCTGATAATGCAAAGGTCCATATCGCGCTGCCGGAAACAAAGCTACCAGCTTCCCAATTATTGTGGCTAAGTGCCGAATCGATGGTACATTGGTGCGGATTAAATCTTGACACACCTGGGTAACCTCCTCAATCTTGTTAATTGGAATGGTAACCCTCATGCTCATAGAGTTCACTGTGAACCCTAGGTAATTAATCACCTGGGCAGGGTAGAACTTTGATTTCTCTGGATGGACAATAAACCCTAATTGTTGAAATATATTGACAGCAGCTGCAACCCCCTGTTCAGCCAATTGCAGGGTGTGGCCCACAATTAAGATATCATCTAAATAGGCCATAACTATATGGTGTCGTTGTCTCAAATAAGCCATAATTGGCTTCACTAATTTAGTGAACAATCTAGGGGCTGTGGTGAGCCCATTAGACAAAGCCTTGTACTGCCAGAGTTGCCCCATCCAGATGAATTTCAAAAACCTTCTGTCGTATTTCTGGATGGATACGGAATAATATGCGTCTTTCAAATCGATGCATGCCATAAAGCAACCATGAGAAATCAATGATTTGGCTGTTTCAAACGTATCCATTTTAAAATGAGTATATGTTACAAAAGTATTCAAACGGGTTAGATCAATAATGACACGACAACCTCCATCCTTCTTATTGTCTGGTGAATATGTTCGAAACAAATTCAACTGGCTCATGCACCACTCTCTCAATCACTCCTTTGTGCTCAAGACTTAACAGTTCATTATAGCCGGCTGCCTGTTCTGCAGCAGATAATTTAAACGTTCGAGCGGGCATGTGCTGGGATGGAGGAATGTCGCCATTAATAAACTCAATTTTATGCCCCTGAATATTCTGCAACACATACTCGTCACCAGTAAAATTACCCCATGCACCCAAAAACCACCGAAGGCGTCCACCAACATGTGAAGTTAAACAGAGAGAAAAGAGAGAACCAGACCTCCTCACCTCCGTGGTTACCGGCGGTCCTTGACACGCGTGTGCGGACGTGGAGGTGCTGGGTTGGCTTGAGGGCGCGGCGTCTTCGTTTTCCACCAGGGTCTCTGCCGACCCTGTCCTAAAAAAGACCCCTGGTGCTGGGTCTGATGTTGCTGTCTTTGTGGAGCTTGAGGGTGGGTCCTCGTCGAGGTACTAGCAGACCCTCGTGATCGAATGTATGGAGACTTTGAGCCTGACGGTGTGGGGGCACTCTGAGGGCGCATGATCCCCACCGTTTTGGCTTGCTCGTCAAGCTCTTTGACTCTCTTCGAGAGGTCCTCCCCAAAGAGCTGACGGGGCGGGGGCGGCGGCGGTGGTTTGCACAATCCTGCAAACTTTGGATTGAGCGCTGGGCGGATGCTGGTTTTGCAAAACCCGTTAATTTTGTGCTGGGTCGCGCACAGGAGGGCCAGGGCATCTTCCTGGTCCAAATTCAATTCGTCCCCGTCCACCGACCGCACAAAAGCGTTAATACCGGCCGTGAGGAGCTTCAGGATCCGCTGCAATTTTACCTCCTGTTGACGGATAGCCGCACTGATGTTGCCCCATATCGGCGTATTGACCACAGGCACGTTGAGGGAGTTGCAATTGGATGGAGCCTTGTGACGGCTCATTGCCTGAATGAGGACTTCTTCCTGTAGTTGCTGGTTGTTAAGAAAGTCCACAGTGGCTGCCAGCTTCGTGTCTAAAGGAAGTCCAGATGAATGTGGGGCCGCAAATTTGGTCGCCACATCCAGAAGATCCTCCGCTGGTACCTCCACCGGAGGTGGTATGGAATCCACCAAAACCTCCTCCTCCTGCTGCTCCAGGCTGATGGTAGAGGCTGGTGACGACGCCCTGTGCCTGTGGCTGCCCTGCTGTTGTTGACTTTGAAGCAGGAGCTCCAGCAGCCGCTCCATACGGTCAATACGCCCTTCACCCTGAACACTCAGGTGGTCGGAGTCCTCCGGCTCTAAAAGAAAACCGGGCTCCTATCATCGGCCCGCACTTCATCGAGGCCCTGCCGGTGCCGGTAGTTGTCGCTAACAGCCGCCGAGGCGAAACTGCGCGATTCCCGCGCGGGCGTGTTCAACCGCCTCCGTTTAGCGGGAGCTGACGCCGCTGCCACTAAGGGCACTTGCGGCGTGGTGTCGGCACCAGCCTAAGCATGGCTACCTGAAGCCCGCGCAGGCTTGCCGGCTGCCCACATCGTGGACTTTGCCGACGCATGGTCTCGCCCACCCATCCATGGGGGGCTCGGCGACCGTGACGAGACCCGACTCAACCGACCCGTCCCGGTGTCGAGAGTCGGGGTGTGCCGGCTGGACCTCACAGCCGCCCCGGGTCTCGCCCTGGAACCTGACCGCTCCTCCGTGTCAGGCAATGCCTTAGCCCTGGTAGGGTTAGGCTTCTGGGCTCCTGCCCTTCCCCTACTCGGAGGGTTGAGTGGAATGGGCCGTGCAGCGCACGCACCCAGCTCGAGGTCGCCAGCGCCCGCTGACGACCTGACTGCCATGGCAGGGTCCTCCTGCTCTGGCGGCACACCACACTCCTCCTCGTCGAACTCCTCCGAGCTGTGGTGTGCTGGCGGATCTGGACCTGTAAACACAGGGCTTACCCACATCTCCGCCTAAGTCCCGGCCTGCGTTGCAGGTACTGCCGATGGTAAAGGCCCCGGAACTGTTGACCGGCGAACTCGTCCTGACGTCCTCCGGCCCTTGGAACTCCCATCCATGTCCTTGCTGCAAGACAAAACCAACAACAAGGACCACCAACTAAAGGTAGAATACTCACCTTCGTGGCCCCTTCTGAAGGGCTGGCGAGGAGCACGCTCCACCGCCAGCCGTCGCAGCAACGCGGTACGACGATATGTCGAGCATGCGCGCCGGCGGGCTCTTCACGAAGTCACTCACGTGACTCCGAAATGAAATTGATGAATTAATGACTCTACCTTGGAGAGAGTGAACATCCAATTTTACACACTAGGTGGAATTGGTTTAATCCTGAATATTTCTTGGTTCACCGGTGCTTTCAGGATTGTGGAAAATATCAATTTAAAGTCATAGTCATTGAGTCATACATCACAGAAACAGGCCCTTCGGCCCAACTTATCCATGTCGACCAAGATGCCTCATCTACGTTAGTCCCATCTGCCCATGTTCCAGGGACATATGACAATAGAACACTCTTGAATCTTGACCCATATCCCTCTAAACCTCTCCTATCTTTGTACCTCTCCAAATATATTTTCAATAATTTCATAGAACCTGCCTCAGATAGCTCCTCAGGCAGCTCACTACATACACCCACCATCCTCTGTGTGAAAAAGTTGCCCCTGAGATTCCTATTAAATCTTTCCCATCTCATCTTAAACCTGTGTCCTCTGCACTCCAAGGAATAACCTAGCCAACCTCCACCTATAGCTCTGACCCTCAAGTCCTGGCAACAACGAACATTGGGTTGTGAAAGGGGTCGACATTTGCTGGAAACCGTTGGGGAAAAATACCCTTTGCCAGACAAGAATTTTATAGAATTGCAAACTAAATTGGGATGCTGATGTGGAGAATGTGAGAAATATCTCAAAATACTCGACTCAAATACTTTAATATGTATTTTACCAATTTTGTCTGCTACAACTTGTGTAGAGAATGGTTAAAGCTTTAATGATATAATGAATATAAAATAGACAAGAAACCAAACTGTGTGTTATTGATGTGGCGGTTTCATATTAAAAAATGTGACGATGAGAATCCTCATCGGTCCATTCTCTTCACGGATGCTCCCTGACCTGTTAAGTTCCTCCAGCACTTTGTGTTTTGACTGGGGTTTTACATGATAAAGGTGAGAGGGGCAACATTTAAAGGAGATGTGGGGAACTAGTTTTTTTTTACACAAAGCCTGGTGTGTGTCTGGAATGAGCTAGCAAAGTGGTGGTTGAGGCAGATATATAGTGGTGTTTAAGAGACTTTTGGATAGGCACGTAGATATGCAGGGAATGGAAGGATATGGACCATGTGCAGGCAGATATGTTGATCTTGGCATGATGTTTCAGTACAGACATTGTGGGCCAAAGGGCCTGATCCTGTGCATGAAGTTCAGAAGCTATCAGCATCCCACACTGAAGTTTCCAACCGGAGGCTTCTGAGCAATACTGGACACAGAATACACATTGTCATTAGGGAATAGAGGAACTGATCTTCCCTCTCTTTACCCCATCCACAGCGAGTGCCTAATCTCCGGTGAAATTGTGCTTCATCCTCCATTGCAGGAACATACACCACTCTATTTCTGAGATGTGCAACCAAACAAAAAGAGTAGTACATTTTTTAAATTATAATATATATATATATATATGTATCGGATATGGCTTCCCCAATCATAGTCATCGAGTTTTACAGCATGGAAACAGGTCCACCAGCCCAACTAGCCCATGCTGACTAATACGTCCCCTACAATAGTCCCACCTGCCTGCATTTGGCCCAAATCCCTCTGAACCTGCCCTACCCATTGGTGGTTGTGGGTCATGGGTGGGAGGGGGTGAGCAGGTGGGGATGGGTGGGGGAGGGGGGGGTGGGGGTGTAGGAGAAGGCATTCAGGGCTGGGATTGACAGGGGTATATATCATTGAGAGTGAGCCGAGTGCCTCTGTAGTGTACAAGGCTCATAGAAACTCAGAGAAACTGGAGCAGGAGTAGACCTTTGAGCTTGCTCCATTATTCAGTGTGGTCATTGTTGATCATTCAAATTCAGTTCCCATTCCGAGACACCCTGCAGCCTTCTCTCCTCAATCAGAGCTTTATCATGTCCATGTACATCCATCTGTGCAGCTAGGTTGCCCATCATGTTGTGAATGCCTTACATGTTGAGATAGAAAGCCTTCAGGCTTGTATACTGAACATTTTGATTACATGAGAACCAGGCATGGCTAGTGAACTGGATACAGAATTGGCTTCATTGAAGGAAGCAGAGGGTGATGGTGGAAGGTGTATGAAGGAACTGCAGATGCTGGTTGAAACCGAAGATTGATATTAAAAGTTGGAGTAATTCAGCGGTACAGGCAGCATCACTGGAGAGAAGGAACGGGTGACGTTTCGGGTCGAGACCCTTCTTCAGACCTTAATGGCACATGTTTTAGGGGAGAGGGGAAAGATTTAAAAGGAACCTGATGGGCAACTTTTTACTCAGAGCATGGTGAGTATATAATACGAGCTACCAGCAAAGGTAGTTAAGGCAGGTACTATACATCATTTAAAATATATTTGGACAGGTACGTAGATCAAGAGGGATATGGGCCAAACACGGGCAAATGGAAGTAGCTTAGATCGGGCAGCACAGGCAGGTTGGGCTGAATGGCCTGTTTCTGCGTGTATGACTCTAAGAAAGATATTGGTGTCCCTAGTGACCCTTGCGTTCTTATGTGTAGGAAGGAACTGCAGATGCTGGTTTAACCAGAAGTTAGATCAAAAGTTTCTTCAGTCCCAACCTGAAATGTCACCCATTCCTTCTCTCCAGAGATGCTGCCTGACCCGCTAAGTTACTCCAGATGGTGGAAGGCTGTTTTTCGGACTACAGGCCTACAATTAGTGGCGTTCCTCAGGGTTCAGTTCTGGCCCTATTGCTGGTTGTTGTCAACAGCAACAATTTGGCTGAGAATGTGCAACTCATCATTAATAGGATTGCAGGAGACATTAAAATAGGTGGTATTGTAGATGCTGAAGTTGGTGATGAAGAATTACAATAGAACTTTGATCAGCTGGCCACACGGGTCAAGGAATGTCAAATTGAGTTTAATTCAGATAAGCATGAGGTGTTGTAATATGGAAGGTCAACCCTTGACGGTGAACGGAAGGACCTTGCAAAGTGTTGCTGAGCTGAGGGATTCAGGAGTACATGTACAATCTTCCCTGAAAGTGATGCCACGGGTAGATAGAGTGATGAAGAAGACTTTGGGCACACTGGCCCGCACAGTGACGAAGAGGTAGAGTTGCAGCCTTGCAGCGAATGCAGCGCCAGAGACCCGGGTCCGATCCTGACTACAGGTGCTGTCTGTATGGAGTTTGCATGTTCTCGCAGTGACCTGCGTGGGTTTTCTCCGAGATCTTCGGTTTCCTCCCGCACTCCAAAGACGTACAGTTATGTAGGTTAATTGGCTTGGTAAATGTAAAAATTGTCCCTAGTGGGTATAGGATAGTGTTAATGTATGGGGATCGCTGGTCGGCGCGGACCCGGTGGGCCGAAATGGCCGCGCTGTATCTCTAAACTAAACTAAAAATCAATATTTAGATATGGGATGTTTTGTCAAAGTTGTCCTAGACGTTGCGTACAGTTTTGGTCTCCAAATCTGAGGAAAGACATCCTTGCCATAGAGGGGGTACAGAGAAGATTCACCAGACTGATTCCTGGGATGTCAGGACTTTCATATGAGGAAAGATTGGATAGACTCGGCTTGTACTCGCTGGAATTTAGAAGATTGAGAGGGGATCTTATAGAAACTTACAAAATTCTTAAGGGGTTGGACAAGCTAGATGCTGGAGATTGTTCCCGATGTTTGGGGAGTCCAGAACAAGGGGTCACAGTCTAAGGATAAGGGGGAATTCCTTTAGGACCGAGATGAGGAAAACATTCTTTACACAGAGAGTGGTGAGTCTCTGGAATTCTCTGCCACAGATGGTAGTTGAGGCCAGTTCATTGGCTATATTTAAGAGGGCGTTAGATGTGGCACTTGTGGCTAAAGGGATCAGGGGGTATGGAGAGCAGGTACGGGATACTGAGTTGGATGATCAGCCATGATCACATTGAATGGCGGTGCAGGCTCGAAGGGCCGAATGGCCTACTCCTGCACCAATTTTTCTATGTTTCTATGTTTCTATGTTGGTGAGTCTGAGTGGAGTCTCGTGTTTGGTTTTGGGTTTGGAATGCACAAATGGATCCTCCTGTTAATAAAGGGAGGGGAGTGATATAATTGTATTTTGTTGGGATGATACCGGACAATCAATCTTTCACCGCAGGTCAGGAAATGCAGATTTATATCCCGCTGGAAGAGGTGGAGATGATTTTGAAGTGAACAATACACAAGCCTTAACAGATATGAGTGCATTCCCAGCACAATGGTCATAAATCATGGAATGCCTCCCAATGAAGCATAAATAGAGAAAGAATAACTTAATTCTTCAAAAGGTTCAAAGATCAAAAAGACCAAAAAGTGAAAATCAAAAAAAATGATAAAAGGCTTTGAGAAGTTTCTGCACCAAGGTCTCATTAATAATCATGCTCTGTTTTAAACTTTGTATCCTTCCATAATATCACCCAAGCCTACCTCTATGATCTCCTCCAATCCAACCACTCTCTGAGACAGTTTAAGATCTTCTAACACATACACACAGATGCACACAAATACACCCGCACACAGGCAGATACACATACTTGTAAACAGAAATGTACAATGCACCTGGCTATGAATTATGGAAAGGCATCACGTGGAGAAAATGCGGTCTCTAAAGAATCAAAAGTGTGATGGACGGCATTTGTCATTCCTGCTCTTCGCCTGCTATCGGCAAGCCTTTGGTAAAGCCCAGGTGTCTGATCACTTGCTTCCCAAGATGGCCCCAATCAAACATGGCCGTGTGGTGGGTCTCAGCTCTGAGGCACAGAATAAAAATTAGGCTTCAGTTCGAGAAGGAGTTTCTTGCCAGAGGCCATTAGGATTGTAAACTCTTATCTCTCCAGGGACTAACTTTAACTACTGTACCTTTTTACTGTTGTGTGGTGTCTTTTTAAAAATTGCTGGGTTTTTTCTTTTTTTCCTCCCACAAATATGTAATATGTGAATATGTGATTCTGTTCCATTCTGTTTTGTAGTTTGTTCTTGCACAATCTGCAAGCATCGCCACTTTTCATTTCACTGCACATCTCGTATGTGTGTGTGACGAATAGACTTGACGACTTGACTTGACTTGAACCCATACTTTGTGCAGAAAGAACCAGTTTCGAGAGGGGATAGTATCATTGCAAGGGGCAGAGTGGGAGGAGGTCTAGTCCACATAACCGTGGGAGTCGGTGGGTTTGTAGTAGGCGCCAGTCGATGGTCTGTCCCCTGCAATGGGGGCAGAGAGATCAAGAAAGAGGAGGAAGGTGTCAGAGACAGTCAAGTGAATTTGAGGGCAAGGTGGAAGTTACTGATAAAGTTGATGAAAATCAACAAGTTCTGTACCTATCACCTATTCCTCTTCTCCAGAGATGCTGTCTGGCCTGCTGAGTTACACCAGCATTTTGTGTCTATCTTTCGGGTAAACCCCAATGCAGTCGTTAATGTATCAGAGAAAGAGTTGGGGGATGGTTGGGGGGGATGTATGTTTGGAACAAGAGCTGTTCGACGTCACCAACAAAAGGTCGGCACGGTTGGCTACACCTTTAACTTTAGTTTAGAGATACAGCGCGGACACAGGCCCTTCGGCCCACCGAGTCCGCACCGACCAGCGACCACCGGACATAGTCAGAGGAGTAAAAAGAAAGGTTGTTGAGGGTGAGGACTATTTGGGCCAGGTGGGGGAGAGTGTTAGTAGAGGGAAATCAATTGGGTCTCTCTTTCTTCTTTTGTGTCCATCTTCCATGTTTCAAATGTTGTCCTCGCTGCCATCGTCCGTCCTGACAAGGACGCAAGCGTCTGGCGCCAATCAGTGGAAGCCATCACTTGCTGCAATAGATTATGATGGTAGCAGAATTAGATGGCCAGTTTCCAGCCCCGCGATGTGGACGCTTCTGCTATAGGGCCATTGGGTCTCTACCTATTATTGAAACATTTCCTACTGTCCAAAAACCAATAACAACAGAGCTACTGTGATGAAAACCTGATCTAAATGGTCTACATGACACCAGTACTTCATTCATTAAATTACGTGTGTTAAATGGTTTCCATTTCCATTTCACACATTGAAGCTAAGTTGTAAAACAGAACAGGAATTCACAGAATTCACTTCTTGTTTTCTTTGGCAAAAGAAAAGCCAAGCTGCTCCTCAGGCAATGATCATATCGTGCCGTTAGCTGAGGTTTATTGGTATTGAGAGGTCACAAATTGTCTAGTCTGCCTTCTGAATCCATCTCCCTCACTCCATTTAAAGAATTGGCCTTGAGACGATGGGTAGGAGAGGTTTAGGGGTGGATGTTGGCCAATGTGGGAAGTGTATACCAGCTTAGATAGGGCATCTTGCTTGGCATCCATGCTGCTTCACTCTATCTGCAAGTTGCGCTTGAAATGTGTTCAATACTTCTGCATTATTGGGAAGCACAGTGGCGCAGCTGGTAGAACTGCTACCTCGCAGCACCAGAGACCCTGGTTTGACCCTGAGTTTTAATCTCAGCTGCTATGTGTAGGCATTGCACGATTCCACGATTGCACGATGGTGGGCGGCCCTGTGGCGCAGCGGTAGAGTTGCTGCCTTACAGCACTTGTAGCGCCGGGGACCCGGGTTCGCACTCGACTATGGGTGCTGTCTGTACAGAGTTTGTAGGTTCTCCCTGTGACCGCATAGGTCTTCTCCGAGACCTTCGGTTTCCTCCCCCACTCCAAAGACGTGCAGGTCTGGAGGTTAATTGGAGGTTAACACTATTCTACACATACTATGGACCGTTTTTACATTTTTATACTAAGGCAACCAACCCCAAACCTGAATGTATTTGGAGTGTGGGAGAAAACTGAAGAGAAATGGAGAAACCCATGCAGGTCACGGGGAGAACGTACAAACTCCGTACAGACAAACACCCATCGTCAGGTTTGAACCCAGGTTTCTGGTACTCCACCGCTATGCCACCATGGCTTATCTTCCCCCCTTCAGGGTTGACGTTGATGTGCTGTGACTCTGCTTCAATGGGTTTGGATGCGATGAATGAGACCACTGTGGTGGGACGTATGGACTAGCTAAGGTGGGACAGGTGATGTTTGATGGGTGGTTTGGGAGGCTCTGCCTTCCACTACTCTTTGAGATAGGAAAGATGTTGTCAAGCTGGAAGGGGTGCAGAGAAAATTCATGAGGATGTTGTCAGGAGTCGAGGGCCTGAGCTATAGGGAGAGGTTGAGCAAGCTAGGACGTTATTATTTGGAGAGCAAGGGGACGAGGGCTGATCTTATAGTGGTGTAAAAAGTCAAGAGAAGAATAGATCAGGTAAACTCTAGGTACTTGTGTATGAGCATGGACTCTCTGCACATTAATGTTGCTCATTCGTTCATAAGACATGTGAGCAGAATTAGGCCATTCGGCCCATCGAGCCTGCTCCCTCATTCGATCATGAATGATCCCTCTCAACCTCATTCTCCTGCCTTCTCCCCATAATCTTTGATACCCTTATTAATCAAGAACTTATCAATATCCGTATCAATAATACCCAATGACTTGGCCACTACCTCTCTCTATGGTGATGCATTCCACAGGTTCACTGCCGTCTTGTTCAAGAAAGTCCTCTTCATCTCCATTCTAAGGGTACGTCTTTTTATTCTGAGGCTGTGCCGTCCGGGCTCTCCGACTACTGGAAACATCCTCTCCACATCCACTCTATCCAGTTCCAAGTATTTTGCCATCAACCATACACCTCCCCCTCACAAAGTACGACCCCTCACACTTGCTCAGTCAGTTTCAGTAGACAGTACCACGATCACACATGCACAGATGATCTAACGATCACACCCGCGGCCTTCCACAAACACTGTTCACTCTGTGGGAAATAAACTACATACCCAATTACAGCTGAAGGAAGATTTACACAACCCCTCCAGATGTGAGTGGTCTCCAGAGGAATTCCCAGGATTAATATGTTTTGGGCCATACTGATAGTTGGTTCAGCATAAAGAAACATGCAAAACTTCATCACCATTGTGCATGTGATTTCTTCCAGTCAAAATCATAGGCGGTCACAAAGGGATCTTGATAGATTGGTAAGATAGGCACACAGTGCTGGAGTAACTCAGCAAATCAGGCAACATCACTGGAGAAAAAGGATGGGTGATGTTTTGGGTCAGACTGCAGATAGATACAGATGGACTCTTACTTACTTGGAGATTTCGCGTAGAAACAGGCCCTTCGGCCCACTCGGTCTGTGCCGACCATCGATCACCCATTCACACTAGTTCTAAGTTATCCCACATTCGCATCCACTCAATGCACACTCGAAGCTATTTGCCGCAGCCAATTGACGCAAGTCTTTGGGGTGTGGGAGGAAACCCGATCACCCAGAGAAAACCCAGCGGGCATAGGAAGAACGTGAAAACTCTCCACAGGCAGCATCCGAGATCAGGATCGGAACGGTGTCCCTGGCGCTGTGAGGCAGAGCTCTGCCCGCTGCGCCACCACGTGGTCCCATTGAGCCATAGTCACACAGCTGGAACCACGGCGTGCGTCCCAACTTGTCCGCGTCAACGAAGATGCACCATCCAAGCTCGTCCCACCTGCCTGTGTTTGGTCCATATCCCTTCAAACCTTTCCTATCTTCAACTTCTGCATTACCTTATGCATTCGAGAAATCAATTTTATTTTTGTTGCTGTCAGTTTCTTCACAAAGAGTTCACCGTGTCAATGACTGAAATAAATATTATTTAATCTCCATGGGAGAAGATCAGTTTGCATCTTATCAGATGTGTTGAGCATTTTGTGGAATGCCTTGAAGCTGACAGCGGCTTTTCCATGGCTTTTTTCCGAAAAGCATCCATTCTGTGCCTGGAGCGGCACGGTGGCGCAGCGGTATTTACTGCCTTTCAGCGCCAGAGACCCGGGTTCGATCCTGACTACGCCTGCTGTCTGTACGGAGTTTGTATGTTCTCCCCGTGACCAGCGTGGGTTTTCTCCGAGATCTTCGGTTTCCTCTCACACTCCAAAGACGTACAGGTTGTTACGGTAATTGGTGGGGTATAAATGTGAATTGTCCCCTAGTGTGTAGGATACCGTTGATGCGCGAGGATCGCTGGACGGTGGGCCGCTGGGCCTGTTTCTGCGCTGTACCTCTGAACTAAACTAAATTAATGAATGGCCAGGTACCATTGTAACGTGTTTAAAAGCATTCGTGCTTTTGCAGTTTGTGTATGTTAACCAGATGCTGCACAACACAGCACTAAATATTTTATTAAAGACTTGCCTGTGCGTCCTTACTTTAAAAGTGTTACTGAAAACTGAAGCACATGTTACAAGCGACAAAGTTTCTCATGCAAGGAAATGGATGTCACTGTCTTTTTTGAGTTGAGGTGGAATTGATTCAAATATTCTCCATCGTGAATCAATAGAAGGATCCATTTGAGAAGCTATTGCAAGATTAATAATGAATGAATTTTCTCTTGCAAGTCCAACGGTGTTTAATTCATGCATTGCGCTGAAGTTCTTGAGGCAAAAATATTGCAGCTTCATCTATGATAAATTAGTTAGTAGTTTCTGACATGCTGGTCTCGATAGACTCAGGACTAAAACTATGATTCAGTCGAAGAAAAATAGCACAGGGTTTTTGTATTTATCTGCAGGTCTTTCTGTTCTAAACATTAGAATTCACCACTTGTGCCTGTCAATTATTTTGAGGAGATGTTATAGTCATTCGGTAAAACTCAGCTCGTGGAACCATGCTGCAATAGTTTGATTGAGTGACTGTTTAAAAGATACAGCGTGGAAATAGGACCTTCGGACCAGTGAGTCCACATCGACCATCGATCACCCGTTCACACTAATTTCATTTCGGAGTCACGTGAGTGACTTCGTGAAGAGCCCGCCGGCGCGCATGCTCGACATATCGTCGTACCGCGTTGCTGCGACGGCTGGCGGTGGAGCGCGCTCCTCGCCAGCCCTTCATAAGGGGCCACGGAGGTGAGTATTCTACCTTTAGTGGTGGTCCTTGTTGTTGGTTATGTCTTGCAGCAAGCACATGGATGGGAGTTCCAAGGGCCGGAGGACGTCAGGACGAGTTCGCCGGTCAACAGTTCCGGGGCATTTACCATCGGCAGTACCTGCAACGCAGGCCGGGACTCAGGCGGAGATGTGGGTAAGCCCTGTGGTTACAGGTCCAGATCCGCCAGCACACCACAGCTCGGAGGAGTTCGACGAGGAGGAGTGTGGTGTGCCGCCAGAGCAGGGGGACCCAACAATGCCATGGCAGTCAGGTCGTCAGCGGGCTCGCTGGCGACCTCGAGCAGGGTGCGTGCGGCTGCACGGCCTGTTCCACTCCGCCCTCCGAGTAGGGGAAGGGCAGGAGCCCAGAAGCCTAACCCTACCAGGGCTAAGGCATTGCCTGACACGGAGGAGCGGTCAGGTTCCAGGGCGAGACCCGGGGCGGCTGTGAGGTCCAGCCGGCACACCCCGACTCTCGACGCCGGGACGGGTCGGTTGAGTCGGGTCTCGTCACGGTCGCCGAGCCCCCCATGGATGGGTGGGCGAGACCATGCGTCGGCAAGGTCCACGATGTGGGCAGCCGGCAAGCCTGCGCGGGCTTCAAGCAGCCATGCTTCGGCTGGTGCCGACACCACGCCGCAAGTGCCCTTAGTGGCAGCGGCTTCAGCTCCCGTTAAACGGAGGCGGTTGAACACGCCCGCGCGGGAATCGCGCAGTTTCGCCTCGGCAGCTGTTAGCGACAACTACCGGCACCGGCAGGGCCTCGATGAGGTGCGGGCCGATGATAGGAGCCCGGTTTTCTTTTCAGAGCCGGAGGACTCCGACCACCTGAGTGTTCAGGGTGAAGGGCGTATTGACCGTATGGAGCGGCTGCTGGAGCTCCTGCTTCAAAGTCAACAACAGCAGGGCAGCAACAGGCACAGGGCGTCGTCACCAGCCTCTACCATCAGCCTGGAGCAGCAGGAGGAGGAGGTTTTGGTGGATCCCATACCATCTCCGTTGGAGGTGCCAGCAGAGGATCTTCTGGATGTGGCGACCAAATTTGCGGCCCCACATTCATCTGGACTTCCTTTAAACGCAAAGCTGGCAGCCACTGTGGACTTTCTTAACAACCAGCAACTACAGGAAGAAGTCCTCATTCAGGCAATGAGCCGTCACAAGGCTCCATCCAATTGCAACTCCCTCAACGTGCCTGTGGTCAATACGCCGATATGGGGCAACATCAGTGCGGCTATCCGTCAACAAGAGGTAAAATTGCAACGGATCCTGAAGCTCCTCACGGCTGGTATTACCGCCTTTGCGCGGTCGGTGGACGGGGACGAACTGAATTTGGACCAGGAAGATGCTCTGGCCCTCCTGTGCGCGACCCAGCATGAAATCAACGGGTTTCGCAAAACCAGCATCCGCCCAGCGCTCAATCCGAAGTTTGCAGGATTGTGCAAACCACCGCCGCCGCCCCCGCCTCGTCAGCTCTTTGGGGAGGACCTCTCGAAGAGCGTCAAAGAGCTTGACGAACAAGCCAAAACGGTGGGGATCATGCGCTCTCAGAGTGCCCCCGCACCGTCAGGCTCAAAGTCTCTATACATTCGATCACGAGGGTCTGCTAGTACATCGACGAGGACCCACCCTCAAGCTCCACAACGACAGCAACATCAGACCCAGCACCAGGGGTCTTTTTTAGCACAGGGTCGGCAGAGACCCTGGTGGAAAACGAAGACGCCGCGCCCTCAAGCCAACCCAGCACCTCCACGTCCACCCACGCGTGTCAAGGACCGCCGGTAACCACGGAGGTGAGGGGGTCTGGTTCTCTCTTTTCTCTTTGTTTAACTTCACATGTTGGTGGACGCCTTCGGTTGTTTTTGGGTGCATGGGGTAATTTTACTGGTGACGAGTATGTGTTCCAGAATATTCAGGGGCATAAAATTGAGTTTATTAATGATGACATCCCTCCATCCCAGCACATGCCCGCTCGAATGTTTAAATTATCTGCTGCAGAACAGGCAGCAGGCTACAAGTAACTTTTAAGTCTTGAGCAGAAGGGAGTGATTGAGAGAGCGGTGCATGAGCCAGTTGAATTTGTTTCGAATATATTCACCAGACCTAAGAAGGATGGAGGTTGTCGTGTCATTATTGATCTAACCCGTTTGAATACTTTTGTAACATATACTCATTTTAAAATGGATACGTTTGAAACAGCCAAATCAATATACCATCGATTCGGCATTCAGCTACAATAATTGGGAAGCTTGTAGCTTTGTTTCCGGCAGCGCGATATGGACCTTTGCATTATCAGAATTTGCAAAGAGCTAAAATTGCTGCGTTAAAACAGAACGCTGGTCATTATGATCGGTCCATGCAGCTGCCGCCCGAAGCGATAAATGAGTTGCAATGGTGGGTGTATCACATTAGCAGCTCATTCAAGCCTATCAGGGAGGCTAATCCGGAGGTATATTTGCAGACTGATGCAAGCTCCAATGGCTGGGGAGCCACGGATAATTGCTCTAGTTGTGGGGGCAGATGGGACACCCTTGAATCAACGATGTTGTTGACTCAAGGGATTCACTATTTGGAGTTGCTGGCAGCATTCCACGGACTTTGTGCGTATTGTTCCAAGCTTGTTGGAGCACATGTCTGTCTCCAAATAGACAACACCACAGCAGTGGCATACTTAAACCATATGGGTGGTACCAGGTCAGTTTCGTGTGACAAATTGGCTAACTCAATTTGGCTCTGGTGTGTTCAAAGAGACATTTGAATTTCAGCTACCTATTTGCCAGGTGAGCTTAATGCTGTGGCGGACACCAGGTCACGCAAATTTAATGACAATATTGAATGGATGTTGCATCCTGAGATTTTTTCTAAAGTCACAGCCAAATTTGGTAAACCGGACATTGACCTTTTTGCGTCACGGTTGAACCATCAGGTACCAACCTACGTTTCATGGGAACCAGATCCTGGGGCAATAGCGCTAGATGCATTCTCGCTGGACTGGGGGAATTGGTTTTTCTATGCCTTCCCCCCGATTTGCCTCATCAGTCGGGTATTGCGAAAGATTCAGGCAGATGCTGCCGAGGGCATCCTTATTATACCCGACTGGCTCACACAGCCTTGGTATCCGGTGGTCTTTGACATGCTCAACGAACCTTGGGTCCTTTTGAAGGGTTGCCCACAATTGGTTACTCACCCTGTCTCAGGGGAGCCACATCCCTGCCATGGCTATTTAAATTTGTTGGCTTGCAGGTTCTGAACAGGCCGTTAGTCCAATACGGCCTCTCGGCTCGGACCATGGATACCATCGGGGAATCGTGTCGAGAGTCCACAAGGCGAAGATACCGCTCGCATATTAAGAAGTGGGAAGCCTACTGCAGCCGCTCTCGCATCACGTACGATGACGTGACAATAACCGACGTCCTGGAATTCCTCGCGGGGTTGCACCATGATGAACACTTAAGTTACAGTGCCATCAACAGCGCCAGAAGTGCGCTATCATTCTACCTCGATATTGGGGTAGGATCCAACAGGCTAGTGTCCAGACTCATGCGGGGTATATTCAATATGAATCCGCCTACACCACGCTATAATATCACCTGGGATGTCAGGGACGTATTAACCCTGCTCAGGACGTGGTCTCCCATGGAAGGGCTCCAACTGGACCAACTCACCATGAAGCTGGTATTGTTACTAGCGCTGACTTCAGCTCAGAGGGTACAGACACTACACAAACTTCGTGTCGACAGAATGACTTCTACCCCCACAGAAGTAGTCTTTTTCATTGACGAGCTACTAAAGCAGCATAGGCCTGGGTGCACAGGGCTGCAGCTGAAGTTCCCGGCATACCCCGCAGATGCTAGGCTATGTTTAGCCTCACATATCCGCCACTATGTCAAGGTGACGGCATCAGAGGAATGGAGAGATACCTGCTTGTCACTCATAAGAGACCTCATCATCGAGTGACAGTCCAGACGATATCCAGGTCGCTTCGAGTCGTCTTGGGTAAGTCAGGTATCGACACTAATGTGTTCAAGTCTCATTCCACCAGGGCTGCATCGACGTCAGCGGCGAGGGTCATGGAGGTGCCCATGGACCAAATTCTCGCCACAGCAGGATGGGCTAATGAAGCTGTGTTCCAGCGTTTTTATAACAAGCCTGTTGCTGCTCCTCTACAGTTCGCAGAAGCCGTGCTGAATGCAGGTTCAGAACGTGGAGATGTCCCCGCATGAGGGGTTTTGATTTGTTATTAATAAATATGCTCTTGTTTTGCAGTATGCACTATTGAGCAAGTTTGTTCCTCCCATCCATCCCTGGTAGTGGTGTGTCAGCATGGACGTGGTCCAGGGCGTGTAATCACAGAAGCTTTGAAGTCTTCACAAAGTCACTCACGTGACTCCGAAATGAAATAGTAAGATTGAACGAGAACTTACCAGTTCGAAGGTTGATCTTTATTTTATGAGGAGTCGAAGTGAGGGATTTCGTGCCCTCCTCGCCCAACCCTCAGTCACCTTCATCTGGTAATCTTAGTCACTTCAATCTTACTATGCAAAGTCATTTCTATTGTTGGTTTCTGTGATTCCACGCCGCTACTTTGAAGTATGTCGAGCATGCGCGCCGGCGGGCTCTTCACGAAATCCCTCACTTCGACTCCTCATAAAATAAAGATCAACCTTCGAACTGGTAAGTTCTCGTTCAATCTTACTATTCTGCATTATTCCACCTTCTCATCCACTCCCTTACACTTTGGGGGCAATTTACAGAGGCCAATTAACCTATGAACCCACATATCTTGCGCTGTACACTCCTATGTTCTATAGAGTCATAGAGTGATACAGTGTGGAAACAGGTCCTTCAGCCTAACTTGCCCTCACCGGCCAGCATGTCCCAGCTACACTAGTCCCACCTGCCTGCGCTTGGCCCATATCCCTCCAAACCTGTCCTATCCATGTACTTGTCCAACTGTTTCTTAAACGTTGGGATAGTTCCAGCCTCAACTACCTCATCTGGCAGCTTGTTCCATACACCCACCACCCTTTGTGTGAAAAAGTTACCCCTCAGATTCCTATTAAATCTTTTCCCGTTCACCTTGAACCTATGTCCTCTAGTTCTCAATTCCCCTACTCTGGACACGAGACTCTGGACATCTACCCGATCTATTTCTCTCATGATTTTGTACACCTCTATAAGATTTCCCCTCATCTTCCTACACGCCAAGAAATAGAGACCCAGCCTACTCAACCCCTCGTTATTGCTCACTCCCTCTAGACCTGGCAACATCCTCAAAAATCTTCTCCGAACCCTTTCAAGCTTGACAATATCTTTCCTATAACATGATGCCCAGAATTGATCACAATATTCTAAATCTATGTTATCCTTCACTCTGAAACATAGTCGCAAACTCTGTACAAACAGTATCTGTAGTCAGGATCGAACACGGGTCTCTGGCGCTGTAATGCCCCTGTCCCACTTAGGAAACCTGAACGGAAACCTCTGGAGACTTTGCGCCCCACCCAAGGTTTCCGTGCCATTCCCGGAGGTTTTTGTCAGTCTCCCTAATGGTTGAAAGTGGTTTCCGCTTCTTCTATGTTCCAGTGATTATTTCAAAACATTTAAACAGGCCGCGACTAAAAATAGGTTGCCGTTTAAAAAATCTGTAATTTTTTAGTCAAAGCCGGTTGCGATACTAGTTGAAGCTGGTTGCCGGAGGTTGCAGGTAGTGGAAGGTAAGACCTCCCTGGTGGAATAAAACTGGGTGAAAAAAAGGTCTTACCTTCCACTACCTGCAACACTGAATCTGGTCACTGGAGTTCATAGATGAAGCTGCAACATTACGGTGGCTGAATTTGGGACCTAAATGCAATGAAACTTCCAGTCACCTTGGTCGCTGATTCTACGACACATGCAACGTACTACTGCAATGGGCAGCGCACATTGCATAATGGTGTTATTTCAGTAAAGTATAGTCGTTCGATGCGACTTACTGTATTAGCCTAAGCCCTCCATTGCAATCAACGCAAAGCAGCGCTGGTTCATTCTACAGTCTCTGTTCATTTAGTTCCCCAGATACAGTTGAACGCACTTCCAGCATTGGATTCAGCGCCCAACACCGAGCTTCATCTCAACAGCTCCACTTATCAGGAAATTGGATTAGCATTGGGCCAAATCCAAAAAAGACTCCTCACAATCCAAATTCCTGAATGTAAACAAGTTTGCAAATACTTTCTCTATATCCTGGCAATATAATTGCAGTTTATTTCCTTTTACAACTATTAAGAATTCAGAGAAAAGTGGAATTTGTAATCACAAATTTCCATCTGTGTGCACTGGAGGTTGACATTTGCATTTCATAGAATTAGCATACTTAACACAAAGTTGATACCCAGCTACCATGAATCAGATTTATTTATGGACATTAACCACTGAATGTAGTTGAGAACTCATCCATTAATTGCATGGTTCAAGTAGGCACTATTAGATGCATGATAGTGTTGTGTCACGGGCAGCATGGCAACGTAGCGGTAGAGTTGCTGCCTCACAGTGCCAGAGACCCGGGTTCAATCCTTACTATGGGTGTCTGTCCATATGGGGTTTGTACGTTCTCCTGCTGACTCGAGTGGGTTTTCTCCGGGAGCTCCGGTTTCCTCCCACACACCAAAGACGTACAGGTTTGTAGGTTAATTGGCTGAGTAAAATTGTAAATTTCCCTAGTGTGCGTAGGATAGACTAGTGTGTGAAGATCGATGGTCGGCGCAGACTCAGCGGGCCGAATGGCCTGTTTCCGTGTTGTATCTCTAAACTAAAACTAACCTGAAAGTGGTATAGATAAAAGGCACCAATGGTGTACGGCTGTTACCCACTGCATAAGTCATCACTTGTAACTCGAACCATGCATCACAAATATTGACTGATCCCAGGCAGCAAGACGTGAGTGGGTTAGCACGACAGCGGTGGTAGTTTACATTGGTTTAGTTTTAGTTTAGAGATACAGCATGGAAACAGGCCCTTCCGTCCATCGAGTTCACGCTGAATAGCGATCCCCTTACACTAGTTCTATCCTACATACTAGGGACAACTTACAGAAGCCACTTAACCTACAAACCCACATGTTTGGGGACATGGGAGGAAACCCATGCGGTCACACGGAGAATGTGCAAACTCCATTCATTGGGCACTCATTGTCAGGGTTGTATCCGGATCTCTGACGCTGTTATGGGCCTGTCCCTTTTAGGCGATTTTTCAAGCGACTGCCGGCGACTGTCAAGTTGCTGGCAGTCACTTCTAAAACCAGCGACTGTCAGAGTGGAACACACACACACACACATCGCTTCCTTCACCAGCCCGTTATGCAGGCGGGGGACAGGGCAAGTGGGGGAGCGCTGTCTGAGTGAAATTCACACGATGCAAAGCGAAGGTGATACAGACACACACCGCGATGAACAGGAAGGTTGGTGCTGTAATTAAGATGGCTGAAGCACAGTGCACGATAAGTCCTTTAAAAGGGGGGGGGGGGGGGGGAGAAGGAGGGACAAGGTTTGGAGACAACCTTTGAGAAGCCAGAGATACACGGCTGTGAAGCTCGGCGGACATTTAACATTACCGGTCAGTTATCCTTGGTTCTGAAAACTACTGCTTACATTTCTTTTCCCAATGAGCCAATGAAATTCACCGGTCAGCACCGGCTACAGCCTACAAGAATCTTCGACCTCCTGGCAACCCACTAGGACCTCCTGATGACTCACCTACAGCACGCAAATTCTCGCTACTCTCCATGGCGGCCTCATTCTGGTCGCCGCTAATTGTTCAACGCGTTGAAAAATTCACGGCGACCATAATGAGGCCGCGACTAGTTCCCAGATTGCGGGAACTCCTCGCGACCATGAAGGCGACTCCCCGGCAACCATCCACGAACATGTGGCAACTGCATAGTCTCCCGCAGTCGCCTAAAAAGTCGCCTATGTGGGACAGGCCCATGAGGCAGCAACTCTACTGCTGCGCCACTTTGCTGCCTCAGGCTTGGGTTGATGGACTGGTGCAGCACACAGATAGAAGTGATGTCTTCACATTTATAATCACACACTGGGACAACACAGAAACAGGCCCTTCAGCCAACCACATCCACCGGTAAATGTGATACGAAATACCATTGAACCAGTGAAATGTTGCTCCCACACTGTTGTGCGATGCTCATCTGAGTATCTTTGCAAGAAACCTGGGTGTGGACTGTAAGCAACGAGTTCATACACCAGATGGAGATAGTCAGAGACTCTGGCCGATCAACTCAAAAATATTTCTTCAGGTATTAAGCAATGTTGCCTTCATATGACGAGAAAAATCTCAAACACAGATTAGTTTGGCTTAGAGATACAGCACAGAAATCATAGACAGTGTCAAAGAGCTCTTGACAGATTCTTATTTACGTAGAGGTACAGTATGGAAACAGGCCCTTTGGCCCACTCAGTCCACACCAACCATCGATCACCCGTTTACCTAGTTCTATGCTATCCCACTTTCACATCCACTCCCTACACACTGGGGGAAATTTACAGAGGCCAAATAACCTTAAAAAACGCACGTCATTGGTTTAGTTTTAGTTTAGTAATACAGCATGAATAGAGGCCTTGGGGACTCCACCCACCGAGTCCACGCCGACCAACGATCCCCTCACGCTAGTTCTATCCTACACACTCGGGACTATTTACAGAAGCCGATTAACCTACAAACCCATTATATTTCATGGGCGGAAACTGGAGCACCCGGAGGAAACCCACGTTGTTCACAGGGCGAACGTGCAAACTCCACAGCGACAGCGCCCGTAGTCAGGATTGAGCCAGCAAATCTGGCGCTGTGAGGCAGCGGGCTCTGCCAGTAGCGCCACCGTGCCGTTCCGCAGATCAAAGAGCAGGCGGCATGGATAATAGCCTTGCTATTCATCACACTTTACTCCTTAAAAGACAGTCACAAAAATCTATTAAATAACTAACTTCTTTTGATGGGAACAACAGCCTCTGGTAGTGTAAAATTAAATGACTATGATAACAACCCATCCCTTTGAAATACTCATTCACTTATTGCAGTGAAATAAACAAGTTCTGTTTTTCATTCTAATGAGCAAACTCTCCCCGCTAAGACTTTTTCCCATTAAAATTAATCTGCATAACATTAAGCAATGATTATTTTTAGTTCACGATTCAAGAGAGTTTATTGTCATGTGTCCCAGATAGAAACATTGAAAATAGGTGCAGGAGGAGGCCATTCAGCTCTTCGAACTAGCACCGCCATTCATTGTGATTATGGCTGATTGTCCCCTATCAATAATCCATGCCTGCCTTCTCCCCATATCCTTTGACTCCACTAGCCCCTAGAGCTCTATTTAACTCTCTCTTAAATCGGGCATAGAACAATGAAATGGTGTTACCTGATGAACACTGTCAAAAATGCAGAGCTTACTTGAAGGAATATTTTGTGTCCAATTGAAATCAGAAATGGCAGGAGCGAAGCCATCTCCGTGAACTCACGAGCGATGAAAGGATTTGTGCGGCAACAGAGTGCTCGAAGCCAATTGTTACATACAGAAATAAAAGCAAGGCTTGTAAGCCTGTCGATCATCTCAGATGTTGGCTGTGCAGAGCGCTCTGTTCTCTGACAAGATTCTGGGCTCATTTTTCCACCGTTAAAAAAACTAATGAGAAAACACATCTCCGCGACTGTGTACACTCTTGAACGTGGGTTGTGAGAGAGATGTGGAACATTCTGTCACCCGTGAAACTTATTGCATTGAATAACCAATTTGCTTGAAGGGTGATTTAAAAATTACAATTTACAAGGGCAAATCAGAGAACACTTGTGCCTCGAAGTACAATTTATATTCATTCTCAAGGCCTGCAAAGCCAGCGTTTGTTGCCCATCTCTGATTGACCTTTAAAGTTCATGTTTATAAGTAATAGGAGCAGAATTTGGCCATTTAGCCCATCAAGTCTACTCCGCCATTCAATCATGGCTGATCTATCTTTCCCTCTCAACCCCATTCTCCTGCCCTCTCCCCATAACCCCTGACACCTTTACTAATCAAGAATCTATTTATCTCTGCCTTAAAAATATCCACTGACATTGCCTCCACAGCCGTCTGTGGCAATGAATTCAACAGATACAACACCCACTGACTACAGAAATTCCTCTTCTTCCTAAAGGAACATCCTTTTATTGTGAGGCTATGACCTCTGGTCCTAGACTCACCTACTAGTGGATAAATCCTCTCCAAATCCACTCTATCCAGGCCTTTCACTATTCTGTACGTTTCAATGAGGTCTCCCCTCATCCTTCTAAACTCCAGCGAGTACAGGCCCAACGCCATCAAACACACATCATATGTTAACCCAAGCAAGATGGTGAGTTGTTCCCAGGAAGGACATTCACACCAGGCTGGTTTGTGATGAGGAGGGGAAGCTAGTGATAGAGTTGCCGCGTTAAGTGTAGTTTAGTTTATTATTGTCACGAGTACTGACGTGCAGTGAAAAGCTTTTTTTGTTGCGTGTTATCCAGTCAGCAAAAAGACTATACATGATTACAATCAAGCCGTCCACAGTGTACAGACACAGTAAAAGGGATAACATCCAGTAAAGTCCAAGATAGTCTGAAGTTTTCCAATTATGTAGATTGTAGGTCAGGTCTACTGTCTAGTTGGTGATAGGATGGTTCAGTTGCCTGATAACAGCTGGGAAGAAACTGTCCCTGAATCTAGAGTTGTGCGTTTTCACACTTCCATATCCCTTGCCTGATGGGTGAGGGGAGAAGAGGGAGTGGCCAGGGTGAGACTCGTCCTTGATTATGCTGGTGGCCTTGCCGAGGCAGCGTGACGTGTAGATGGAGTCAATGGAAAGGAGGCTGCTTATGTGATGGTCTGGGCTACGTCCATAACTCTGCACTTTCTTGTGGTCTTGGATGGAGCTATTCCCAAACCATGCTGTGATGCTTCCTGATAAAATGCTTTTCACGGCACATCCGTAAAAATTGGATGAGTGGTGTTTGGGACATGCCGAACTTCCTAAGTCTTCTAAATATATAGAAGCATTGGTGTGCCTTGCTGGCCATCGTTTCAATACGGCTAGTCCAGGACAAGTTGCTGGTGATATTTACTCCAAACAACTTGAAGGTTTCAACCATCTCTATCTTGTTGTTGTCAGTGTATCAGGGTATGTATACCACTTCGCTATCTGAAGTCGATCACAAGCTCCTTTATCTCACTGACTATAGCCCTGTGGCCATTGTAGCTCTTGGTGGGTGAGCTCATGGTTGGAAAGTGCAGTTGGATTAGCCTAGGCGAATAACCACTATCAGTGTGAAGAAGGGTGCAGACCCAAAATGTTGCCTGTCCATTCATTCCACAGATGTTGCCCGACCGGCTGAGTTCCACCAGCACTTTATGTTTTGCAAACTACAATTTATTATTGGTGATTAACCAAAATCATCTCACTCGTAATTAATCAATTGATTGAAAGATACAGCATGGAAACAGGCCCTTCAGCCCACAGAGTCTATACTATTTAAACTAGTTCTTTGCTGTCCCAATTTCCTATCCACTTCCGACACGCTAGGAGCAATTTGCAGACACCATTTAACCTACAAACCCTCACGTCTTTAAGAGGTGGGAGAAAACTGGAGCACCTGGAGAAACACACCTGGTCACACAAAGAACATGCAAACTCCATACAGCCAGCACTCAAGTGTCAAGGTCAGGATCAAACCCAGGTCTCTGGCACTGTGAGGCAAAAGTTCGATTAGCTGAGCCACTATATAAATATTACAAATTAACATGTTATTTTACATATATCATAATTGTATCATTCAAATTTGTTATTGCAAGGAAAGAAAGGACATTGGATCATCCAAGTGCAGGCTCCAGCAGTTTTTGTCTGCTTGCTCCAACTAATGCTACTGGTATAGGAACTCACCCAATGCAGCTCATCAAAAGTGTATGAAAATATTAATCTGAATGTGTCAGAGATTCATATTTTGTGCAGTGGGAAGATGCAAATCTGATTTCCCACTCCGTCTAATATTCCAAAAGATCATTAAGCAGAGATTAGTATCAGACTTGATCTTATGGAAGTATCAAACGCCTTGAGGTAATGCTCTGAATACAGTCACAGAACGGGAACTAGAGACCTTTTCAATCTCTAGCCTTTGTCCATCGATTTGCCAATCAACAACCCCCCCCCCCTCCAACTTGTATCCACATATCACTCGCCGGGCTTCGTCCCGCCCCACCTCTGTTCCATTGTTCGTCTCCCTGCCTGTGGAAGGACCCTGACCCGAAACATCCCCTACGCATGTCCTCCAGAGATGCTAATCTCCCACAGTTTGTACGATAGTTCTAGTATATGGATGATCACTGATCGGCAAGGACTCGGTGGCACGAAGGGCATGTTTCCGTGCTGTATCTCGAAGGTCTAAAGTCTCCCAGCACGAAGACACAAACCCCTTCAACTTTCTCTCAGATGTATCTTCTCTATTCTGAGTAGTCACAGGACAGAGGTCCTCACAAGTCAGTCAGGATCTTTCATTCCTCAAGAAGATTCCTAAAATATCCTTGAAACTTTCACTCTGAACTCCTGGAATTCTATTAGAATAGTTTAGTTTAGTTTAGAGATATGGTGCGGAAACAGGCCCTTCGGTCTGCCGAGTGCGCATCGACCAGCAATTCCCGCTCACTAACACTATCCTACACCGGGCCCTATCAGAGGGGGGGCAACGAGAGCCATTTGGCATGGGCCTCAGGTCTGTATGCTTCAATGGGATCTTGATTTGAGGGCCTCTAAAATTTAAATTAGCCTGGGCCTCAGTTCATCTATGAGAGGGCCTGTCCTACACATTCTAGGCCAAATTACGTAAATACCAAGCCAATTTACCCACCAACCTGTACGTCTTTGGAGTGTGGGAGGAAACCAAAGATCTCAGAGAATATCCACACTGTCACGCGAGAACGTCCGAACTCCGTACAGACATCACCCATAGTCAGCATCGAACATGGGTCTCTAGCGCTGCATACGCTGTAAGGCGGCAACTCTACCACTGCGGCACTGTGCCGCCCATGGGATAAGATCGACTGGTACAGAGCTCGATGTGAAGCGCTTGCTTCCAGTCTCTGGTGGTAGGTAAACCAACGATGTAGCCCCATGGATCAATGGCTGAATGTTCAAAGAATTCCATCTGGGAGATGATGTACACAATGTTAGACCGATCCTGCCAAAGTTTAGATCCTGCCTTTTGTTGTTCTCTCTTCACACTATCCTTTCAATTCTCTCATTTTTTCCTCATGAATTATTTTTATTCTTTACCTTCCGCATATTCAATTCCACTCCGCAACAGAACAACTTAATATTCCTGAAAGAGAGAATCTTATCTAAAGGGAGATGTCAAAGTCTCTGAGCACTAGAGACATGAGGGCAGTTATAACCACAACCTAACACCAAGCTCTGGGGATTACTGTGCAAGATCTAAGGCAGAATCAATGACCAGTTGTAATTTAACCGGAGGCTATATGAAGTTCCTTTCACAAGTACCAAAGAATTCACAACCTTGTGTTCAATCCCAAGACAAAAATCAACTTCACACATGCCTGGATGCCATTACTGAAGGTCCCCTTTGCCATCCCTGTGACATGATGTGAATCCAGTCCTATTGAAGCTACAGCTAAAAATATTATCTACGGTTTTAGCTTAATTACAACGCAGAAACAGGCCCTTCAGCCCACTGAGTCCACACCAACCAGCGAACCCCGCCCATTAACACTATCCGACACATTTACTAGGGACAATTTACATTCATGCCAGGCCAATTAACCTACCAATCTGAGTTCTTCAATACTGACATTGTCTTCTTCCTCAAATGTGATCATAAAAACAGTGGCAGTTGGACCCTCGAAAGTGTGGCTAAACACCGCCCCAATGCCATGGATTACTCCTGTACCGTTAAAGTTTGTTCTGGCAGCTCGTTCCATATACCCACCACCCTCTGCGTGAAAAAGTTACCTGTCAAGTTCCAAATTAAATCTATGTGTGACTGTGACTCATAAATTCATTACCTCCTCATCGAGATTATAAGAAAGAAAGGGAATGATCATTTGATATGAGCAATTTGATCAAAAGTCTCCTCATTAACCTTGCAAAGTTACATGTATGAATATATTTGAATCACCATTCCAATTCTTCCTGGCTTTCTCTTTGAACGAGTTGGCAGCCACTCTGTAAATGGAAGTTATCTACTGCAATCCAGATGCTGCACCCTTTCAATATTCTGGCCACAGAGGCGGGCATCTGAAGTCCTAATAATTATCTCGCTGCTTAATCGACTCGTGCAAGTTAACCTAGTGCAGTCTAATGCTCACAAATCACTGTTGAAATATCGCCAAACACTCTGACATTGGAGCGTGTCAGTGAGTGCCACTGCCGACAGGTCTGTACTGGTGCATCCGCTCTACACAGGGCTCTACCGCCGTTCTTCAGCTCACCCAGCGCCACTTCCTTCAGTTACCTTCTCTCCCACCTGCTCTCTCTAACTCTGGTACACGGATAAGAAAGATTTCATGGATGATCAGCCATGATCACATTGAATGGCTATATTTAAGAGGGCGTTAGATGTGGCACTTGTGGCTAAAGGGATCAGGGGGTATGGAGAGAAGGCAGGTACGGGATACTGAGTTGGATGATCAGCCATGATCACATTGAATGGCGGTGCAGGCTCGAAGTGCCGAATGGCCTACTCCTGCACCTATTTTCTATGTTTCTATGTTTCTATTTGGAGAGATTTGGGCCAAGCGCAGGCAAATGGGATTAGTATAAAATAGGAAGATTAAACGAGAACTTGCCTGTTTGAAGTTTGATCTTTATTTTATGAGGAGTTACGATGAGGGATTACGTGAAGCCCCACCTGGCGCTTGATCGGCATACTTCAAAGCAGCGGCATGAAAAACACCGAACCAATGGCCGGAGTAAGATAGTAAGGCCCAACATAGACTAGAACTACCAGAAGATCATTTATATTGTGAGGGTTGGGAGCGGAGGGCACGTAATCCCTCATCGTAACTCCTCATAAAATAAAGATCAAACTTCGAACAGGTAAGTTCTCGTTTATTCTTACTATTTTACTTCGGAGTCACGTGAGTGACTACGTGAAGATTTTAAAGCTCTGTGTTTCTTATGTTGTAGATTCATTCCATACGACACTCTGTTTAGTCAATACAGTAGTGAGTAAATGGTATTTTAAAACATTGTTTCAATTTATGTAATAACTCTTTTAATCATAAAAAGAACATTTTTTAAATAATAACCCCTGTATCGCAGGGGAAATTTTTACAAAAGAAAAATGATAATGATACCAAATGATAATATAAATCGATAATATAAATCGATAATATAAAACAAGGCAGGCATTTCAAGAGAACCCAGCACTGCGTGTCCAAAACCTGGCACCGTGACAACAGGTTTATCGTAGAACTTTGAAAAAGTTTCTTCTCTACACCACCCTGCGGCCTCTAAAACTTGATCGAGTGGTACGTCCTGTAACTTCACCGCGGAGGTAGCTGCAGCCCTAGTGGAGTGAGATTTAAACACATCAATGTCTATTCCTGTTAAATCCAAAACCTGTTTTAACCATCTAGAAATGGTTTGAACTGAAACTTTTGTATGTGGTTTTTTGTGCGTTATCAGTAACGCTGTCTCAGCACCTCTGAGATTTTTGGTTACTTCAATGTATTGAGTTAAATGCTTAACTACACACAATGTTTCCGATAGGATATGCTTTAAACATTACCTTAGCTCCAGTTCTCCCCGGTCTGCTTTGTTTCATCAGATCATAAACATAAAACACAATGTTATCTGAAGCCACATGCATGCAATCTAACCATAACAATTGCAAAGTTTGTACTCTTTGAGCTGATACTAATGCCATTAACATTACTACCTTGAATGTTAACCTCTGCAAAGACATTTAAGTAATTGTAGTCCATTGCCTAAGCAAAGTTAGAACAATGCTAACATCCCAAATTTCTGTATATCTGGGCATGGGAGGATTTTTATTAAAAATTCCTTTCATGAATGGGGATACTAATGGGTGAGACCCAACTGAGTCTCGATCAGAAATTTTTCCTAAGTAGGACGACAAAGCACTACGAGCACTATTAATGGCACTATAACTCAAGTGCTTATCAAAATGTAACCCAGCAAGGAACTCCAATACATTTGCTATGTTCGCAGTATGATAAGATATCTTTGACTGTCTACAAAAGGCTTCCCATTTCTTTATATGCGACACATATTGTTTTTTAGTGCTATTTCTCCAAGCTGCACCTATAACATCCATAGTCCTGTCCAACAGTCCAAACTCTTGCAATGGTCTGGTCAGAACCTGCAGATTAACAAATTCATATGATCATGCAATGGATTAATTTCTTTTGTTACTGGTTGTGTCAACAAATTGTCGCAACTAGGAATCGTCATACATGGTTCAATAATCATTTTTAGCATCAATGGGAACCATGACTGTGTAGGCCAATTTGGCACCACCAAAATGCCCTTGGCAGCGTCTTGCGCTATTTTCTTGAGACATTGCCCAATCAGGCAGAATGGGGGAAAAGCATAAAAGAACGTATTTTCCCCCAGTGTAGCGAGAAAGCATCCACAGCTACTGCCCCTGGATCATGTTCCCAAGACACGTATTTGGCAAATTGGTGATTCAATCTAGATGCAAACAGATCAATGTCCGGCACTCCATACCAACTGACAATATTTTTGAAAATTTGTGGATTTAACATCCATTCTGTACTGTCTTTAAATAGTCATGATCTTTTGTCTGCCACAATATTGTCTCTCCCTGGGAGATAAATAGATGAAAGCCAATTTTTTTTACCAATACACCAATGCCACATATGGTTTACCAGATGATCACATGATAATGATCTTACTCCACCCATGTGATTGATATATGCCACAGCTGTGGTATTGTCTATTTGTATTTGGACGTGCAAGTCCTTCATATTAGAACAATAAGCTTTTAATCCATAAAATGCTCCCAGTAACTCCAAATAATTTATACCATATGTTTGGAGAAATAAATCCTTTTGGACAGTCCATCTGCCCCCACAGCTGGTCTCATTATCCATAGCACCCCATCTGAGAGAACTTGCATCAGTTTGTAAAAACACTGCCGGCTGCTGAACTAATATGTTCTTAACAGCTTGTGGAACATTCTCAATCCACCAATGCAATTCTGATAAGGCTTCCTTTGGCAATTGCATGGGCCTATCAAAATGGCCTGCTCGCTGTATAAGCGCTTGAGTTTTTGCCCTTTGGAGATTTTGGTAATGCAGTGGACCAAATTCTACTGCTGGGAATGCTGCTACTAACTTCCCAATAACCTTAGCAACTTCTCGGATGGAGGGATAAGGTTTGTTAATCAGGCACTGACACACATTTGTCATATCAATAACCTTATCTATTGGTAAAGTTACTAACATGGTAACTGAATTAATCACAAACCCCAGATATTCAATGGTTTGGGATGGCTGTAACTTAGATTTTGTTGGATGAATCAGGAACCCCAGCCTTTCAAACAGACTTGTAGTTGCTGAGACTGATTTTTCAGCTGACTCCTGATTAGCATTGACAATTAAAATGTCATCTAGATAAGCCATAACGATGTGTTTTTGTGCCCTTAGCAGTGCAAGTGCTGGTTTCAACAATTTAGTGAACAGTCTAGGCGCTGAACTTAATCCATTAGGTAATGCTTTGTATTGCCACAGCTGTCCCATCCACTTAAATTTTAAATACCTGCGAAAGTGACGATGAATTGTAACTGAATAATATGCATCCTTCAAATCTATTGTAGCCATGTAACAACCTGTTGATACCAGCTGCATTGCAGTGTTGAAGGTATCCATTTTAAAATGTTTATTCTGGACAAAAGTATTCAATTGTAAAATGATTCTACAACCCCATCTTTCTTTGGTCTGGGGAAAATATTTGATACAAATTGTTGTGGATCCTCACCTGTTTTCTCGATAACTCCTTTTCTACACAAATTCTTAACCTCTTTATCAATTTTAATTTTTTCAAATACAGAAAACATCAAAGTATGATTAGGCTTATTCTGTCCCGGTGGATCCATACCTTCTACAAAATCAATGGTAGATCCTAAAACAGTATCTAATATAACACAATCAGATGTTATACTGTCCCATTCATTATAAAACATTTGTAGTCTACCACCAATCTGAGGTTCATCCAAAGATCCTTCTTTAATAGGATAAAGTTTTTGTACCTCTCCAACCGGACGTGGTGGTCTCCTTCTCCCAACATATGGGTGAACATTCGGCTGTGCTGGTTGGTAATTCTTCCTTACCATACTCCTGCCTCGGCTTGTTCCAGCTCCAAAATCAAATCCCCTTCTCATTTGACCGGCCCTTCTTTGGCCAAAAATGGAGGGTTTCATGAGGCCAATAGTTTTTGCCTCTTCATCAATTTCTTTAATTTGTTTAGACAGATTTTCTCCAAACAAATAACCAGAAGCTTGAACATTGCTTGATCTGCATAACCCTGCAAATCTTGGATGTAAAATGGGCCGAATGGCAATCTTCCTCATACAATTCATCTCAAAAAATGAGTTGCAGAAACATGCCAACATATCCTTCTGAACTTTGGTCATTCCACAACCTTCCACTTGCCTTCCAAAGGCAGTGATGCCAGCTGAAATCAGTTTGAGGATTCTTTGAAATCGTATTTCCTGCGCCCGCATCATTGATACTATTGGCGCCCAAATAGCCGGATTCACCGTAGGCACCTTCAGTGAGGTACAATTAATAGGTGTTTTATACAAATCTACTGTTTCAACCATAACAGCTTCTTGAAGTGGGTGAGGGACCATATAATTAATGTTGGCCGCCAGGTTTTCTTCATGGCCTCACCGCCTCCTCCAGGTATAGCAAAATTTTTGCCACATCAGGCACACCTGGATCAACATATTTGTATTGTGGTGGGTACTCATGACCGAAATCACCATCTTCAGGATCAGTCTCTGGTACTCCTGAGACTTGCTCAAAGGAGACTTCCTCCAGCCCAATCGCGGGCACTGGAGTTTCAAATTCCCAATTCAAACTGGCACCATATTCATGATATGGAACCCCCTCAGGGGCTGCCTGGGAATATTCCAGGTTTTTAGACTCTTGGTTGATTATAGTTTGGAGCATTTTCTCCATTTGATCCATTCTGAGCCATAAGGCTTTTCCTTCTGGAAGACCTTCCGAATCAGATTCATCAGAAACCACGGGCCTTTCAGATTTTCTTTTACATTTTTTAGGCACTGGGTTTTCCTCCAAAGTTTCTGTTTGTGGAGCAACCAAAGGCTCACTAACGGGTATTTCAACAGCCACCGGTATCGGAACCGGCTCCGCAATAATCTGCTGTCCCGACTCTTCTCCACCCCGGGACGCACGTTTTACCCGCAATTTTTTAACTTTCTCCATTTTTAGTTTTAACTCCTCCTGGTTTACCCACCAGCCTACGGAATTTTGAAAACGCCCTGGAAGTAAAATAATTTTACTTACCTGCGGGCCGTTTCCTTACCGCTGTGTGGAGCTGCGCTCTGCAGCTCTTTCCCTACCGACTGCGTCGACGTAAATGCCGATCAAGTGCCAGGCGGGGCTTCTTCACGTTGTCACTCACGTGACTCCGAAGTAAAATGGGGTAGCTTGGTCGGCATGGATGAATTGGACCTACATGGATGAAATGTTTCTCTGCTCTTTCGCTCTTTATCCATGTTTTATGGGTCTATTACTTTTTTCAGTTCTATGACTCGATGACTATCCATGTTCTTTGGGTCAGTGGCTTCTCCTGGAGGCATTGATGTTTTTCATATCTGCCATTCCCAATGAGAATACACTAGGGAAAATAGTTACGGGTTTGGACACGCTAGCGGCAGGAAACATGTTCCCGATGTTACGGGAGTCCAGAACCATTGGACACAGTTTAAGAATAAGGAGTAAGCCATTTAGAACGGAGACGAGGAAACACTTTTTCTCACAGAGAGTGGTGAGTCTGTGGAATTCTCTGTCTCAGAGGGCAGTGGAGACAGGTTCTCTGGATGCTTTCAAGAGAGAGCTAGATAGGGCTCTTAAAAATAGCGGAGTCAGGGGATATGGGGGAAGGCAGGAACGGGGTACTGATTGGGGATGATCAGCCATGATCACATTGAATGGCGGTGCTGGCTCGAAGGGCCAAATGGCCTACTCCTGCACCTACTGTCTATTGTCTATTGCAAGAGTTTTATATTTTGCATGGAATACACTCTAATAATGACATGATCCTGGTTTAATATGGCACACAGCCCTGCTTACGACTGCAGTTACGGGTTTGGACACGCTAGCGGCAGGAAACATGTTCCCGATGTTACGGGAGTCCAGAACCAGGGAACAGTTTCAGAATAAGGAGTAAGCCATTTAGAACGGAGACGAGGAAACAGTTTTTCTCACAGAGAGTGGTGAGTCTGTGGAATTCTCTGTCTCAGAGGGCAGTGGAGGCAGGTTCTCTGGATGCTTTCAATAGAGAGCTAGATAGGGCTCTTAAAAATAGCGGAGTCAGGGGATGTGGGGAGAAGGCAGGAACGGGGTACTGATTGGGATGATCAGCCATGATCACATTGAATGGCGGTGCTGGCTCGAAGGGCGGAATGGCCTATGCCTGCACCTATTGTCTATTGTCTATTGGCTATTGTCTATTGAACCTCCTACTGAATTTATTGATATATTTAAAGGATTAGGTGCTGCGGACATAAATCTCTTTATCCATCCACTCTGGCAAGCCTGTTTTTATAATTTTGAAAAGCTCTCTTGCATCACTCATTTTCCCAGAAGGCACAATGTCAGTCTAGGTTCCCTGTTAGATACCTCAGTTTTGTTGCCAAACCTTTATGTATCTTTCCCAGAACCAATAAATATTATATACTTAGAGTATGATCTCACCCATAAACATAAGTTCCATGTGTTTCAATTCTGCAGCTCTCAACATTAAACCCTAGTTCTGAGATCTTTTTATAGTCTTTTTAAACTGTTGTAGTGATGTGTACACTAATTCCTCAAATCCTCCATCATATTAAAAAGTTATTAAAGATGTGTAGGAAGGAACTGCAGATGCTGATTTAAATGGCAGATGGACACAAACTGCTGGAGTAACTCCGTGGGACAGGCAGCATCTCCGGAATGAAGGAATGGGTGAAGATTTCGGTCGAGACTCTTCTTCAGACCCTTCTGCAAAAGGGTCTCGGCCCGAAACGTCACTCATTCCTTCTCTCCAGAGCTGCTGCCTGTCCCGCTGACTTTATTAAAGTTACCTCCTTTCAGGCAAGGACTTTGAAGAAGAAATGTATTGGGTGACTTTAGGAGTTATAAATTTATGGCAAGGCTTCTACTTGATGAACCTTGAAGGTTTGAGCAATGAGAATGGCTTTCGACAAAGCGAGTGAACCAAGGAGTTGCAGAGAGAGGGCTCTCCACAACACATGGAAAGGGATGGGTTGTTTAGAATGTTGTGAGTGGTGGTGAGTTCACGTCGAAGATGATGGGTATGTCTATGTGATATGAATTGCCTGAATAGAATGGCAAATAAGATTTTGCACTGCTTCTCAGTACTTCATGACAATGATAAACCAATATCAATATTGTCAAAATGGAGTTGTCATTTAAGAGAACCCACATTAGCCTTCAGGTAGAAGGAATGGGTGATGTTTCGGTTCGAGACCCTTCTTCAGACTGTCTATCTTCCATTTAAACCAGCATCTGCCGTTCCTACCTGCAGCATATTAGCCTTCCATGTGTTATCTGAATGCCAGATTTTGTGACATATTCTTCTTCTTGCGTATGGCATGCACAGCCTAAAGTAGTAGCTCAAGGGTATCATTAGTAGATTGCTTTGATGCCCCCAGGGAAAAGCCTTAGTGAGCAGTCATTCACAACGTGTGGGATGGTCTGGTCTGGATGTCTGCAGTTGTAAGCAGGGCTGTGTGCCATATTAAACCAGGATCATGTAATTATTAGAGTGTATTCCATGCAAAATATAAAACTCTTGCAATAGACAATAGACAATAGGTGCAGGAGTAGGCCATTCAGACCTTCGAGCCAGCACCGCCATTCAATGTGATCATGGCTAATCATCCCCAATCAGTACCCTGTTCCTGCCTTCTCCCCATATCCCCAGACCGCTATTTTTAAGAGCTCTATCTCGCTCTCCAGAGAACCTGCCTCCACCGCCATTTGAGGCAGAGAACCCACAGAAAGAATGTTTGCGAAGAGAATGCAAACTGAGATTTGTTCTGAAAATGTCACGTCGCATGTTTCTACGTGAAGCACATGGGTCGGTCGCTGGTGAGATCCTGACTCCGTGAATGCCTCATCAAGATGATGGACAAATTGCCACTCTGCTAGATGCAGGGGAGTTCTCCAGAAAGCTGCACAATTAATCAAATCACCAAGGGAAGAAGCTTTTATGTAAAAACAACAATCTATAATCAATGCCCAGAAGACTTAAATGTGCTTTCACTGTGTCAGATGTCAATCACTGTTTCTTTAAAAAAAAGCAAACAACATCTGCTTAATCAAAGGGTTGAGTGAGATGTGCTGCTGAGTCCGTTTTGAAGCAGTCCTTGCTGTTTTTAGAAACATAGAAAATAGGAGCAGGAGTAGACCATTCGGCCCCTCGAGCCAGCACTCCCGTTTAATATGATCATGGCTGATCATCTGAAATCAGTACCCCGTTCTTGCTTTCTCCCCATATCCCTTAATTCCATTAGTCCTATGAGTTCTATCTAACTCTCTCTTGAAAACATCCAGTGAATTGGCCTTCACTGCCTCCTGTGGCAGAGAATTCCACAGATTCGCAACTCTCTGGGTGATATTTTCCTCATCTAAATGGCCTACCCCTTGTTCTTAAACATGTGACCCCTGGTTCTGGACTTCCCCAACATCGGGAACATTTTTCCTGCACCCAGCCTGTCCAATCGCTCAAGAATTTTATATGTTTCTATAAGATTCCCCCTCATCCTTCTAAATTCCAGTGAATATAAGCCCAGTCTTATGTCTTATCAGAAACATGTTACACTACAACTGATTAATGTTGAGGGTATGACTCACTTGACGGATTTCGAAGGACTTTGGGCATCTGGTCATTGAGGGTGAAGGTGAATTACCTCAATATTAAATGTAAAATATGAACAGAAAGTGTTGGGAAATGCTCGGTATGTTAGGCAGTCATGGTGGAGAGAGAAAGAGAATCAATATCTAGCAATGTTACAAAATTTTGAGATTTTAAAAATCAAGTCTGCAATTTATCCCATCAGATAAAGCATAAAAAGAAGTTTAATTTGACACCTAATTTACTTTCATATCTTCAGTATTAAGAAAGTTATGGCCATTTTCATACTCGGAAATGAGCATCTTGTTCCCCATTGCCTTTCAATTGACTTAACTCAAAAGCTGTGATCTGGAAAAGTTAAAAGTCCATAACATTCTTAAAAATTAAGAGAACTCAATGAAATTTTTAGTTATTATAGATTGAAGCATTCTGAAACAAATATTAAACAATCTTACTTGGATTACCTGAAATTAAACCATATAATTAGTAAAGGGCCTGTCACACTAGCGCGCGATTAGACGCGATAAGCGCGACAAATTCGGACGCGGGGGTCGCGTGGGGGTCAGGCGATCCCGGTGCGAGTGAAGGGCCTGTCACACTAGCGCGCGATTACACGCGCGACGTCCGAAGGAAGGACGTTATTTTTCATCACGTGACGATGCGCATGAGCATGCGCGTTGCACGACGTCGGGCAGTGACGTCATCACGCAACGCCACGCTGAAGACGCACAACGTCAAAACGTCATCACGTTCCGCGCGACAGGATTTTGCCGCGCGTAATTTTTAAGCAGTGTCGGTTTTTGGACACTACGCGCGATGTTGACACCAGCTCCACACGAGTCCGCGGAACTCCACGAGACTCCGGCGATCGCAGTGGGACAGGGTCACGCGAGGCCGGACGACTAAAGCGACCACGGTAGGTCGCGCTTATCGCGTCTAATCGCGCGCTAGTGTGACAGGGCTGCAAGGAAAATGCTGAGAACTATAGACCAATAAGCCTAATAACTGTGGTAGACAGGTTACGGGAGAGTATTCTGAGGGACGAGATATATATGCATTTGCATCAGGAGCTGATTATGGATAGTCGGCATGGTCTTGTACATGGGAGATGGTGTCTTATAGCAATGTTACAAAATTTTGAGATTTTAAAAATCAAGTCTGCAATTTATCCCATCAGATAAAGCATAAAGGGAAGTTTAATTTGACACCTAATTCACTTTCATATCTTCAGTATTAAGAAAGTTATGACCATTTTCATACTCGGAAATTAGCATCTTGTTCCCCATTGCCTTTCAATTGACTTAACTCAAAAGCTGTGATCTAGAACCGTTAAAAGCCCATAACTTTCTTAAAAATTAAGAGAACTCAATGAAATTTTCAGTTATTATAGATTGAAGCATGCTGAAACAAATATGAAACAATCTTACTTGGATGACCTGAAATTTAAGCATATAATTAGTTAGTTATCTAATTGTAGCTAATTACAAAATTCAATGAATAGATCAAAACATCTATCCATTTCTTAAGAAAATATAAACTTTTTTTAAATTGCCTAAGTGTCCAAATAACATTCACACAATAATCCACAACATAACATAATTTCTAAATCTAATTTTCATGAATTTCTGGGCCAAATGGAAGGAATTTAGTGTTTTATGCCTGTAAATTAATGGCCATTTAAATCAACTAGCGAGTGGGTTTTAGTGGAATGCGGTGGATTAGAACGTAGCGGTTAGCGGTGAAGTCGGGGGGAAAAATACTGGGGGTTCATACATTTTTTTAGATCCCATTTCGCAACATAAAAATATTATTAATGCCTCCCGAAAAACCAACTTTTAATATAAAAATAAAGTATTTGCCTTTTTTTCTCCCCTACGGAAAATGCTTCCGGTTGTCTGCGCTCACGGCTTTTGAAGGTGATTTTTAAATTACTCTAGTTAATAAATAATGTAGAGTAATTTAAAAATACCACCATTCATGAAATGTCGGAGCGATTTTTCTTCAGCAACCAAATCGCCCGACATTCATCGATTTGTCCTGCCTGTCGAAAAACGGCACTTTAAGCCCGCCCCCCTCTGCAAGGCGCGAAAACCGCGCACACGGGGAGCGGCAGAAGTGCAGCGCCGGTAAAGGTACGTTTTGTAACATACCTACAATATCTCAAGATGATAATGTTTCATTAAGACCAGTTAAGAAGGACAGTTCCAATGTTGCATCCAGCAGGCTGATCCAAACTACGTTCTGATGAAAGAGATGTTTAAGGCAAGTTTTATTTTTTACACAGTCGGGTCAGTGCGTGAAATGTTCTGCCAAGGGTAGAGGTGGAGGCAGATACAATAGTTAAGGGGCTGTCCCACTGCGGCGACCTAATCCGCATTCTGGCGAGTTTGCCCTCCACTCATGCTCGCAGCATGGTCGACACGAGGTCCTGGGAGGTCTTTGTAACTCTCCTTCATGCTCGAGGGTAGTCCGCGCGTACTCGAGGCCTCAGCTAGGTCGCAGCGTATTTTTCAACGTTTAAAAACGCCCACGAGTAAAAAAGTCGCCATGGAAAAATCGATACCTTTTTTACTCGTAGGTTTAGTCGAAGTAGGTCGTAATAGTAAGATTAAATGACAACTTACCAGTTTGAAGTTTGATCCTTATTTTATGAGGAGTTACGATGAGGGGTTTTGTGAAGATCCTGCCAGCACGCATGTGCGACATTCTTCAAAGCAGCTGTGTGGAATCACAGATAGCAGCACTGACTGGAGATAGTAAGATTAAGAGATACTAATATACCAGTTAACTTTATGGTAGAGGGTTGGGAGCAGAGGGCACAAAATCCCTCATCGTAACTCCTCATAAAATAAGGATCAAACTTCAAACTGGTAAGTTCTCATTTAATCTTACTATTTTACTTCGGAATCACGTGAGTGACCGTGAAGATTTCAAAGCTCTGTGATTCCATGCCCTGCACCACGTCCATGCTCACACACTGCCGTAATTACTGATGGAGGAAGTATGTTAATGTATTTCAGACTTGAACAAAGCTGAAAAATAATAATGTATTTATTGATACAAACAAAAAACCCCTGAATTCGGGGAAAACGTTTAGGGGGCAGCACTTAAAACTGATCGGCCACAGGTTTGTTATAGAAACGGTGGAATGTTCCTTCACTGGCCTAGCCCGCGGTTGCGAGGACATGATCCATGGGTACCTCCATGGTCCTCGCCGCTGATGTGGATGCAGCCCTGGTAGAATGAGATTTTAAAATGTCAGTGTCTACACCTGCTGCACGCAATACCACCCTGAGCCACCTGGAGATAGTCAGCACTGTCACCCTGTGATGTGGGTTTTTGAAGCTGATGAACAGACCTGTCTCCATTCTCTTGATGTTTTGGGTGACATTGATGTAATGTCGGAGATAGGTGGTTATGCAGAGTCGTACATCAACGGGATATGCTCGGAATTCCAATTTCAGACCTGTTGTCCCAGGCCTGTGATGTTTGAGTAACTCGTCTATAAAGAAGGTTACTTTGGTGGGGGTCAATACCATCCTGTCCAGTTTTAGTTTGTGGAGGGTCTGGACCCGTTGTGCTGTGATCAGTGCCATTAACATCACCACTTTGAAGGTGAGTTTATCCAGTGGTAGATCTGAAACTGGTGACCAGCTCCCGAGTAGGGACAACACAACCCCAATATCCCAGGTAATATTATAGCGTGGTCAGGGAAGGTTGGAATTGAATATACCCCTCATAAGTTTCGATACCAGCGGGTGGGCTCCTACTCCGATATTGAGATAGGATGACAATGCACTACTGGCACTGTTGATGGCACTGTAGCTAAGGCCCTCATCATAGTGAAGGCCCGCGAGGAATTCCAGAACATCAGTGATCGTTGCAGAGTTATAGGTGGTCTTGGTTCGAGTACAGAAGGCCTCCTATTTTCTTATGTGGGTGAGGTACTGCTTCCTCATGGACTCTCTGCACGATGCTGTGATGATATCCATGGTCCTCGTCGACAGCCCGAATCCCAGTAATGGCCTCTTCAGAACCTGCAAGCCAACAGGTTCAGATGACCATGGCACAGATGACTTTCTCCTGTTATAGGATGGGTCACTAGATTCAGGCATTTAGGAACCTGCACCCATGGTTCTTTCACCATGTTGAGGACCACCGGGTACCATGGTTGTGTGGGCCAGTCGGGTATTATCAGAATCCCAGATGCAGAGTCTAGCTGGATCTTCTGCAATACCCGACTGATGAGGCAGAAAGCGGGAAATGCATAGAAGAACAATTTCCCCTAATGTAGCGAGAACGCGTCCATCGCCACTGCTCCAGGATTTGGTTCCCAAGAGACATATGTTGGTATCTGATGGTTCAACCTGGACACAAAGAGGTTAATATCTGGTGTTCCATACTTGGCTATAACATTAGCAAATATTTGGGGATTCAACATCCACTCGGTGTTGTCATTAAATACTCGTGACCTGGTGTCCGCATTTGTATTGAGCTTACCCAGAAGGTATGTAGCTGATATCCAAATATTTATTTCAATACACCAGAGCCAAATTATGTTTGCCAATTCATCGACTTGATACCACCCATATGTTTAAATATGCCACCACTGTGGTATTATCTATCTGAAGACGGACATGCATATGATGCATAGTTGTGCAGTAAGCCCACAGTCCGTGAAATGCTCCCAGCATTTCCAAATAGTTTATACCTTGCGATTGGAGTAAAGTAGATTCATGCAAATACCATCTGCCGCCATGACTGGAAGTGGTGTCAGTAGCTCCCCAGCCCTGGGCACTTGCGTTGGTTTGTAACACGACTGACGGGTTTGAAATTATGATGGGATTAAAACAATTACGAATGTTGCTAATCCACCATCGTAGCTTAATTTTTACCTTGTTTGGGAGCTGCATAGGTCTGTCAAAATGTCCAACATTTGTTTTTAATGCTGAGATCTTTGCTCTTTGCAAATTTTGATAATGTAACGGCCCAAATTGTGCAGCTGGAAATGAAGCTACAAGTTTTTCAATCACCTTGGCAGCATGTCTAATAGTCGGTTTCCTGGCGCAAGCAAGGCGATTACATGCCTCTATTATGTCTGTTACTTTGTTCTCTGGGAAAGTGACAATCATATGATTGGTTTTACCGTGAATCCCAGGTAGTCCATAATCACAGAAGGGTTGAATTTAGATTTGTCTGGATGGATGACAAACCCCAGTTTTTCGAACAGTGACTTGGTAGCTGTCACAGCTGATTTAGCTAATTCCAAAGTTTTTCCCACAATTAAAATGTCATCAAGGTATGCCATGACTATATGGTTTTGTCTTCTTGGAGACGCCAATACTGGTTTGAGTATTTTGGTAAACAACTTGGGGGCTGTTGGAAGTCCATTAGGTAAGGCTTTGTACTGCCACAGCTGCCCCATCCAGACAAATTTTAAGTATTTACGGTGATGTTTCTGTATAGGCACTGAATAGTATGCATCCTTTAGATCGATGCAGGCCATGAAGCACTCTCTGGAAATCAATTGCTTAGCCGTTTCAAATGTTTCCATCTTGAAATGGGTATATTGTACAAAAGTATTCAAGTGGGTTAAATCAATTATGATACGACATCCGCCATCTTTTTTGGTTTTAGTAAAGATGTTAGATACAAACTCAAGAGGTTCATGTATCGTTTTCTCTATAACCCCCTTGGTGTATAACCTTAATAGTTCCGCATGTCCTTCCACTTTCTCTTTGTGAGAGAGTACAAATTTCCGGCTAGGTACATGCTGAGCTGGGGGATGTTGTCCGTTTATGAATTCGATTTCGTAACAATGAATACTTTGTAACATAAAAGTGTCAGAAGTAATAGAACTCCATGCATCCCAGAACAGGCGCAATCTCCCTCCTACTAGTGAGGTTCCTCATGCAGCACTCCCAAGAGAACCAGACCCCCTTACCTCCATGGTTACCGGTGGGGCTTGATCATCTGGCCTTTCTTGGGTTGCTGTGTTGCTGGGATGTGGGGGTTGGCGCATCTTCCAGGCTGGTCGCTGTGGGCCCTGGCCTAAACAAGGCTTCTGTTGATAGGGCGCGACCTTAGGGTAAGTTCCCGTTGCTCTGTCGGGTTGAACCCGAGGCCTGTTTGCTGTTGCATATGGATGCTGCCTATGGTACGCCAGTGGTCTGCTCGAGGAAGGCGGTTTAATCAATCTGACCGTTTTGGCTTCCTCGTCCAGGTCTTTTACCTGTTTTGGCAAGTCATCACTAAGCAATTGTCTTGGTGGTGGCGTAACATTGGCCTTACACAAACCCGCAAACTTGGGGTTTAATGTAGGATGGAAAGCAGTTTATTTCGTACTGTGGGTTGCATAGCAGAGTTAATGCATCCTGCTGCTCTTCCATCATGTCCGTACCGTCTATTGACCTGGCAAATGCAGTGATGCCTGAGATCAGTAATTTCAGGAACTTTTGGATTTTTAAGTCCTGTGTCCCTGGTCCCGGGGCTGATGTTACCCCATATAGGTGTATTGACAATAGGGACATTCAGCGACACGCAATTCTCCGCAGTTCTGTATTTGCTGGTTGTCTTCAAAATTACCTGTTCTCGTAGCTGGTGGGTCGTCAGGTAATTAACGATTGCCGCTAGCCTCGGCTGATGAGGCTGCTCTTTCTGGGATGGTTCGGCGAACTTCGATACCACTCCCAGAAGTTCCTCTTCTGGCATCTCTTGCAACAATGGATCTTCCACCAATCCCTCTTCGAAGTCAGCTAGTGCCTGACTTCTAGCACTCCCTATTGAGAAGGGAGATATGTTGGGCAGCCCTGTCATGGGCCCTGCCATGGATCTCCGGGATCCTAGGGACGCATGTTCCTGATGAAGAAGGTCCCTCTCGAGCAGCTGCTCGACCATGCGCTCCATTCGAGCGATGCGACCGCCGCTGCTATCTGCGGACGGCAAGTCGTCTTCCCCAAGTTCTGATGAACAAGTGGGGCCTCTACCGACAGTCCGCACCTCGTCGAGGTGATGTCTATGGGACTGAGGTAGGTAGTCGGTGCCAGCTGCACCTACGGGGCTACACGACCCTTGCGCGGATTTGCCGCTTGTCCGCGGTCTTCCAGACTGAAGCGGTGGAGAGCTGGTGCCAGCCGCTCCTATGGGACTACACAACGTCCTGGTGGTTTTTCCGCCTGTCTGGTGCGACTGCGCCGGTGAGGAGTCAGTGCCAGCCGCTCCAGCGGGGCTACACGACATCCGCGCGGGCTTGCCGCCAGTCCCGGGTCTTCGGGACTGTTGCGACGCAAAGTCGGAGCCAGCCGCTCTGCGATTTGGTGTGATTTTCCCACCGCTCCGCCCTCTGGTGAATTGTAACGGTGGAGTGTTGGGGTGTGCCATTGAGACAGGCCCTGTTTTACGCACCTTTTTACCGCCGGCCCGGTTCTGTTCGGTCTGAAGCGGTAGGGAGTCGGGGTCTTGTCTACCCTGCTCCCGCGCGGTCCTCATACCAGAATGCTGCTCCCTGGACTGCTGTGGAGAGTCGGGTCCTGCCGACTGAGCGGGGCTCCCCCACTTCCGCGCTTTTTCCTGGCCCGTGTTACGGGTGCTGCCGGTTCTGCGGTCAGCTCCGGGGATGTTGGCCGCAGACTTCGCTCTGAAGTTCCGCGGTCCGTAGAGGCATGCTTCGGCACAGCCTTCTTTTTTGTCCTCCTTTCATAGACTCCACAGAGAGTGGTGAGTCTGTGGAATTCTCTGCCAAAGGTAGTTCAGGCCAGTTCATTGGCTATATTTAAGAGGGAGTTAGATGTGGACCTTGTGGCTAAAGGGATCAGGGGTATGGAGAGAAGGCAGGTACAGGATACTGAGTTGGATGATCAGCCATGATCATATTGAATGGCGGTGCTGGCTCGAAGGGCCGAATGGCCTACTCCTGCACCTTTTTTCTATGATTCTATGATTATCTGTAATGCAAACAAATACAGAAAACAAATACAAAAACTAACCAGCTCAAGGTTAGTGAAAACTTACCTGAGGGCCTTTTTGAAACTGCCGGCAGACGAGCGCACTCCCCCCCCAGCTGTCGACTGCAAATGCGAGCGACGATATGACACGCATGCGTGCTGGCGGGGTCTTCACGAAGTCACTCAAGTAACTCCGAAGTAAAATAAGTCGGCATGTTAGTCGTAGGTAATCGAGGGTAGTCGAAGGTAGTCGTAGAGAGCCTGCAACATAGTCGAAGGAGTTCGAAGGAGGTCTTCTACATAGTGGAAGGAAGTCTTCAACATGACATTTTTTCAAACTCTCCCAAACTCTTCTAAACTCGCGAATTAGGTCGCCGCAGTGGGACAGCCCCGTAACATTTAAGAGGCTTTTTGATAGGCACATGAATATGCAGGCAACAGAGAGACAATGATCGTGTGGCAAGCAGATAAGAGGTGGTCTTAGCATTATATTCAGCTCAGACATTATGGGTCGAAGGGCCTGTGTCTGTGCTGTACTGCTCAATGTTCTACAAAACGTCGTCAGCCTACAATATGAACTCTTTGAACTCTTTCTCCTCCTGCTGTTCTTGTATTGTTCTATTTCTTATGTCTCTTCTCATCCATCTATTATTTGACATCTCCTCCAGACAGAACAACAGGTCACCAGCCATTCTCATTTGATACCCCACCACTTGTGTCATTCAGTACACTTGGCCTCGTGTCTGTTACTAACTTTCACTTTCACTTTCTCTGCAACTTCGAACATGCCTTAAGGGACTGTCCTACCAGCATGCGCCTGCATGCGGCAAGTGCGACCAAACCGGCAGCGAGGGCCGCGCGGAGGTCGGGTGAGGGGCGCAACGTCGCGCAAAGTGAGGCGAACTTGGAACGAAGTCTTCAGGTAAGTTCGCCAGGACAGAGAGGGGCACACAGAGAGGGGCACAGAGGCACACACACAGAGGGCCACGGAGCCACACACATAGAGGGTCACGGAGGCACCTACAGGTAGGTTCACGGAGGCACGATGTCGAGGCGGTGTGTAATGCGTCGAGGCGACTGCGAGCCGACAAGCCGTTGCCGCGCGGAATTTTTGAAAATAGTCCGTTTTTCGGAGCCCTGCGCGATGTCGGGACGAACGCCGCACAATTCCGCACGGCTCCAGCGATCGAAGTGGGACCGGCCCCGCGACGCCGGACGGCTCAAGCGACCACGTTAGGTCGCGCTCATCGCATAGAGTTGCATGCTGGTGGGACAGGCCCTTTACTCCTAACCTTGAGTTTAGTTTAGAGATACAGCATTGAAACAGGCCCTTCACCCCATGCCAAACATTGATCATCCATTCACACCGGTTCTGTTATCCCACTTTCTCATCTATCTCCTGCACACCAAGGAACTATTTACAGAGGCCAATTAACCCGCAAACCCACACCTCTTTGAGATGTGGGAGGAAACCAAAGCATCCGGAAGAATGCCACAAGGTCACAGGGAGAGTGCAAACTCCACACAGACAGCACCAGTGGTTAGGATCGAACCTGTATCTCTGCAACAGTAAGACTGCAACTCTGCCAGCTGCGCCACTGTGCCGCCCAGTATTCCTGGCCTCATGTCAGTAACCAACATTTACCTTTTCTTCGTTCCATCTTTTCCCATTCTCTGCTATTTAGAACTTGCCTCCTGACTTTTCACCAGAGCTAGGAATTGTTGACTTGAATTATTAAGTTTCCCCTTATACAGCAAATTAGTTAGGAACAAGTCCGATAAGGTTTCGCTTATGATGGAGTTCCAAATAAAACATGTTACATCAGAGATTGTAATGTTTTGATGAGAAACAGTTATAAGAGAGTGCATTTATTGACTTTTATATCAGCTAACAGGTTGGAGGCAGGGCAGGTTGTATGATTAACAGCGAACAGTCCTGTACAGCGAGTAAAGTCAACTTATTCAAAATAATAAACATCTGTTTAAAGTCCAGAGGAATCATACTACAGCAACCTGTCAATAAACAGGGTCATTTTTTAACAAGAATTGCAGAGATAGGGATAGTCACATATGCGTAAATTATCTGCACCAAATCAATATCGGACCATCAGTCACCAAGCTTGACAGATGGGAATTAGCTACCGTAATGGCTGACTGCAACATTGAAATTGTGCAGAGTTGTTATCTGGTTTTCACACAATGTGTGGTTGGTGTATGGAACAAGCTGCCAGAGGATGTAATTGAGGCAGGGACTATTCCAACATTTAAGAAACAGTTAGGCAGGTCACTGGCACTGTGATGCAGCAGCGTTACCACTGTGCCACCCTAATTAGAAAACCAGCAGGCCATTGGTATCTTCATAAATCTAGGAGAGTCAAGTCAAGAGACTTTATTGTCATGTGTCCCAGATAGGACAATGACATTCTTGCTTTGCTTCAGCACAACAGAATATATTAGACATGAATACAAAACAGTAAATCCATATACCATTATATAAATATATACACACATCAATAAATAAGCAGATAAAGTGCAAATAAAGTTTAGTTTCAATTGAGGTTAATAGACCGGTGGCTGTGGGGAAATAGCTATTTCTGAACCTGGACGTTGCAGTCTTCAGGCTCCTGTACCTTCTACCAGAAGGCAGCGGGGAGATGAGTGTGTGGCCAGGATGGTGTGGGTCCTTGATGATACTGCCAGCCTTTTTGAGGCAGCGACTGCGATAGATCCCCTCGATGGTAGGGAGGTCAGAGCCGATGATGGACTGGGCGGTGTTCACTACTTTTTGTAGACCTTTCCGCTCCTGGGCGCTCAAGTTGCCGAACCAAGCCACGATGCAACCAGTCAGCATGCTCTCTACTGTGCACCTGTAGAAGTTAGAGAGAGTCCTCCTTGACAAACCAACTCTCCATAATCTTCTCAGGAAGGAGAGACGCTGATGTGCTTTCTTAATAATTGCATCAGATCAGACGAAGTCCCATCGAGTCTACTCTGCCATTCAATCAAGGCTGATTTATCTTTCCCTCTCAACCCCATTCTCTTTCCCTCTCCATGTAATCCTTGACACCCTTACCAAGCAAGTGTCTGTCAGTCTCCAGCATAAAAATTACCCAATGACGGCTACTTAAAAATACCCACCGCCATCTGACGCAATGAATTCCACAGATTCACCACCCATTGGGCAAATAAGTTCCTCCTCAGGTCATTGACGAACATTGCTGAGGTGGGTGGGAAGATACTTGTTTGTCTTGATCCTCTGGACTTCTAACTGAAGAATGGATGGAGACCAAGGTGCAGCAGTGCAGACGGAGGATGTTGGGGCCCAGAGATGAGCCCATTGTACAGCGCCATTGGATAGATACAATTGCAATGCATTTAAGTTGTTGGATGCATGCTGACTGATTGAATTGTGTGTTCAGCCATTGGCATTGACAGTCATAGTCATGGAGTTTTACAGCCGTGAAACAGGCTCTTTGACCCAACTTTCCCACACCGACCATCTACACTAGTCCCACCTCCCTGCATTTGGCCCATATCCCTCCATACCTGTGCTATCCAGGTACCCATCTAAATGCTTCTTAAAAGTTGCAATAGTCGCTGCCTCAACCACCTCCTCTGGCAGCTCGTTCCATACACCTACCACCCTTTGTAGCAATGTTACAAAATTTTGAGATTTAAAAAATCAAGTCTGCAATTTATCCCATCAGATAAAGCATAAAAAGAAGTTTAATTTGACACCTAAATCACTTTCATATCTTCAGTATTAAGAAAGTTATGACCATTTTCATACTCGGAAATTAGCATCTTGTTCCCCATTGCCTTTCAATTGACTTAACTCAAAAGCTGTGTTCTAGAACAGTTAAAAGCCCATAACTTTCTTAAAAATTAAGAGAACTCAATGAAATTTTCAGTTATTATAGATTGAAGCATTCTGAAACAAATATGAAACAATCTTACTTGGATGACCTGAAATTAAAGCATATAATTAGTTAGTTATCTAATTGTAGCTAATTATAAAATTCAATGAGTAGATCTAAACATCTATCCATTTCTTAAGAAAATATAAACTTTTTTTTAATTGCCTAAGTGTCCCAATAACATTCACACAATAATCCACAATATAACATAATTTTTAAATCTCATTTTCATGAATTTCTGTGCCAAATGAAAGGAATTTAGTGTTTAATGCCTGTAAATTAATGACCATTTAAATCAACTAGCGAGTGGGTTTTAGTGGAATGCAGTGGATTGGAACATTCATACATTTTTTTGGACCCCATTTCGCAACATGAAAATATGATTAAAGCCTCCATAAAAACCAACTTTTAATGTAAAAATAAACTGTGTACCTTTTTTTCTCCCCTACGAAAAATCCTTCCCGTTGTCGGCGCTCACGGCTTTTGAAGGTGATTTTTGAATTAAACTAGTTAATAAATAATCTAGCGTAATTTAAAAATACCTTCATGAATGAAATATCGGAGCGATTTTTCTTCCGCAACGAAATCGCACGACATGGATCGATTTTCCCAGTCTGCAGAAAAACGGCACTTTAAATCCGCCCCCCTCTGAAAGGCGCCAAAGTCACGCACACGGGGAGCGGCAGAACTGCAGCGCTGCTCAAGGTAAGTTTTGTAACATACCTACCCTTTGTGTGGAAAAGTTACCACGCAGGTTCCTATTAAATCTTTTCCCCCCTCACCTTAAACCTAGGACCCCTGGCTCTAAATTCCCCTACTCTGGGCAAGAGACGCTGTGCGTCTACCCGATCTATTCCGCTCATGATTTTGTACAGATGATTCACGATGATTAAAGGCTCATGAAATGCATACAAATGTTTAGTTTAGTTTCGAGATACAGTTTCGATTAGAGATACACCGCGGAAACGTGCCCTACGGCCCACATAATTGGCGCCGATCAGCAATCCCTGTACACTAACAAGCTTATACACATACTAGGAACAATGTACAATTATACCAAGCCAATTAGCCTACAAATCTGTACTGTCTTTGGAGTCAGTGGATCAAAGCCCAACCCCCCCCCCCCCATTGCTTTCAGGTGGGTGATCGTCAGATACACAGCACGCTGACTGTGAAATTTTCTGTTGCGCTCTGATTTCATTCTAGTACACAACCACTTGTTTAAAAGGGAATAGATCCGTTGAATAATTCAGCGAGCCATCCAGGAGGATCCTAATGGTTTATGACAGCTTTCTGGTTCTGATGCCTGCGCGACAGCAGAACCAGACACGGTGACAATCAGTCGCCAAACATTGGCAGCCCGCTACCTCCTCACATCAATCCACATTCCCAAATAGGACGTAATGGCTTTTGTCAACGTACAATGGTTGGATTTGATGTGTCTTCTCTGCCAACCTGACTTTGCATAAACCCATGGGGACTAGACAACTTCCAGCGCTGCCAATATAGGAAAGAAGATTTCCATTCCTGTAGCTCCTTCCACACTCACTCGAGAAGAGTCGGAGTAGTTTACAGTCACCATTTTTTAGTTTTTGTTCAGGTTAGTTTAGTGTCACGTGCACTGAGGTACACAGGAAAGCTTTTGTTGCGTGCTAACCAGTCATCAAGGTCTCCAATGGGATGGATGGTAGACCGCTCTCTATTGGTGCTAGGATGGTTCAGTTGCCTGATAACAGGTGGGAAGAAACTTTCCCCGAATCCGGAGCGGTGGTCTTCACACTTTCACACTTTTGCCTGAGGGGAGAAGAGGGAGTGGCCAGGGTGCGAGTCATCCTGAATTATGCTGCTGGGCTTGCCCAGGCAGTGTGAGGTATAAATGGAATCAATGGAAGGGAGGTTGGTCCATGTGATGGTCTGGGCTGCATCTGCAATTCCTAACAATTTCTTGCAGAGAAAGAAATATTTTACATAGAACACTGTGAGTAAAGCCCCATGTCCTGCACATCTCCTTTAAACTTTGCCTCACTCGACTTAAAGCTATGCCATCTAGTATTTGAATTTTCTAACCTGAAAACAATGTTCTGACTCTCCATTTTATCTATGCCTCTCATCATTTTATATACTTCTGTCCGGTCTCCTCTCAACCTCTGAGGCTCCAGAGAAAAATATTCCAACTCTGTCCAATGTCTCCTTATAGCTAATCGAAGATAGACACAAAAAGCTGGAGTATCTCAGCGGGAAAGGCAGGAGAGGAGAAATGGGTGACATTTCGGGTTGAGACCCTTCGTCAGAGCTATATCCTAAGCCTTCCTTATAGCTAGTACTCTTTAATGCAGGCATTGTTCTGGTAAACCTCTTCTGCACCCGTTCCATTACTTCCTGTAATGGGACGACCAGAACCGCAGGCAATACTCCATATGCAGCCTAAACTGATCTTAAGTGAATGGAGCAGAATTAGGCCATTTGGCCCATCAAATCTATGCCATTCAATCATGGCTGATCCATCTCTCCCTTCTAACCCCATTCCCCTGCCTTCTCCCCATAATCTCTGACACCCGTACTAATCAAGAATCTATCTATCTCGACCTTGAATATATCCACTGACGGACTCCGCAGCCTTCCGTTGCAAAGAATTCCACAGATTCACCACCAAACAAAGTCCTACAGAGCTGCAACGTGACTTCCTAAAGGGTCTGTCCCACTGTACGAGGACATTCAAGAGTTCTCCCAAGTTTTAAAACAATCAAACTTGTGGTAAGTACGTAGAATGTATGCAGCGGCTACGACGGATCTTGTGGATGTCTCGTAGCGGCTCATAATGCTAACAGCAGGTACTCGGGAAACACGGCAACTGGTGACGTTTTTTCAGCATTGTGAAAAATGTCCGCGAGAGCCCTGAGTACCTACGAATGGCTATTACCGTAATTCTCCGAGCTCGAATCAGGGGAAACGCGGGGGAATTCTTCAATTACCTCATACAGTGGGACAGGCCCTTTACTCTTACTGGAGCCAAGTTAGCCAGGCAGCAGAGTGAGGATGGCCAGTGCCTCGAGGATGGTGGTTGATAAAGGAGCATTGGCCAGGAAACAAGAGGGCATTCTACGATCATTTCCCATCCAACTGAGCAAACAGGTGATACCTCTATTGTGTTGATCTTGGTGTTAGTTTATGTGTCATAAACTTGGTGTCACTTGTACTGAGATACAGCGAAAATCTTCTGTTTGCATGCCATCAAGTCAAATCAAATCAGCCTATGCACAAGTTCAACATGTAGTGCAAAGAGAAAAATATCAGAGTGAGTATCAGGCTACTATCAGGCTTCTGAACGGTCCTTCCATCAGCTAGGACACTGTCCGATTCACCTCTACCCCATTGCAGACATTGGACGTTGTCCATGGAACTGATGCCCTATAATATTCGCCACCCATTCCTTCGTTCCATAGATGCTGCCTCACCTGCCGAGTTTCTCCGGCATTTTTGTCTACCTTATTATATTCTGCACTCTGTACCTTCTCCTTTGCTATCCCTATTGTACTTGAAGCCGGAGTAGCTGGAGCTTAACTTGATTGTAGCCGTGAATGGTATATCTGATCTGTGATGCCTGTTTATGTTTCGCTCATACTGTATTTCACTTAGACAGCTTACAACCAAGCAGTGTGAATGTTCAATCACAATTAAAATAGCTCAATTCTGTATTCTGAAAACATCAAAGTTATCGCACACATTTCAAAGCTCCCAAGCTATTCTTCAAAGGTAGTCTAAACTAAACTAATTTTGACTGGGTATAACTAGGTCTTTCTTCTTTGGAGCGCAGAAGGTTAAGGGGGGACTTGATAGAGGTCTTTAAAATTATGAGAGGGATAGACAGAGTTGACGTGGATAAGCTGTTTCCATTGAGAGTTGGGAAGATTCAAACAAGAGGGCATCATTTGAGAATTAAGGGACAAAAGTTTAGGGGTAACATGAGGGGGAACTTCTTTACTCAGAGAGCGGTGGCTGTGTGGAATGAACTTCCAGTGGAAGTGGTGGAGGCAGGTTCGATTTTATCATTTAAAAATAAATTGGATAGGTGTATGGATGGGAAAGGAATGGAGGGTTATGGTCTGAGTGCAGGTAGATGGGACTAGGTGAGAGTAAGTGTTCGGCACGGACTAGAAGGGCCGAGATGGCCTGTTTCCGTGCTGTAATTGTTATATGGTTATATGGTTTAAGCGTTTCCAGTGGTACGGTGAAGTTTACGACACTGTTGAAGTCAGTTTTGGAAGCAGGCCGGCGAATCTGGCAGGAAATTCAACAAAGGCCTCATAAACGTAGGGTGCCGTGGTAGCACAGCGGTAGAGTTTCTGCCTTACAGCGCCAAAGACCCGGGTTCGATCCTGACTCCGGGTGCTTCTCTGCACAAAGTTTGTGCCTTCTCCCCATGCCCCACATGAGTTTTCTCCGGGAGCTCTGGTTTCCTCCCACATTTCAAAGACATACAGGTTCGTAGATTAATTGGCTTGGTATAACTGTAAATTGTCCCTGGTGTGTGTAGGATAGTGGTAGTGTGTGGGGATCGCCCGGACTCGATGGGCCAAAGGGCCTTTTTCCGTGCAGTATCGCTAAGCAAAACTAAAAAGATGCTGTCTGACCCATTGAGTTCCTTCAGCACTTTGTTTTTTTGCAATAAATTGAAATACTTGGTTGTTCTTGTGCAGATGAGTTGGTGATGCGGACTGTGTTTTGTATCAGCCTGTGCATATTAGTTTCGGCATTTGGTGTAGTCTTTTATCTGCATTGTTCCCTGCTTGTGCCTGTGAAACGTTTGGCCCCGGTGACTGGGAATAACATTCATCTTGGGGCATTTTGATTTGCTCTGTCTGATTGCCTGTGTACTGGGTTGAAAATAGGTTCTGATTGCCTCAGCAAGTTGACGTGTCCCGATAATGTCTCTCACTGATCCTTATTTAAAAAACAAATTGGCATTGCTTTATTATTGTCACATGTACTGAGATACAGTGAAATACTTTGTTTTGCAAGCTGTCCAGCCAAACCATGCCATGCATGTGCACAATAGCACCGCAAAGAGAGTGCAGAGCACAGTATAGGATGGAGTAGACAGTCTGAACCTTTATCCCTTTGTGGAAATGTCAAAGACTAGAGAGCATAGCTTTAAGGTGAGAGGGACAAAATTTAAAGGACATGTGTGGGGTTAGTTTATTTTTTCCCCTCTTTTTGAAGGCTGTAGAGGCCAAGTTAATGGATATTTTTTAAGTTGGAGATTGATAAAGTGTTGATTAGATCATATGATCATAAGTGATAGGAGTTGAATTTGGCCATTCTGTGCATCAAGTCTACTCCTCCATTCAATCACGGCTGATCTATCTCGCCCTCCTAACCCCGTTCTTGCGCCTTCTCTCCATGACCTCTGACACCCGTTAGAATGGGCGTCAGGGGTTATGGGGAGAAAGCAAGAGAATGGGGTTGAGAGGGAAAGATAGATGATTGAATGATTGAATGGCGGAGTAGACTTGATGGGCAGAATGGCCAAATTCATAGAAACATAAAAACATAGAAACATAGAAAAATAGGTGCAGGAGTAGGCCATTCGGCCCTTCACCGCCATGCAATGTGATCATGGCTGATCATCCAACTCAGTATCCCGTACCTGCCTTCTCTCCATACCCCCTGATCCCTTTAGCTACAAGTGCCACATCTAACGCCCTCTTAAATATAGCCAATGAACTGGCCTCAACTACCTTCTGTGGCAGAGAGTTCCAGAGACCCACCACTCTCTGTGTAAAGAATGTTTTCCTCATCTCGGTCCTAAAGGAATTCCCCCTTATCCTTAGACTGTGACCCCTTGTTCTGGAACAAGTTCAACTCCTATCACTTATGAACTGAGATTGGTGGGTGTCTGAAACATTTTGCCAGGAGTGGTTGTGATTGGCAGATAAGATAGCGGCATTTAAGAGGCTCTTAGATAGGCAAATGGATAACGAGCCTATATAGCGAATGGAGGGATATGGATCATATACAGGGAGAGAGGGGGTTAGTATAACTTGCCACCATATTCAGCACCTCCACCACATCTCAGCACCGAAGGACCTTTTCCTGTGTTGTACTATGTTCTCTGCCGTGAGATCCAGTGAAAAAGATTGACTGTGAGTATTAGTCAAGGTACTTTCATTCCTCTTGCCACAGATGTGTCTTGACTGGCTGAATGTTTCCCCCATTTTTTTAGTTCTTGTTGTTCCCCCATGTCCTTCACAGATGCTGCCTGACCCACTTATTTACACCAGCACTTTGTGTTTTAAGCAGGGCTTCGAGCATCTGCAATTCCTGATGTCTCCATTTTATAACTCACTGCTCTTGCTTGGGATCAAAATGAAAAGTGTCCTTATTCCTGGGATCGTTTTTGTCCATCCCTTGCCATTCATTCGGGAACAATATTGGAATCTGGCTGTTTAAAATCGCTGCTGATGATGCACAACTCATGAGGATATAAATAAACATCTGGAAGAGACATTCGGCACCCAGCCCAATTATATAATTGACAATTGTAATGTGGTACAGTGACAGGCGGGTTCACACTGTGTTTTAATGTCGGTCAAAAACAATCTGGGAATGGAGGTCTGATTAAGGCACAGTGCATTCACCGACAGAGAAATAAAGGATGGTTTGATCACTAATCTTTGCCGGAAAACTGCATTTCCTTACCAATGCCAATCACAGGCTCCATTAAAATATCATTGTAAGTGGACCGAATGAAACATATAGAGATATAGCAAGGACATAGACCTTTTGACCCACCAAGCACCCAGGATGCAAAAGTGGGATAACATGGGGCAACTAGTGTGCGGGTGATCAGCGGTAGGCATGGACTCAGTGGGCCGAAGGGTCTGATCCACACTGTATCTCTATACGGAAACCCTCTTAAACGGCACTATTGTATCCGTCTCCACCACCACCCCTGGTTCTCGACCCCCACCACCCTCTGTGTGGAACCTGCATCTCCTGAAACCTTAAAGCTATGCCCTCTGGTCTATGACATTACCGCCCTGGGAAAAAGGTTCTGACTGTCTACCGCATATACCAGTATAGGGTATCATTTTATGTACTGCTATCAGGTCTTGATTTCCCTTTGCTAGCTACGAGTATCAGATGAGGCAATGAGACAGTTTGCAGACAGCCACCAGCATCGCTATCGAGTGCATCAGGACCGTTAGGCTGTGGGAAAGATGCTACATAAATGGAGACTGGCGTTGTCGCAATGGCATAGAAGTGTTAAAAAATCAGCAGTGGCTTCTTGCAACAAACAAACATTGCCAGTTCTTGTCCCCGCTGTTTTTCTGAGAGCGCATCTTAGTTCCAGTCTTAATCATATCCCCCTGCTACCTTTACTTAACATTTTTCACTTGCTGCCTCTTGTGTTCCCCAATGGTCACTCAGTCAGCTTTGTTAATTAACGTCAATTTAGTGCCAAGTTATGGGACAAGAAATAATACGAGCTGGGAACTAGGTTGAGACGGCCCAAAATAATCTCATTAATGCCCTCAATTAACCATTAAAGAATTTCTTGCCATCTGTCTTGGTTGGATTCAAATCCAGGTCCTGAGGGGGGTTCGCTGCAGTACGAACATGAATTGTTGCAGCTCTCTACAGCGCCACAACCATTCAATCAGATGTTCAGAGATACGGCCTGGAAGCAGGTCCTACTGCACCTGAAATCCACGCCGACCATCGATGGCCCCAAAACGTACAAAATTCTTAAGGGGTTGGGCAGGCTAGATGCAGGAAGATTGTTCCCGGTGTTGGGGAAGTCCAGAACAAGGGATCACAGTTTAAGGATAAGGGGGAAGTCTTTTAGGACCGAGATGAGAAAAACATTTTTCACACAGAGAGTGGTGAATCTGTGGAATTCTCTGCCACAGAAGGTAGTTGAGACCAATTCATTGGCTATATTTAAGAGGGAGTTAGATGTGGCCCTTGTGGCTAAAGCGATCAGGGGGCATGGAGAGAAGGCAGGTACAGGATACTGAGTTGGATGATCAGCCATGATCATATTGAATGGCGGTGCAGGCTCGAAGGGCTGAATGGCCTACTCCTGCAACTATTTTCTATGATTCTATGTTTCTATGATCACCCACTCACATTAGTTCTGTTGTCTCACATTTGCACACTAGTGGGCAATTTACAGAGGTCACTTAAACTACAAAACCACACGCATTTGGGACGTCTTTTTCACACAAAGGGTGGTGGGTGTATGGAACGAGCTGCCAGAGGAGGTCGTTGAGGCAAGGACTATCCCAACATTTAAGAAACAGTTAGACAGGTACCGGGATAGGACAGGTTTGGAGGGATATGGACCAAACACGGGCAGGTGGGACCAGTGTAGCGGGGACATGTTGGCTGGTGTGGGCAAGTTAAGCCGAAGGGCCTGTATCCACACTGTATCACTCTATGACTCAATGATTCTAAATGGAATGAAACATGGAGTCAAATGGATGAAACCCATACAGTCAAATGGAGAATGTGCTAACTCCACACCGACAGCACCCGAAGTCAGGATCGAACCCGGGTCTCTGGCTTTGTGAGGCAGCCGCTCGACAAGCTACAGTGCAATGCCGCACTGTTCTCATGCTTGTTCACCATCTCCAATGAAGATTAGAAATGGATGTGGCGTGTTCAGCCCCCCCCCCCCCCTTTGCAACCTTGAGGTCCTGACCATTTATCCAATGATCTTGAAAATAATTGCCCCATTGAGGAAGAGTAAATCTGTGGCCACAGATTCCATAGTTTGAGTCATAGAGCTATAGGGATGATGAAAGCGGAAGTGATACTGTCCTATCTGGACATATGACAATAAACTCTCTTGAATCTTGAATCTTGATGGTGGCTTTTAGATAGGCACATGGATATGCAGGGATTTGGATTATGCTCAGGTATCATGTTCTGTAAAGACATTGAGGGCCAAAGTGCCTGTTCCTGTGTTGGACTGTTCTGTGGTCAATGTAGCATGGAAACAGGCCCTTCAGCCCACCTTGTCCATGCTGACCAAGTTGGCATCCTGGGCTAGTCCCATTTGCCCATGGCCCTCTAAAATGTTCCTATCTGTATATCTTCCCACGCTACCAATCCCTGTGGCTGTGCAGGCAGGAGATTATGTGAATTTGGTTTTATTTCACTGACATGACAACAGTGAAAGAGGTCAAGAAATAGTGTGTGATATTGTGAGCCTCCAAGTCACCTTCCTCAACTATGATGTCTTCTTGACCTATTAGAGACTATTCTAGTTGTGGATTCTGCTTCTCGCTCAATTCACTCTTGTTGGAGTCTTTGTTATTTTAAAGTCTTCAGTCCACAGTCTTCATCGAAGAAAAGGGAAACAACCTACTTCCCAATGAATTAATTTCCTCGCTTCTGGTCACCCAGATACAAGAGGGATGTCAGTAAATTGGAAAAGGTGCAGAAGAGATTCACCAGGATGCCAGAGAAGTTGGGGCATTTTTCTTTGGAGTGAGGAGGCTGAGAAGTGACCTTATTGAGGGATACAAAATCACGAGGGGCACGGATAAAACAAACGCTTACATTCTATTATGCCCAGGATAGAGGATTCTAAAACTAAAGGGGCTTAAGGTGAGATGGGAGAGATTTAAGAGGGATCTTAAGGGAAATGTTTTCACTCGTTTGGGTAGTCCATATCTGGAATGAACTGCCAATATACAACTATATTTTTAAGAGACATTTGGACAAAGACATATGGATAGAAAGGGTATAGAGGGCTATAGGGGCAAATGCAGACAAAATGGTTGGCATGAAGAAGGTGGGCCAAGGGGCCAGTTCTGTATAGGAAGGAACGGCAAATGCTGGTTTACACTGAAGATAGACACAAAATGCTGGAGTAACTCGTTGAGGTTTGGGCTCATTTCTGTGTTATATAGCCCAATGACTTTACTATCCTTCCAAATCATTTATGGACCCTCACAGGTTCCTTTTGGTTAAACAAAGACAAAATATACACATTATTCCAAGCCAAGATTAATGCATTTAAGTGAATCTTTTTGCGTCTCAGGTTTATATTTCTTGATATGAACTTGTCTGGTTTTATTATTTGACCTTATTTTCAGCAATCAACCACATTATTGATTTATGAATATGCTGTTTCAGCAAGTGATTTTATAAAGGTGACCCTCAGTTCTCAGCGTGATGGATCAATGGTCAGTTAACTTGCAGAGTCTTGAAGTAAGAGTGAGGCCAAATGCAAGTGGAGGAACGGCGCCTCATATTTCGCTTGGGCAGCTTACAGCCCAGTGGAATATCGATTTCACCAACTTCAAGTAACCCTGTCAATGCTGGTGAAATTGTAGAAGCTAGGACTTCAAAATGGGGTAAAAGCTTCAGGGCTACTGGGAGATTTGGTCAATTTGGAATTGCTCTTTGCAGAGCTGGGACAAGTTGAGGAACGGTGCCAGTGTGTCTAGAGTTGAGATACAATTTTCAAGCAAAGAATAAGAATATCTGCAGACCCCGTCAATTAGGTGCAAAATTCATAGAATGGATTGGATGACTGCAGACCAGACATAAACGTTGTAAATAGTTGTAAATAATGTTACAGAGTACAAACTTTGCCGAATGTTGATTGGATGAGGTATTGAGCCTTGTCTGGGTTTCTGGCAGATCAGGGTAAATGTTTCTAAGTTGGCTTCCTTGCGAAGTCCGGTTTGAATACAATGTATTGAGCTGTTGTATTATTGGGTTAGGGAAATGTCTGTTATGTATGGGGTTAATCGATATCTGTAATTGGGTTATTAAGAGACCACCCCCATGTGGTTCGGCCCCTCGAGGTCCTGGGACATATAAAAGTCCGCTACCATGAGGTCCAGTGTCGATCTTCTGGGAGAATGCTTGGGACTGCGTGAAATTCTGGAGAGTCTCTGTCTGAGCGAGGCCTAGAGGGCTTGAACAGGCAGATACGAGGATCAAACCCACGGTGGGATAGGTACAGTAGTTGAACTGTAATGTGCTTTTGTTAAAATAAAATGTAGTTGTTTCCAGTGCTTGAATCAGTGTTTTTACTGAAACTGGACTGGGGGGAAGCTTAGAAACGAGTAATTTACAACCCTTGCATCCATCCCCCACCCTGGTCGTTGTACAAGTTCACACTGTCGTCCTGAGGAGTTTCATTATCTGTACAACTCATTATCACCTAGCCCGCAGCCAACATTGGACCAGTGTGGGCTCCATCTTTCCCTGATCATTGTTTCTTTTTGCATATTGTTCATTTATGTGTTCTATATCTCTCTATAATCACTATCTGTATCTCATTTCCTGTTTCCCCTGACTCTCAGAATAAAGGTCTGAAGAAGGGTCTCGACCCAAAACATCGCCTATCTCCTTCGCTCCTTAGATGCTGCTGCACCCGCTGAGTTTCTCCAGCTTTTTGTGTAACTCTCAGAATAAAGGTCTCAACTCAAAACGTCGCCAATTCCTTTCCTTTAGAAATGCTGCCTGACCCGTTGAGTTACGCCAGCTTTTTGTGCCTATCTTCTAATAACCCAGATAGTCAGATTAAAGGGGACTGATACTTTAGAATAGCTTTGTAAATAACTTATTTTTGCCATCAGACATAATGTTTACATTCACACCTTTAACCAGATTACTCACTTCAAGTGGAAGACTAACTAAACAGTAGGACAATTCCTTGAGTACACAGAGCAAAGAACAGTGCAGCAGGTGAGCAGGCAATCCAGCCCGCAATGTCCATACAGAACACAATGCTAATTTAAACTAGCTTCCTCTGCCAGCACATGATCCATATCTCTCTTTTCCCTGTACATCCATGTGCGTATCTAAAAGCCTCTTAAAAGCCATCTGCCTCCACTATTACTCTTGCCAGCGCATTTAAGGATACAAGGATACAAAGGACATTTATTATCACATATACCATTTGGTGTAGTGAAATTTGACTTGCCATTGCAGCACACGAATAAAGATAAGACACGACATTAAAGAATTTAACAGAATTTAACAATAAACATAAAAACATCCTCCCGCATTAGTTCTCACTGTGGGGGAAGGCAGAAAAATTCCAGTCATAGAATCATACAAAATAGGTGCAGGAGTAGGCCATTCGACCCTTCGAGCCTGCACCGCCATGCAATATGATCATGGCTGATCATCCAACTCAGTATCCTGTACCTGCCTTCTCTCCATACCCCCTGATCCCTTTAGCCACAAGGGCCACATCTAACTCCTTCTTAAATATAGCCAATGAACTGGCCTCAACTACCTTCTGTGGCAGAGGTTCTGGAGCTCCGCAAAAGGTTCTAGGTTCTGGAGCTCTGCAAAAGTCGCCGCAGGCAGGCGCCATTTTAGGTCAAGATAATGCCCTTTTCTACGATTCAATGCCTAAATCAGCCTTTTTTGCCGTTTTAACGTAATTTACAAGAAAATGTACACCACCGGGGAGAAACCCGACTGTAGGTGGGTGTTAAGTGGTGATTGGAGAGGGGTGCATGGGAAAGGGTCCAGTCTTTGCAGACTGGAGTCATGCATTAAGTAGGTGTGAAGTGATGATTGGGGAGGAATTGGTGAAGGGTACACAAAATGCTGGAGAAACTCAGCGGGTGCAGCAGCATCTATGGAGCGAAGGAGATAGGTAACGTTTCGAGCCGAAACCCTTCTTCAGAGTTGGTGAAGGATCCAGTCTTTTCAAACTGGAGTCAAGCTGTGAGTAGGTGTGAAGTGTTGGTTGGGGATGGGGTGTGGGGTACCAGGTTAAGTGTCTGTTTATCGAACCTGCAGTAGAACTCAGGTCATTGGTCAGCTACCAAGGAGCGGGGATTTTTCCTCTTGTAGCTTGAAGAAAAGTCATTTGCTGAGAACTTGCTTCTCAACTTCTCAGTGATAATTGCTCGTTTCTAAGCTTCCCCCCAGTCTAGTTTCAGTAAAAACACTGAATCAAGCGCTTGAATGAACTACATTTTATTTTACCAAAAGCAGGTCACAGATCACACAGTACCTATCCCACCGCGGGTTCGATCCCTGTGTCGATCAGTTCAAGCCCTCTAGGCCTCGCGCAGACAGACACTCCAGAAGGGTCCTCTAGAAGATCGACCCTGAGCCTCGTGACCAAGGACTTATATGCCCCACGAACTCGAGGGGCCGAACCACATAGAGGTGGTCTCTTAATCACCCAATTACAGATATCGATTAACCCCGTACACAACAGACATTTCCCTAACCCAATGATACAACAGTTCCATACATTGTATTCACAATGGACTTCAAGATGAAGTCAACTTGGAAACATTTACCCTGCTTAACAGAAAACTCTGACAAGGCTCAACACCCCATCCAATCAATACTTAGCAGATTCAGACTGCAACATTATTTACAAGCTATTTACAAGGTGTATGCCTGGTTTGCAGCCACCCAATCCATTCTATGCTTTTAGTACCAGATTGACAGGGTTTGCAAGGCTTCCCATTCTTTGCTTGCAAATTGTATCTAAGCTCTAGACACAGTGGCACCGCTTCGCAGCTTGTCCCAGCTCTGCAGGGGGTAATTCCAATTTGACCAAATCTCCCAGCAAACCCTGATACTTAACCCCATTTTGAAGTCCTGACTGGTCCAATTTAGCCAGGATTAACAAAAGTACCATTCCTTGGCAGCTCTGATTCCTCTCCGCAGCTTGTATTTGGCCTGGTTGTAGAGGTCTGCATCCCCATTCCTGCAGGATCGATCCCTCGAGGCCGGGTTCCAGTCCCGTCCCCTGTTCACCCATAGTCGTATAGTCGTGCCCAATGCTTCAGGCCCTCTCGCCGGATGATGGAGTTCCGGCAACGGGTGAACACTCTCAGCAGCTCGGAGTGTCTGGAGCAGCCGCATTTAAAAAAAACCTGCCCCCGCACATCCCCTTTAAACTTTGCCCTTCTGACCTTAAAGCTATGCCCCCCCCCCAACCCCCCCCCCCCCCCCCCCCCCCAGTGTTTGACTCTTCCACCCTGAGATAAAGCTTTTGATCCAATCTATACTTCTCAGAATGGTGTACACTTCTACCAGGTCTCCCCTCAACACTAGAGAGTGGGAGTAGAGAGGTAGTCTTCTCCCAACGACACTTACTGGACAAAGTATAATATCCACAAGAACAGATTGGGAACATTGAGCCATTAATCTCAAACAGAGGAATGAGTGACCTCTCAGAATGTATTTCCCCTCAACACATCGAGAAGTCTTGTCACATCATCAAACTAGACGGTTTGACCCTTGGACCAACATAGTTGCTTATGTGTCAATTTGGAAATCAACTTGGAAAATAACAGGCGGCTCTGCACACCAAGAAATCTAAAACAAGGACTCAGGACAACGCGGAGAAAGTTGTCAGACCCGACCTTAGATTGGCAGCTCGCACAACTAATTAAAGTGGAAGAGAAAGCAATGTCCTCAGACGGAGACCGAGAAGAGAACTAAGACTCTTTCTCTGCCCTGTGCCTCTCTGTGCTTGGCCTGTTCAGTTTAACAAAGACCTGAGCTAGTTAATCATATTACCTATTGATTCTTGATGCTGATGGATGTGGAAGATTATTGCCATCACACCGGAAACATCTTGCCCCTTGGAGTATTACCTTCACATCTTAACACAAATAAATAACCTTAACAAGACATCTAATTGTCCTTTGATTCATAATGTTCTCTCACTGAAAAAAATCATCTGAATTCTCTCATTCTAATGTATAATGACTGACACTAGAGCAAAGACAGATCTTTTTATGCCCGTGTCTGACAAGGAACCAGTAGTAAACCATTAAATCACAGACTGCTTTCAAAGTGTTAATATTGATCTTTACAAGGGAGCTCTGGTGGAGGGACTGGAGCACTTAGTAGTAATGATCAGTTATTGAACTCCGAAAGACCGTCAGCCGCAGTGCATTCAGTGATTATTCCGCAGATAAATATTTATTCTGCTGCAACCCTCTCTGGTTCTGTCGCTCCATTCACCCCCAACAAGGTGGAAACAATAGCGAGGTTCACAAAATAATAGAGGAATGACGTTCTGTAATTCTCTTTCTCTGTGTCTTCTATATGCTTCTGATAAATTCCCTCTTCATCCACCCTACTACCTTTTCTTTTCTATTGCCGATCTTTGTTCACATGGCCCCTTTCTTCAACAACCAACCATCACCTTTTCTTATCTTCTTTCTGCAACCTTTGTTAACTGTTACACTCCGGGTTCTCCAAGTCCTTCTTACAATCAGCATTTACTTCAATCCAGCTTATCCTTCCTCGGGGGGGGGGGGGGGTTACACAAAAAGCTGGAGAAACTCAGCGGGTGCAGCAGCATCTAAGGAGCGAAGCAGATAGGCGACGTTTCGGGTCGAGACCCTTCTTCAGACTGCCATCTTCAGTTCCACATTTAATACTATTCTCCCCAACCTCTTTCTGAAGAAGGGCCTCGACCCAAAACATCACCTGTTCCTTTTCCTCCAGAGATGCTGCCTAACCCGCTGAGTTACTCCAGCCATTTGTGTCTATCTTGGTTGGAAACCAGCATCTGCAGTTCTTTCCTACACTATTTTTTTAGTGTCCAGATCGCAAATTAATTATCAATCATGTCTTAAGTAAAACAATGAATTATCCTTTCCTTTTTCGACCTCTGAATGAGTAAAGGTTAGGTAAATTCCACCTTTTAAGATAAACTAGACAAAGTGGGACCCTTTGGGCCCCATTCACCCAACACAATATTCCACCACACACCCATTCCCCCAACACAACCCATTCCCCCATAAATGAAACAGCATTTGCTGTTTAACATAGATTGAGGTCTGCATTTTCTGCCCAAAGAAAATTGAAATAAGAATCAGTAATGACAGTTTGATTGTTGACAAAGTGGTAATTCTTTGGAATTCTCTGGCTGAGGGTTTTTAAGGGAAGATCAGTTACTTTGTTTAAAAGGGAAGAAGGTGAATTTTGGAAAGATGGGGGAATTGATGGTTGTGGGGAGCTGACCCAGGGAGGCCACAGCCCTGTGGCACATCAAACATAGCATGTTGAATGGAGGAATAGGCTAGAGGGGCTGAGTGGCCCCTTCTGCTTCAACTTTCCGATGCCCATATGATCTACATTCAAGATTCAAGAGTGTTTAATTGTCCGATGTACCGGCAACAGAACAATGAAATTCACATTTGCCGCAGCTTAACAGGGCTGTAAATGCAAGAATACACGGATTAATATATAATAATCAATACTATAATACAGTCAATTAATAAATAATCAGTCATTCTCGATAACCATAAAAGTGCAAAACGTAGGGAAGCCAAAACAAAGTCCACAGAATATCGCAGTTACTGAGGTAAGGGTTAGTGTTGTGCAGTAATCAAGAGCATGATGGTTGCTGGGAAGAAGCTGTTCTTGAATCTGGAGGTCACGGTTTTCAGGCTCCTGGTATCAGTGAGATGAGAGTGTGGTGTGCAGGGTGGTGTGGGTTTTTGATGTAGTTGTTGTAAATGCAGGCTCCCTGTGTGAGGCAGTACCTCCTATAGATCCCTTCGATGGAGGGGAGGTCAGTATCCATGATGGACCGGGCAGTGTCCACCACATTGCAGCCGTCTTCGTTCCTGGACATTCGAGTTGAAACATGAAACTAAAGTCATGCGTGGAAAAGATTGGGGATGTGCAAAGATCGGGGAGGGGATGGGGGGATGGGGGGCAAGGGGAGGTGGAGGGGGGGTGGAGGAGAGTCAGTCTACCCCACCACAAAAGCGGGAGGAGTTGTACAGTTTGATAGCCAGAGGGGAAAAAGATCTCCTGTGACGTTCTGTGCTGTTTCATGGTGGAACAAGTCTTTTGCTGAAGGTACTTCTCAGGTTGACCAGTGTGTCATGGAGGAAGTACATCAGTATATATAAGCACTTAGATACATATTAGATAAGCATCTCACATACAGTACAGACAGTATGCAGAATCGCCAGTTGTTGTAAGTGTAGGGATCATGATCTGACCATTAAGGCCTGTTGTACTGGCAGCGTAGCAGGGTCGGCCTGGCCAAGCGTGGCCCTGGTGTCCTCCATCGCTGCTCCGCCGTTTCTTTGCAACGCCGCCTCCTGCCTCTGCGGTGGTGCTCCCTCGTTGTCGGCTGGCTTTGTACCGACATCTTCCACTGCACGATCACGTCAGTGCCTGCGACACGTTTTAAATCGAGTGGCACTTCAGTGCATTGTTGACTGTACTGATCAAAAAGGTACATTTGATAGAATCTCAGCCTTCAAGAAAGGCTACAATATTTGTGAGCATTGGAATTGTCAGATATCATTTCAATTCCAGCGCTCTTCCCAACAAAGCTGAGTTCCAAATAACAACATGTTGCAAACATGTTGAGTTGTATGTGTCACCAAATAAACCTCAAACAGTCGCTCCAACACACGGCACTTATTATTCAGTGGGAATACTCGCATTTTGGCTCAGACAGTGCGAATTTCATTAATTTTAAAAATGCAACAACAGCTGTCTATTTGATCGTGCATTCCACACGGCTTTTTTTATGATAAGTAGGATCCAATTTTGTATTGAGCTTGCTCCCTAGCTATGGTCGAAATCAGTCTTTTCCGTTTGGAGAATAGTACTGATCACATTAGTGCATGTAAACCATTCAAGGTTTTAAATGGTTTCTTGTCGCAGTTGAAATACCAAAGCAATTTCACACAGACTCATTTTGTGCTTTCAGTTTATTTTTTTTATTTTTAAGTTTAGATTAGAGATACAGCGTGGAAACAGGCCCTTCAGCCCAGCGAGTCCGCGTCCACCAGCAATCTTCATGCACTAGGGACAATCCGACACGCCAGGGACAATGTACAATTTTTGCCCAAGCCAATTAACCTACAAACCTGCACTTCTTTCGAGTGTAGGAGAAAACCGGAGCACACAGATAAAACCCACGCGGCCGCGGTGTAGAACGTACAAACTCCGTACAGACAGAACCCGAAGGCAGGTTCGAACATGGGTCTCTGTCGCTGCGAGCAGCAACTGCACCGCTGCGCTACTGTGCCGCCCATTTTCTGCAAAGATGGCCAGGATGAGAGAGATGCAGTTTACCATGACTGCACTAATAACACGGGAACACTATTGCCTCGTCACAGCAACTCGCCCTACGTGAGAGATGGAAAATGACTAGTTCTCTATTCAGAACTCCTGCAATGCAGAAGATCTGTGAACAACTCAAACACAACCTGTCATCACTGTCAACAGTATAATTCCACATTCAGAAATAAACCTAGTACCTAGCTGTTTGCGGTCTGGTTACCAACAAGTTCATAGCTTTGTGCATTTATTCTCCCCATCCCTACCACCCCCAACCCCCCCACCCCCACCCCCTCAAGAAGCATTAAGTACCCTGAGGGCACAGCAGTTAGAGAGTCATACAGTGTGGAAACAGGCCCTTCAGCCCAATTGATTCATGCTGACCAAGATGTTCCATTTAAAATGGAGATGCAACATTTAATTGGACAGGTGCACGAATCGGAAAAGTTTGAAGTGATATGGACCGAACACGGGCAGTAGGGACTAGTTCAGACAGCATCTTGGTCAAGTTGGGCCAATGGGCTTGTTTCTGTACTGTATGACACTTTGACTCCATCTAATCTAGTATCATTTTAGAGTCCCAGAACCTTCCTATCCATATACCTGTCCAAATGTCTTTTAAACATTGTTCAAATGTTACCTGCTTCAATTACTTTATCAGACAGCTCAGTCCATATACCCACCACCCTCTGTGTGAAAAAAAATTGTCATCGTCTTCCTATTAAATCTTTTCTCTCCCACCTTAAACCTTCCAGTTCTTGATTCCCCTAACAGTGGGAACTAGATTTTTAATAAACTCATTTGAAACAAAGATAACGCACAAAATGGGGCCTGGGGAAAAAAGGTTTAAAATACTCAAGGCACAAAGAAGTCTGCGTGGCTTCAAATCGGTGATTAAAGTGTCAACAAAACAATTATTTATTCTTCTGTGCAGGCATAAATCGACGGGAACACCTAATGAAAAGGCACCTTAGATCTCACCCCGCATTGTCTTCTGTAATAGAAATGTTGTCGTTTCTTCACTCTTTGACAAGTTGCACAGATTACAACATGAAGTGGTGGCGGCATCATTCTGCATAGAGATCAGCAAGTCACCCTTAACCAATGGGGTCCTCACGTTACTCCGACGGATGACATCATGTTACCAAGTTTGCTAGATTTCTAAGTTTCATTCCTTTGCTCACGAATTCATTGCATGGAGATTCTGGCCAATGAAAGCACTCACAGGTCGATTGGACAGCGAGGTGCAGAAGGCCTTTGGCTGACTTGTCTTCATTGGGAACGGCACTGAGCACAAACACTGTGGCATCGTGATGCAACTGTTGAATTCATTGGTGAGACCACACTTGGGGTACCATGTGCATGCATTTCTGATCGCCCAGCTAGACCAAGAACGGCATTAAGTTTGAGAGGGTGCGGATGAGATTCACCAGAATATTACCTGGGATTGAGTTATAGGTAGAGATTGGATAGGCTGGGACTTTTGTTCCCTTTATAATGTGGGAGGCTGAGGGGTAAGCTCATTGAAGTGTACAATATCATGAGAGGTATAGATATGGTGAATGCTCCTTTGTAAGAAGGAACTGCAGATGCTGGTTTAAACCGAAGATAGACACAAAAAGCTGGAGTAGCTCAGCAGCAGCTCAGGGTAGAAGGAAAGGGCGACGTTTCAGTTCGAGACCCTTCTTCGGACGAATCATCAGAGATTCATCTCTCCAGAGATGCTGCCTGTACCGTTGCGTTACTCCAGCTTTTTGTGTCTGTCTTCAGGTGAATGCTCATAGTCTATTTCCCTGTGCAGTGGATTCAATTACGAGGGCTCGAAGGACCAAATGGCCAACTCCTGCACCTATTGCCCATTGTCTATTGTCTATTGAGAGGGCATAGGCTGAAGGTGAGAGGAGAGAAATTTAAGAGGGACCTCATGGGCAACTTTTCACTCAGAGGGTAGTCCATATCTGGAGTGAGCTGCCAGAGGAAGTTATAGAAGCTAATATAATTACGACTTTTAAACAATATATGGATAGGAAGGGTTTAGAGGGAAAGTGGCCAAATGCAGATTAATGGGACTTGTCCAGTTGCCAATTTGGTCGTCATGGACGAGGTGGGTCAAAGGGCCTATTTCCGTACTGTACTGTTATATGACTGGTCAGCAGTTCCACTGGCGAATGGTCAGCATCCAAGTTAGCTTTTCGGAGGAGCAGATTTGGAAGAAAGCTCAGAGGAGGTTTGTGGAGTTGGAGTGAATAAAAGAGAGCCCTATGCAGTTTACTTCCTTTCAAACATAAAGAGTTAAAATCAGTTTTTAGGCATCTGGCCAGTCAGGCAAAGAGGTGAGGAGGTTGAAGGGGGTGGGTTGGAAGGATGAATAATAAATGGGAGTGGTATCCTACAGATGGTTACAAGATGGCGACGGAGGGAAGAAAATACAATGTTGGCAAGCAGGCAGGGGCTCATCTTCTGTGCCCTCGGAGGTGGCTCTGGGTCGCCTGTGGGAGGTGCCCACGGAGTCTGAGCGGCGGCGGTGGGGAGGTGACGCCGCGTTCACGGGCCGGTGTCGAGGAGGGGCCTGGGTGGAGTGGGCCGCTGGAGGCCCTGCAGCAGCCTGGGGCTCCATTAGATAGAGTGCCCTTCCAAGAGGTCAAGCGCGTGGAACGGATGTGGACTGCAGCGGCACGGAGCGGCGGTGGTGGACGTTGACACATCTCCAGGCCAGGTCCACTCCTGCAACTCTGGCCCAGTGCCGCCATCAAGGATAACGGGCCTTCAGGGACAAGACTGTAACATTCGTTAAAAATTCAGACTTGCAGAGTACAAGATGGCGTCTAAACCGCAGCAACTATTGCGCACCGGCTGAGAGTTCTCTACTGTCTTGCACTCTTGTACTTAGTACGATCGTGCCTCATGTACAGTGACAATAAAGCACCGTTGAACCAGTGAAAGACAATGGATTATATTGAACCGTTGCCAAGGATCCTTCACTGATCACTTGCTTTGAGCCATCGGGTGCTTACATCACATCGACAGGTTGCCAAGCAACAGAAACATGTTGCCAGTCGCATTGAGAATGTCTATTGTTGACGGTTCTGGGTCTTTGGAATTAATGTCCTAATTTGGTGCTGGAAATTAGTAATATTTGCAGCTCAGGTGTAAGATGTAATCAGCCCATTGATCATACCAATGTACTGACGTGTGTGAAATAAGTCTTAACTTGCACAGTTAACATGATCAAAAAGGTTGATATTACAACATGTATACAGGTAACACACGAGTCCATGGGTTACAATATCAATAGGGATAGGAAAGGTTTTGAGGACTATGGGCCAAATGCAGGCAAATGAGACCAGCACAAGATAGACACAACGTGCTGTAGTAACTCAGCAGGATAGGCAGCATCTCTGGAGAGAAGGAATGGGTGACGTTTCGGGTCAATATCCCGAATTGGCCGGCATAGACAAGGTGGGCTGGTTTCTGTGCTGTACGAGCTCTATGTCTCTATCAATGGCGTGGAATGAGTAATTCTGAATAATGGTCAGAGCAATGGTGAGAGAGGAGGCATTCATATGGCAAAGAGGGAACTTCACTTACAAAGTAATCTGAAATGTAACTGTGGAGTGTTGGCGATGGTGATCATTGGTGCCAAAACCAGCCTCACTCACCAACGTCTTACAGGCAAAGGCATTTCTTGTCTTGACACAGTGATGAGGAACGAACAACAATTCCCAGAAAGGATGGTGGGTCGCCTGGAGGGGTGCAACCTGCAGGTGGCGGTGTTTCCATGTACCTGAACCAGGATCAACTTGGTGGCACAGGTAAGGGCTTGGAGGTGCTTTGTGGAGTTTCTGCACTGTACCTTGTGTATGGTAGCTGTTGCAGCCCTGGCACACCAATGGTGGAGGGAATGACGTTTAGGGTGCGGGCTTGGATTCCTATCAAGTGGATAGATGCCATTAGACTACATTGATTTGGAGAAATATTCAAGGGCTACCAAACTACTCAGTTGCTTTGTAGACCATTGAATTGTTTCCTTGTTTGTTCCTGCCCCCATAGTGCCTGATTCTCACTATGTTTCCATAAGAACTAGAGCGTGGACTGGTCCTTCAAAACGGCACCAAAACCTGGCGTCTCTTGCACGTGGGATCAGTAGACAATTTCTGCGCACTTTGCTCATTGGAATGTGCTTAGGTATAGCAAATCTCTACTGTACTGTGTGTATGAAAAGAATTTTACTGTGCGTTTGCACATGCGATAATTAAATAATCAATTCATTAAACCATTGACCCAATTAAAAACAATGAGCTTTTATAAAGGTGCTGTCCCACTGCATGAGATAATTCAAGAGTTCTCCCGAGTTTCCCCAAGTTCGAACTCAGAGAATTACGGTAATAGACGCTCGTAGGTGCTCAGGGCTCTCGTGGACATTTGTCAACATGTTGAAAATCTTCACGAGTCTTCATGAGCTTACCGCATTTCCCGTGTACCTGCCATTAGCGTTACGAGCCGCTAAGAGACGTCCCGAGCTCTGACGTACCCGCTTCGTACATTCTACAAGCTTACCACGAGTTTGATTTTTTTTTAAACTCGGGAGAGCTCATGAATTAGAATCGAACAGTGGGACAGCTCCTTTAATTGTTCAGACCAGATTTGGAATATTGAGCGGTTTTGGGCCCCATATCTGGGGAAGGATGTGCTAGCATTGGAGAGGGTCCAGAAGATGCTCCTGTGGATGATTGGGTTAATGCACGAGGAACATTTGATGGCTCTGGGCATGTACTCACTGTAGTTCAAATGGATGAGGGGGGGATCTCATTGAAACACCGAATAATGAAATATACCGGATAATGGCATTGATGGAGTGGATATGAAGAGGATGTTTCCACTAGTGGGAGAATCTAGGAACAGAGGGCACAGTCTCAGAATAAAAATATGTACCCTTAGAATGGAGATGAGGAGGAATTTCTTTAGTGGTGAATCTGTGGAATTGACTGCCACTGACAGCTGTGGAGGCCAATTCATTGGGTATTTTTAAAGTGGAGATTGACAGGTTCTTGATTAGTAAGAGTTTCAAAGAGCACTCTATTACTGTCTAACAAACTGTACGAAAAGAATGGCCACTGTTTCACACAGACTTCTCCCCACCTGTAACTGCATCTGAGGAAAGTAACCAATACACCATTTATTATATATTTTTTACCTTTTCTTTGTCATGATGTAAATTATCGACCCAAAAATATTCAAATTTTCGTCCCTCAGCTCTGATCATTTTGCACCTGGTGAGAGGGGAGAGATTTAATAGGAGCCTAGAGGGGTAACTTTTTCACAAACACGGGTGGTGGGTGTACGGTATGAGCTGCCAGAAGGGTCTGTCCCACTTTCACGACTTAATCCAAAACCTCTGCCGAGTTTAAAAGACCGAGAAAAAAAAAATCAAGATTTTGGTCATCTACGAACTCCTATGACCTTCCACGAATATGCTCTTGAACTGGAGTGACAGAGGTCACGTGCTGGTGTTGACTTAAGCTTTTTTCTTTCACTCACCTCTTTTTTCTCTGTCCAGCTGCCGAGCTACGAGTACCCACGAATATCTACAAGACCCCACGACTACCTACGACTACCCTCGCGGCCTACTACGGTCTGCCCACGAACTAACTACGAATAAAAAGTTGCAATTTTTTCATCCCGACTATTTTTTTACTCGTGGACATTTTTCATCGGGCTGGAAGAAACGTCCCGATTTACCTGATGCCCCGAGTACCTACAGCTGGCATAACGAGCCGCTACAGCCTACCTGGGGAGCAACAGCGACTGGGCCTCCGGTACAGAGACCAACCCTGATTCTCAGAAGCATAAGGAAAAGAAGAGGAGGGCATTAGTAATAGGGGACTCCATAGTTACGGGGTCGGATTGGCGATTCTGTGGACGTAGTCCGGAGACCCGGATGGTAGTTTGCCTCCCTGGTGCCAGGGTCCGGGATGTGTCTGACCGTGTCCAAGATATCCTGAAAAGGGAAGGAGAGGAGCCTGAGGTCGTGGTACATATTGGTACCAATGACATAGGTAAAAAAAGAGAAGAGGTCCTAAAAGGAGAATTTAGGGAGTTAGGAAGAGAGCTATGGAAAAGGACCACAAAGATAACAATCTCAGGACTACTTCCTGTGCCACACGACATTGAGAGTAGGAATGGAGCAAGGTGGAGGATAAACGCGTGGCTGAAGGACTGGTGTGGAGGGCAGGGATTCAAGTTTCTTGATCATTGGAACCTCTTTCGGGGAAGGAGTGGCCTGTATAAAAAGGACGGGTTGCACTTGAACCCAAGGGGGACCAGTATCTTGGCGGGGAAATTTGCAAAGGCTACTGGGGGGGGACTTTAAACTAGATAGGTTGGGGGGACTCAAATAGAGATGGCTAGGAGATGGTGTCTGAGGCAGGAGGCAGAGAAGGGAAGCACTCAGACCCAACATGTACGGGGGGACGAAGAAAAAAATAATAAACAGAGAATAAGAGGTGGTGGTTGGCTTAAAGGTGTGAGCAGAGAGACAGAGGGGTATAAAATAACAATAGAAGCAAGTGGTAGCAAGGTGAAAATTAATAGTGGCTGGCAGACAAATCCAGGATAAAAATCAAAAGGGGCCACTTGTCAACATAATTGTATAAAGGGTAAAAGTGTTGTAAAAACAAGCCTGAAGGCTTTGTGTCTCAATACGAGGAGCATTTGTAATAAGGTGGATGAGTGCAAGGTGCAGATAGCTATTAATGACTATGCTATAGTTGGGATCACGGAGACATGGCTCCAGGGTGACCAAGGCTGTGAGCTGAACATCCAGGGATATATAATATTCAGGAGGGATAGATGGAAGGGAAAAGGAGGTGGGGTAGCGTTGCTGTTGAGAGAGGAGATTATGCAATGGAAAGGAAGGACATTAGCATGGAGGATGTGGAACCAATATGGGTAGAGCTGCGAAGGGGCAGGAAACGCTAGGGGGAGTTGTGTACAGGCCACCTAACAGTAGTATTGGAGTTGGGGATGGCATCAAACAGGAAATTAGAAGTGCGTGCAACAAGGGTAACACAGTTATAATGGGTGACTTCAATCTGCATATCGATTGGGTGAATCAAAATGGCAGGGGTGCCGAGGAAAACGATTTCTTGGAATGTATGCAGGATAGTTTTCTAAACCAGCACGTGGAGGAACCAACGAGAGAGCAGGCTATTCTAGACTGGGTATTGAGTAATGAGGAAGGGTTAGTTAGCAGTCTTGTTGTGCGGAGCCCCTTGGGCAAGATTGACCATAATATGGTTGAGTTCTTCATTAGGATGGAGAGTGACATAATTAAGTCAGAAACAAGGGTTCTGAACTTAAACAAAGGTAACTTTGAAGGTATGAGCCGCGAATTGGCCAAGATAGACTGGCAGGTGAGTCTTAAAGGGTTGACAGTGGATGTGCAATGGAAGGTATTCAAAGACTGCATGGATGAAGTACAAAAAATGTTCACACCAGTTTGGCAAAAGAATAAATCAGGGAGGGTGGTGCATCCGTGGATAACGAGGGAAATCAGGGATAGTATAAAAACTAAAGATGAGGCATACAAATTGGCCAAAAAAAGCAGCCTACCAGAGGACTGGGAGAAATTCAGAATACAGCAGAGGAGGACAAAGGGCTTAATTAGGAAAGGGAAAATAGATTACAAAAGGAAACTGGCAGGGAACATAAAAACTGACTGCTAAAGTTTTATAGATATGTGAAGAGAAAGAGACTGGTTAGAACAAATGTTGGTCCCTTGCAGTCAGAAGCAGGTGAATTGATCATGGAGAACAAGGACATGGCAGACCAATTGAATAACTACTTTGATTCTGTCTTCACTAAGGAAGACATAAATAATCTGCCGGAAATAGCAGTGGACCGGAGGTCAAATAAGATGGCGGAACTGAGTGAAATCCAGGTTAGCCGGGAAGTGGTGTTGGGTAAATTGAACGGATCAAAGGCCGATAAATCCCCAGGGCCAGATAGTCTGCATCCCAGAGTGCTCAAGGAGGTATCCACGGAAATAGTGGATGCATTAGTGATAATTTTTCAAAATTCCTTAGATTCTGGAGTAGTTCCTGAGGATTGGAGGGTAGCTAATGTAACCCCACTTTTAAAAAAAAGGAGGGCGAGAGAAAGCGGGGAATTACAGACAAGTTAGTCTAACATCGGTAGTGGGGAAACTGCTAGAGTCAGTTATTAAAGATGGGAAAGCAGCGCATTTGGAAAGTGGTGAAATCATTGGACAAAGTTAGCATGGATTTATGAAAGGTAAATTATATCTGATGAATCTTGTGGATAAGGGAGAACCAGTGGATAAGGGAGAACCAGTGGATGTGTTATATCTGGACTTTCAGAAGGCTTTTGACAAGGTCCCACATAAGAGATTAGTATATAAACTTAAAGCACACGGTATTGGTGGTTCAATATTGATGTGGATAGAGAACTGGCTGGCAGACAGGAAGCAAAGGGTAGGAGTAAACGGGTCCTTTTGAGAATGGCAGGCAGTGAGTAGTGGGGTACCGCAAGGCTCAGTGCTGGGACCCCAGCTATTTACAATATACATTAATGATTTGGACGAGGGACATCTCCAAATTTGCAGATGACACCAAGCTGGAGGGTATAGTTAGGTGTGAGGAGGATGCTAGGAGGCTGCAGGGTGATTTGGGTAGGCTGCGTGAATGGGCAGATGCATGGCAGATGCAGTATAATGTGGATAAATGTGAGGTTATCCACTTTGGTGGCAAAAACATGAGGGTAGACTATCTGAATGGTGGCAGATTAGGAAAGGGGGATATGCAACGAGACCTGGGTGTCATGGTACACCAGTCATTGAAAGTAGGCATGCAGGTGCAGCAGGCAGTGAAGAAAGCAAATGGTATGTTAGCATTCATAGCAAAAGGATTTGAGTACAGGAGCAAGGAGGTTCTACTGCAGTTGTACAGGGTTTTGGTTAGACCACACCTGGAGTATTGCGTACAGTTTTGGTCTCCAAATCTAAGGAAAGACATTCTTGCCATAGAGGGGGTTCAGAGAAGGTTCACCAGACTGATTCCTGAGATGTCAGGACTTTCATATGAAGAAAGTCTGGATAGACTCGGCTTGTATTCACTGGAATTTAGCAGATTGAGGGGGGATCTTATAGAAACTTACAAAATTCTTAAGGGGTTGGACAAGCTAGATGCAGGAAGATTATTCCCGATGTTGGGGGAGTCCAGAACAAGGGGTCAAAGAGGAATTCCTTTAGGACCGAGATGAGGAAAACATTCTTTACGCAGAGAGTGGTGAGTCTCTGGAATTCTCTGCCACAGAAGGTCGTCGAGGCCAGTTCATTGGCTATATTCAAGAGGGAGTTGGATGTGGCTCTAGTGGCTAAAGGGATCAGGGTGTATGGAGAGAAGGCAGGTACAGGATATTGAGTTGGATGATCAGCCATGATCATATTGAATAGCGGTGCAGTCTTGAAGGGCCGAATGGCCTACTCCTGCATCTATTTTTCTATGTTCTATGTTTCTATGAAATATCTACGGACTCCTACAGCCTCCTATGGACTTGCTACGAACATTCTGCGAGTTTGAATCAAAGGAAAACTCGGGAGAATTTGTGAATTACCTCTTGAAAGTGGGACAGGCCCTAGAGGAGGTAGTTGAGACAGTCACATATTTTATTGTTATATGTTCCAGAAAGAACAATGACATTTTCACTTGTGGCAGCACAACAGAATATGTAAACATTGTACTCTATAAACAATATAATAAACAAGATATATGTACATATATATATACACATATTCACATATACACATGTATACACACATGTATATACATATACACATACGTATATGCATGAAAGGGTCAAGAGCTTCAAATTCCTGGGAGTGCACATCTCTGAAGATCTTTCCTGGTCCGAGAACACTAATGCAATTATCAAGAAAGCACATCAGCGCCTCTACTTCCTGAGAAGATCATGGAGAGTCGGTTTGTCAAGGAGGACTCTCTCTAACATCTACAGGTGCACAGTAGAGAGCATGCTGACCGGTTGCATCGTGGCTTAGTTCGGCAACTTGAGCGCCCTGGAGAGGAAAAGACTTTAAAAAATAGCAAACACTGCCCAGTCCATCATCGGCTCTGATCTCCCTACCATCTAGGGGATTTATCGCAGTCGCTGGCAGCATCATCAAGGACCCACACCATCCTGGCCACACACACATCTCCCTGCTACCTTCATGTAGAAGGTACAGGAGCCTAAAGAGTGCAACGACCAGGTTCAGAAATAGCTACTTCCCCACAGCCATCAGGCTATTAAACCTGGCCTGGACAAAACTATGATCATTAATAACCCATTATCTGTTATTTGTTATTTGCACTTTATCAGTTTATTTATTCATGTGTGTATGTATTTATATAATGTTATATGGACATACTGATCTGTTTTGTAGTAAATGCCTACTATGTTCTGTGTGCCGAAGCTAAGGAAAAATGTCGTTGTCCTATCAGGGACACATGACAATAAACTCACTTGAACTTGAATATATATATATATATATATATATTCAAGTTCAAGTTCAAGTGATTTTATTGTCATGTGGCCCTGATAGGACAATGAAATATATATATATACTAAACAAAGTGCGACCGGATGGGCTGGTCCCCCAATGCAATATTCCACCTCCCCACCAATTCCAATATTGGTGGCCAGTGGGGGGGGTTACTATCTGGAGTGCTAGTATGGGTGCTGTGGGCTGAAGGGACTGGTTTCCAGAGGGCTAGTTGGGACATTGTGGGCTGAATGGATTTTTGGGCTGGCGCTCAGTCACTCAAGCCTGTTGTGCTGGCAGCTCACTGACTCACGGCTGGTGGGCTGGCAGTTGACACCCTCCATTTCATGCAGGGTGCAAGGCCACCAAATTCAAGTGCAGTTTCATACCATTTCAAGCAGGGTGCAAAGCCACTAAAGACAGTGAGTCATGACCTCGCTCTCCTCCATCTTGCAGAGACTGAGCCACACTCACACTTCTGGGTTTTATTGTCCCATCACCCTCCCACCAGAAGGGGCGTGGCCTTCATGCCGTGCTTGACAGGAGAGAAAATCTCAACATCTTTTAAACACTAATAACTCTTTTATTTTTCATCGATGGTAAAAATCCTCAGCACCTGATGAACGGCGGGGGACTCTGAGTAAGAGGGCCAAAAATCACAGGCGTATGTGGTAGCGTGTTTTCTAAAATCAATATAAAGCACAAACAGGAATTGGTCAAGATTAAACTTTTCATTATATAGAAGGCAAGGCAACTCTAATTAGGCACCACAACTATAATTAGGCAAGGCAACTTTAATTAGGCAAGGCAACTTTAATTAGGCAAGGCAACTTTAATTAGGCAACACAGCTTTAGCATTTCCAAACCAAATGCAACACAGCTTCAGCATTTCCAAACCAAAGGCAACACAGCTTTAGCATTTCCAAACTAAAGGCAACACAGCTTTAGCATTTCCAATCCAAAGGCAACACAGCTTTAAAATTTCCAAACTATATTTTCAAACCACATTAAGGGCACTGACAGGTCAGTAAAACCACTCATAGTTTAGTAGATATGTGTTCAGTGTTATTCACAGCTCAGACTGAGATGGGACACTCTACTCCCCCATCTTGCAGAGACTGACCGAGGCACTCAACACTTCCGGGTTTTATAGTCCCTCTGGAAGGGGCGTAGCCTTCAGGAGAGATAATCTCAACATTTTTTAAACACTAATAACTCTTTTATTTTTCATCGATGGGAAAAATCCTCGTCCTGCGCAGAGTAGGGGGACTCTGAGTATGATGGCCAAAAACCACAGCCATAAGTGCAGTGTTTTTTCTAAAATCAATATACTGAACAACAGGAAGTGGTCAAGATCAGACTTCTAATAATATAGATATATATATATAAATCTATACACACACATTCATACATATATACATACGTACACATAAAAAAACAAACAAACAATAATAGTGCAAAAAAACAAAATTAATGCTCCCAAGTCTAGTTAGTTGTGGGCTTATTTGGAGGTTGTAGTGTTTAATAGAAGCTATTCCTGAACCTGGATGTTACAGTTTTCAGACTCCTGGCATGAGTGAAATGAGTGTGTGGCGAGGGTGGTGTGGGTCTCTGAAGATATAGGCTGCCTTTTATGAGGCAGCGACTCCTGTTGATCCCTACGATGGTGGTGAAATAGTACCCATGATGGACTGGGCAGTGTTAACCTCTTTTTGCAACATTTAAAGCCCTGTCCCACGGTACGAGTTCATTCCAAGAGCTCTCCCGAGTTTGCCCTGATTCGAACTCGGAGATTTACGGTAATGACCACTCGTCAGTGCTGTTGAACATGTTGAAAAATCTTCACGAGTCTTCCCATGCTCACCTGCCATTAGCGAGTCTCCCCGAGTACCTGCCGTTAGCGTTATGAGCCGCTAAGAGATGTCCCCTGAGTTCTGACGTACCCGCTACGTTCATTCCCCGTGCTTACCCCGAGTTTGATTTTTTTTAAACTCGGGAGAGCTCTTGGAATGAACTCGTACCGTGGGACAGGGCTTTTAAAAAGACACTTGGAAAGGTACATGAAAAGGAGGGTATGGAAGGATATGGGCGAACTACAGGCAAATGGGACGGCTAAGCTGGGGTATCTCGGTCGGACTGAAGGGCCTGTTTCCATGCTGTACGACTCCAACAGCTTTCAGCTAGTCAGCCTGGAATCAGGACAGCATGGCTTCCCACACCTAGTTAATGTCCCTGCTCCACCAGTGAGGCAGTGAGCTGTGTCATATTTTAATGGAAGGGAATGTTTTTTGCACATATATAATTTAATGGCCATTAATTGTAACTCCAGTGACTGATCATTATCCTCGATGATGAATTCAACCTGCCGAGGGGAGAACAACACAAATCAATCTTTCTCCACTGCCGATTAAATTCGGAAGGAGGGCTGGCAGGAGACAGAGGCTACCTGTAAAGGGTTAACGACTGTAAAATTGTATACTGCGTGAGTTCTGTAAAAGATGTCACATCCAATGAAGAATCAATGCGTTCTCCCGACAGCAACCTTTGAGAAGCTCTAATTCGTTGCTATAGCAATGCAGAGCTGCAACTTTTCCCTTAAAGCGTCATTCTGTTCCTCCGTTTATTCAAAAGAGAGTTGAGTGGAGGCCCGTTTAGGAGATTCAGGCTTAGCATGGGTTTGTAACCTTTCCAGAGCCCACTTAGAGGACAAAAATGAAGCGAGTAGACCGAAGCTGTAAGAAGCCAAGAGGAAACAAAGCCGTCAGTCGTTACTCAAATGTACCGACTGGTCTGAAGATAGTACCTTGTTAAGCAAAACTGGTGACTGCTGTTTTGGAGGCAGCAAAAGCAGGTCATTTGAAATGTGTCTTGGAACTTGCTAGGACATTCTTCCTCCAAGTTTGGCCTTACACTGGGAGACACACATCCCCCCACTCCCCCATTGCTCCCAGCAACCTGCTGCGGGGCTTAGTGCTCCAGTGCTGATATCCCAGTGACCACTCAGAGGAAGGCGACACAGTGGCACACCGGTAGAGTTGCTGCCTCAGAGACTCGGGTTCGATCCTGTCTATACCGAGTTTGCACATTCTCCCTGTGACCACGTGGGTTTTCTCCGGGTGCTCTGGTTTCCTCCCACACTCCAAAGACGTGCAGGTTTGTCGGTTAATTGGCTTCTGTAAATTGTAAATTGGCCCGAGTGTGTTGGATGGTGCTGGTGTACAGGGGCGTCGCTGGTCAGCGCAGACTCAATGGGCGAAGGGATTGTTTTCACGCTGTATCTCTAAAGTCTAAAGTCTCTGGTGGATGATATATTAAGGGCCTGCCCCACCAGCATGCGATTGCATCTAGCGTGACCAAACGTGGTCACTTGAGGCGTACGGCCTCGCGGGGCCGGACCCAATTCGATCGGCGGAGGCGTATGGAGTTGTGCGGGGCTGGTCCCAACATCATACTCACCAATCAGATGGGTAGGAGGCGGGCCGACTGAATTTGGACGTTGCACGGCGTCGGGTGGTGATGTCATCGCTAGGCGTACAACGTCGAGACGCTGCGTACGCCCTCAATGCGCCTGCGGGCGGAGAGGCCATTGGTGCGTGGGATTTCCGGATGGTGCAAGATCTTTGGAGCCCCGTGTGATGTCGGGACCAGCCCTGCACAACTCCATACGCCTCGGCTGATCGAAGTGCGCGGCCGTACGCCTCAAGCGACCACGTTTGGTCGCGCTAGACGCATGTAATCGCATGCTGGTGGGACAGGCCCTTTAGTGATCGCTCAGTAGAGTTTATGGGCAGACACAAATCAAGGGTGCACATGCATCAAGGAATTTGTTTGCTTTTAAAGTTACTGTCTCTGCTATGAAATATGAGTTTTATTTCCTATTTAGCTCACATCCTGGTTTGTGAAAAAACAAACTAAAATGCTTATTTTGCTTCACCTCGTGAAACCCGCAATCCACCACTCCTTTTACGTTAGTACTCTTTTTAATTTAGAATAAAAATGTGATTGTTGGCCACGAATCGATGGATCAAGTGGTCGCTGGGTCTGACTGTGAAATCTTCCACCAAATTCTCAATGCAACCTGAATGTTCCTTCTTCACTTGGAGGCCCTCGGGAGTCAGGGACAAGTCCAGGATTGAAGAGATCTTCACCCATGTTCCTTGCCACAGGTACTGACTGCTTCTATCACTGAGTTCATCCATGTTCCTTGCCACAGGTACTGACTGCTTCTATCCCTGATGAGTTAATCGCCGTTCCTGGCTCCCACTGGGGGAAGGCCATGGGTTTTTGCATCAGATTTATTAAAAGTCAGGCCTATCTCGATTTAGCCAACATAATCAAGGACCTGTATCACTCCTGTCATTCCCTCATCTCCCTTCTCCCTTCGGGAGGTGGATGCAAAAGCTTGAATCCATGTACCACCACTTTCAGGAACAGCTTCTTCCCCACTGTTGTCACACTTGTGAACGGCCCACCTATATGTCAGGGTGCAGTGCCAATCTTCCAGCCTACCTCAATGCGGACCTAGCACTTTTTCTCTGTAACTGTAATGCTACAATGAAATAGGTGCAGGAGTGGGCAATTCGGCCCTTCGAGTCAATTCAATATGATCATGGCTGAACATCCCAAATCCATACCCCTGCTTCTCCCCATATCCCTTGATTCCGTTAGTCCTAAGAGCTATATCTAACCCTCTTGAAAACATCCAGTGAATTGGCCTCCACTGCTTTCTGTGGCAGAGAATTCCACAGATTCCTAACTCTCTGGGTGAAAAAGTTGTTCCTCATCTCAGTCCTAAATGGGCTTCAGCTGATTTTCAGCTGACAGTCAAGCAGCAAGTACTGTGGTTGCAGAGAATGGGTTTGCTTGGGGAAGCTAGGTGGGGACAGAGGTTGCAGTGAGGAGCGGGATGGAATGAGGAGTCGACAGCACATCTCTGATGACTGCATGACTGGAGATAACAAAACCTTCTGCAGTGTGTGTGTGTGTGTGTGTGTCACTGCGGTTGGAAGAAGCCACCATCTCTAAATACGTGGAGACATTTGGTCATGGTGGGTTTGAGCTCTTTGGATAAAACTGGAAAATGGAATTTGTTTTTTAAACTTTTTAGCGGGAGTGGTCACACACAAAGAGACATGGACAGACACCATTTAATTAAAAAGTCTATATATCGAAATCTTAACCCCTGCAAACGGCAATTGACCCAGTTGATGCAAAACTGAAAATTAGTACTTCATGACAAGGGCCATAATTAGGTCACATATCGCTGCCAAGCTCTCCAGTTTGAGTTGAGCAATGGCATGCTGCAAGCCTTTGTGTGCTCACATTTAGTCCTGGTTTCTCGACATTGTTTGCTATTTGTATCTTTAATCCTTTCCTGAGGTCTGCATGCGATGTATTGTTGCTTGTTCTAACCCACAGTCCACAACTCATTCCCTTAATCTTCCTTAATTGCATGGGAGAGATGGAAAAGCACTGGTAGCTTCCAACAACACGTCAAAATGCTGCTGCCTTTCACATCGACGGAACATCACTGCAGTGTTCCCACATAGACTGCCAATGAAAACACCGTGCAGCAGAAGTTTCAGTAGTTTAGTTTGGAGACACAGTGTGGAAATAGGCCCTTCGGCCTACCGAATCTACGCCAACCAGCGATTCCCGCTCACTAACACTATCCCGCACACTAGGGGCAACATTAAAATTTTTACCAAGCCAATTAGCCCACAAATCTGTACGTTTTTGGAGTGTGGAAGAAAACTGGAGAAAACTCACGTAGATCGCGGGGGGAATGTACAAACTCTGTACAGACAGCACCCGCAGTCAGGATCGAACCCGGGTCTCTGGCACTGTAATGCCCCTGTCTCACTTAGGAAACCTGAACGGAAACCTCTGGAGACCTTGCGCCCCACCCAAGGTTTCCGTGCGGTTCCCGGAGGATCTCGGAGGTTTTTGTCAGTCTCCCTAATGGTCGAAAGTGGTTTCCGTTTTAAAAATCGGTCATTTTTTAGTCGAAGCCGGTTGCGATGCTAGTTGAAGGTGGTTGCCGGAGGCTAAAAACCTTCGGGAACCGCACGGAAACCTTGGGTGGGACGCAAAGTCTCCAGAGGTTTCCGTTCAGGTTTCCCGAGTGGGACAGGGGCATTAGGCAGCAAATCTACCGCTGTGCCACAGAGCTGCCCTTAATTCTTGAACTGGGAGAGGGAACCAAAGGCAGGTTGCGATCTACCTTGTGAAAGGTCTGCTCTGCACAAACCTGTAGCTAAATGTCTGGCAAAAATATGTCCTCTGTCAACATCTATCCCAACAAGATTCCACCGAGAGGTGATGTTTACAGATAGTAAAGCCTCGACAAAATGGGTTCAAGACCATTTGTCAAAAACTCTCCTGGGTTACAAATCAGTCAAGGAATTCACAAGAAGTAGAATTCAGGAAAATAGAGATGATATTTGAATGCCGAGATTATTGTTCCATTATGCACCTTCCGTCGCATTTCACATAGAATTAAAGTAAACAGAGTGAATGTTTCTCCAAGCAAATATTTGTGCTCTATTTGACAGGTGGTATTTGAAAAAAAAACTATTAACATCATATTTTGATCAACATTATGTTTTGCTAATTGTAACATCATGCACCTTACTACTCATAAAATGTTGTGATTGCATTATAAACACACACCACTGCCTGAAATCGATACGAGAAACAGGACCAGAGATCCAGGTTCGATCCTGATCTTGGGTGCTGTCTGAGTGGTGTTTAGAGGGGTTTAGAAAGAGTTAGAGGGGGTTTACGGGGGATTAGAGGCATTTGGAGGGGTTTGGTGGGATTATCCGGGTTTTAGAGGGGTTTAGATGGAGTTTAGAGGGGTTTAAAGGGGTTTTAGAGGCGTTTACAGGCATTTAGAGGGGTATAGGGAATTTAGAGGGGGGGTTACAGGGGTATAAACGGGTTTAGAGGGGTTTAGAAGTTGTTTAGAGGAGTTTAGAAGTTGTTTAGAGGGCATCATTAGACGTTGTTTAGACAGTGTGTTGAGGAGGCTTACAGAAGGCTTACAGGTGTTTACAGGGGTATAGAAGGGGTTTGGAGGGGTTTAGAGGGGTTTAGGCGACTGAGGGCTTCCTCCAGGTGCTTCAGTTTCCTCCCACATTCCAAAGATGTTCGTACTTGTAGGCTAATGGGCCCTCTGTAAATTTTTCCTAATGTGTAGAGAAGATAGACCTAGTGTGAATGGGTGATTGATGGTCACTCATGGTCCGAAGGGCCCGTTTCCATGCTGTATCTCTACACTAAACAACAGAATCCCTATCCAGCCGGTTTCTGCAGTGCTCGACCTGATATGATCAATGATCGGGGAGGCACGGTGGCGCAACAGTAGAGTTACTGCCTTATTACGCTTTCAGCGCCAGAGACCGTTTGCTCACGGCTCTCCCAAGTCGAGATTTTATTGCAAAAAATGCTCGACAGGGACGAACTCCGTGAGGAGGAGTGGTGCCCACGCCAGGCTAGTGGAGAGCCTGTGCTCGCTGTGCCTATAATACGGCTGCAAGAATATCCTACCTTTGAGGAGGATATTATACCGGTGCAGTTTGCTGACGCCGAGTCAGTGGTGGTGGAGAGCCACAAGGGAGTGGAGCTGGAAATCAGCCCTAATATTGCAGAAACATTTGCAGTGCCTAGAGAGGCAGGAGAGCCGATGGGGGATGAATTGGCTTCAGCTATACACTATATTCCTGACTGATTCCTGGGACTGATTCCTGGGATGTCAGGACTGTTATGAACAAAGACTGCATAGACTCGGTTTATACTCTCTAGAATTTAGGAGATTGAGAGGGGATCTTATAGAAACTAACAAAATTCTTAAGGGGTTGGACAGGCTAGATGCAGGAAGATTGTTCCCGATGTTGGGGAGGTCCAGGGCAAGGGGTCACAGCTTAAGGATAAGGGGGAATTCCTTTAGGACTGAGATGAGAAGGACTTTTTTCACACAGAGAGTGGTGGGTCTCTGGAACTCTCTGCCACAGAGGGTAGTTGAGGCCAGTTCATTGGCTATATTTAAGAGGGAGTTAGATGCGGCCCTTGTGGCTAAGGGGACCAGAGGGTATGGAGAGAAGGCAGGTACGGGATACTGAGTTGGATGATCAGCCATGATCATATTGAATGGCGGTGCAGGCTCGAAGGGCCGAATGGCCTACTCCTGCACCTAATTTCTATGTTTCTATGTTTCTATATGCTCTCTCACCGGCTGCAGGAATTGGCTATGGATGAGGCGGCTAACAAATATATGAAGCCCCTTAAGTAAATTGTGGTTTACTTAAGATGCCTATGATAAACCATCTGATCTGGACACAGTTGGGGGTGTCAGCCAGAGCTCAAGAATTAAAATTTCAGAAGGTACTAAAACTACTTTCAGCAGGGCTTACGACGTTTGCCATTACAGTAGATAAAGGGCATATGTCTGAAGTCCATCAAGATGCATTGGGACTCCTCTGTAGTGCTTATTTCGAGATTAATAATATTAGAAGAAGTGCTATTAGGCCAGTTATCAATCCCAATCTGATGTCTTTGTGCAAGCTGCCCAGCGTACAACCACCCAATCTTTTATTTGGAGCAGATCTCGCCAAGCGAGTCAAAGAGTGTCATGAGAATGCTAAAACGATGGGCCTCATTAAGCCGGGTAGCAAACAAGGGAAAAGGATGTTCCCTTACCGGAGGAGTGCTAGTTCAGACGCAGGAGAAGGAAGCAGTCATTCAGATCCGCAGTATCGGAACTGGCAGCCTGCCACTGGTGTGAAGGGAAAGATGACTTTTCCTACAAAGGGCCGGGGCCAACAACCTCAGCCAGGACGTATACAGGTGAGAAAAATGCTTCTTAAAGAGAATGAATCAAGTAAAATAGATCTTCAAATTGGGATAAGATTACATTTGTTTCCCAAACAATGGCAGGAGATAACATCAGATTCATTTATACTTAACAGTATTGAAGTTGTAAAGATTGAATTTTACTCTACTGTGTGTCCACCTAATCAGCATGTTCCAAGTCAGAAACTTATATTTTCAGAAGAAAATGTGCTCACACAAGCAGAACTTAACACACTACACAAAAAAAGTGGTGATTGAGAAGTTAGTTCATCAAAATGGTCAGTTTGTGTCAAGTATTTTTCCTAGGTCTAAAAAGACTGGGGGATGTAGAATTATTTTGGATCTGACGAGTTTGAACTCATTTGTTTACCATAGGCAATTCAAAATGGAAACTTGTTCCACAGCCAAACATCTCGTGTCCAAAGGGTGTTATATGGCCAGCATTGATTTAAAGGATGCATATTACTCAGTGTCTATTCATGCTGATGATAGGAGGTATTTGAAATGTATCTGGATGACGCAGTTGTGGCAATTCAAAGCACTGCCTAATGGATTAACTTCAGCTCCTAGATTATTTACTAAATTGTTAAAACCTGTTCTAGCATTACTCCGAGCTCAGGGGCATGTGGTAATGGCCTACCTAGATGATATTTTAATTGTTGGGAAGACTCGTGCTGTAGCTGAGTCATCTGTTTCAATTGTTAAACTCACTTTTGAACAATTAGGGTTCGTCATTCATGCAAATAAATCCAAACTATCACCAGTTCAAATCATTGATTATTTGGGATTTACCATTAATTCAAATCACATGTTAGTAACTTTGCCTAGGGACAAATTGCAGCAGTTAATTTAGGATTGTGTTAATCTCCTTAGAGAACAACGACCTTCAATTAGACAAGTAGCAAGTTTAATTGGTAAATTGGTGGCTGCTTTTCCAGCTGTGCAGAATGGACCTCTGTATTATCAACAATTACAACGATCAAAAGAACAGGCACTGAGGACACAAGTGGGCCATTTTGACAGGCCTATGCAATTGTCAGCTGGGGCAATATCCGACATACAATGGTGGATTGTAAATGTTTCAAAAAGTTTTAGGAAGGTTTTGGTGGAACCACCTTCCATAATATTACAGACTGATGTAAGTGCGCTGGGTTGGGGTGCTACAGATATGTCTTCCAGTTGTGGAGGCAGATGGAATACGGATGAGACATCCCTTCTTCAATTAAGAGGGATCAATTATTTAGAGCTGTTGCGAACCTGGTATGGGCTTAAAGCTTATTGCTCTGCCAGGAGTAACTTGCTTGTGCAGGTTCAGATTGACAACACTACAGCAGTGGCATATGTTAACCACATGGGTGGAGTCAAGTCACAGTCTTGTGATAAACTGGCTAATCAGATCTGTTGCTGGTGCATTGACCAAAATATCTGGCTTTCAGCAATATATTTACCAGGTAGATTCAACACAGTAGCTGACATTAGGTCACACCAGTTCAATGATAACATAGAATGGATGTTAAATCGGGACATATTTAATCAAGTGGTTGCTCAGTATAGAATGCTAGATATTGACTTGTTTGCATCCAGACTAAACCATCAGTTGCCCAGATATGTTTCAAGGGAACCAGATCCTGGTGCAGCAGCGGTGGATGCATTCTCGCTGCATTGGGGTGGAATGTTTGTCTATGCATTTCCTCTATTCTGTAGATGCTTGCAAAAGATCAAGCAGGACTCCGCTTCAGGAGTATTGGTAGTGCCAGATTGGCCTACACAACCATGGTTCCCTCTCGTGTTGCAAATGGCTAGTCAGCCTCACATGATTATTGCCAAACACAAAAAACTACTGGTAAATCCAGGAACTGGCTATCAGCATCCTTTACATGATCGTATTGATCTGTTAATTTGCAGATTGTAAGGAGTCCATCCATACCTGGGGAGAGAACCGTCTGAACATACCGTGGATGTTCTCACGTCGGTCTGCAGGGATAGTACTAAGAAGCAGTACTTCACCTCGATAAGGAAATGGGAGGAATTCTGTCTCTAGCAGAATATTTCATATCAAACTGCAGGCATCCCAGATGTATTGGAGTTCTTGTCCACTCTTTATTTTGATCAGACGTTAAGCTATAGTGTGATTAATACAGCCAGAAGTGCTCTGTCTGCTTATTTACCCATGAATTCAGAGTTACATTCAGTAAGGACACATCCGTTAGTTTCTCGATTTATGAAGGGAGTTTTCAATTCTAATCCTTCTAAACCCAGGTATGCCGGTGTTTGGAATGTGAGTGAAGTTCTTATGCTTCTTCGTCAGTGGACTCCTGTTGCAAGCCTATCTCTAGCCAAACTAACCATGAAGGTGGTCATGCTTTATGGCGTTGGTATCAGCCCAACGTGTGCAAACATTGCAAAAGCTATGGCTAGACAGAATGCATGTATCGGCACATTTGTCTCGTTACATTGAGGCCACCAGAGCCCTATGAGGAACAGAGTCTGCATTATTTATTAGCCACAAAAAAACACACAGTAAGGTGTCGGTGCAAACAATTTCCAGGTGGCTAAAGCAGGTTCTGGTAAGTGCTGGGATTGATACTGATAAATTCAAATCTCATGCCACCAGGGCGGCATCAACTTCCGCGGCAAGGGCGATGGACGTGCCTATAGACCATATCCTCGCGGCCGCAGGATGGTCCAGTGAGCTGATCTTCCAAAAGTTTTACCATAAGCTGATTACAAGGCTGGGGGTGTTTGCTGATTCTGTTTTGAATTCTGTTATAGTTTCCCCCTGAGTTAGAGGTTTATGTTATTGTTTTGTTTGTAAATAAACCGTTATTCATTTCACAATGTTATCATTGATTTATTATTGATTATTAACGACTTTTTGAGTCAATCGATGCAGTGTAAACGCCGGATTTGGGTCTGCGGCATGAAATCACAGTGCTTTGAAGTCTTCACGTAGTCACTTACGTGACTCCGAAGTAAAATAATAAGATTAAACGAGAACTTACCAGTTTGAAGTTTGATCTTTATTTTATGAGGAGTTACGATGAGGGATTACGTGCCCTCCGCTCCCAACCCTCATAAATATCATCTGGTAGTTCTAGTCTTTGTTATCTTACCATTATACTTCAGTCATTGTTACCTGTGATTTCACTCCGCTGCTTTGAAGATTGACGCACCAACGGCTGTATGGGGTTCTTCATGTAATCCCTCATCGTAACTCCTCATAAAATAAAGATCAAAATTCAAACTGGTAAGTTCTCGTTTAATCTTATTATTATCTGCTCATAATGGAGGGATTGCTAACTACTGATAATGTAGTAGTGTGCAGGAACTCACTACATACCAAATGGCTACAGTGTTCAGGACTTTAGTTATAAACTGCTATCGTAATCTGAATCTCAATATAACATTTCTATAGAAATCCAAGTCTCATAATGACTTTTAATTCATGATCCCATGAATTTAACCTGAACTTTGAATCAAATCGGAAAAAAGTTCACAAAAATTGTTCAGGACGACGAAATCGCGCATGTTTTACTGGTTTGTTTTGGCTTGGTCTTTTAATCTTTTCTGGTTGTCCTGGTCTTTTCTTGCTTCCAGCTACTCCTGCCTCCAACAATCAGTCTGGAGAAGGGGCCCGACCCGAAACATCACCTGCCCATTTTCTCCAGAGATACTGCCTGACCCACTGAGTTACTCCAGCACTTAGTGTCTATCCTTGCTATAAACTAGTTATCTGCAGTTCATTTTTATTGCATTTTGCAAAATAGGATTTAATTTGAGAAATGTTAAAATAAAAATCAGCACGCAATTCTTCATGAAAATATTGCAAGCAATTTACACCAGATCTTGGTGTTGTTTTCTCCTTTGTTTGCTTCAATCAGTTTGTTTTATCTTCCTTCAACAGTTGACGGGCATGATCAATATACGCATAAGACTTGAAAATTAGTATTGGTTTAATATTGTTAAGTGTAGCGAGATACAGTGAAAGCTGTTTTTTGAGTGCTCTCCAGTAAATTATACTACGCAAGTACAACATACTATGAAGAGAAAATAAACAGAGTACGGAATATAATGTCACAATTACAGAGAAAGTGCAGGTTTTAAAAATGTGCAAGGACTGCAATGAGGTAGGTAGGAAGATTAGGAATTCAACCCGATTTCCCAAGTAATCAATGTAACATGAAAACTTGAACATAAAGTCCTTTCAATTCCTTTGGCCTTCCCCATGATTTAATACAATACAATACAATACAATAATACTTGTTTAGCCATGTATGTTTTGCAACATACAAGGAATTCCATTTGCCAAGTTAGTCAACAGATGAAACGCAACGGAACACACAAAATACATTTTAACATAAACATCCACCACAGTGACTCCTCCGCATTCCTCACTGTGAAGGATTGATAGGGTTAGTCTAAAGTTCATTTCCTATCATAATGCATGGTTCGGTGACTTGTTTTGAGAACCAAAAAAATATAGGATTTGCTGGAAATCTGAAAATACTGAGAAGGCTCTGCAGGTCTAGCAGCATCCATGGAGATAGAAAAATAGGGCTAGTATTTCAGGTGATAGACCCCTCATCAGAATCAGACAAAAAAGGAGATGTTTGCAAAGTGTATGATTGGAATTGGTTCTTAGTTGATAATCGTATGTTTAGTTTTAATTTAGTTTGAAGATACAGCGCAGAAACAGGCCCTTCGGCCCACCAAGACCATGCAGACCAATGATCCTCATACATTAGCACTATCCTACACATTGGACACAATTTACAATTCTTACCGAAGCCAAAATAACCTTCAGACCTGTACGTCTTTGGAGAGTGGGAGGAAGCCGGGAAAAACTCACGCGGTCATGGGGAGAAGGTACAAACTCAACTCAGGCAGCACCCTTCACCAGGATCAAACCCGGGTCAAAGACAGCAACTCTACCGCTGCACTACTGTGCAGTTACAGGGGACCACATGGCCATCCGAGGCCTGTCGAGTACAACTTGCCTGGACGTATCATCAGGATCATTTTGCTTTTCTAATCACCAGCGACGACCGTCTCATCAAAACAGAAATTGGAAATTTTATTATGGCTTTGCACCTGTTGCACTGAATAAATGGGGAACCTTGGTATGTCTATTGATGACAACAATTTTTAAGTGTAGAAATCTCTATTACTGTTCGTTATATTTTTTATGGAGAAACTAGCAATAATTAAAGAGACTAAACATGGAGAAAATTGTTACTTTCAGCATGACCGATTGCATGATGTGGCATGGCAACAGGCCCTTCGGCCCGCTATGTTCATGCTGACCCACTCACACTAGTTCTATGTTATCCCGCTTTACCATCCACTAACTACCCGCCGAGGGGAATTTATATTGAGGCCAATTAACCTGCGGACACACACGTCCTTGGGATAACATAGAACAGAACAGCACAGCGCAGGAAAGCACCTGCTCTCGGTCAGTCAGGAGGCCCACATCGCAGATGAGAGGGGGATTTGTACAAGGAGATAGCGTGAATTCATTTATGAAAATAATTTTGCTGCAAAGACCGGTATGGAGATGAAACCACATGCTGGCTCCAGTACAATGAAAACTCCGCTGAAATAAATCCCTCTGCTGTATCGAGGGCGCTGCGAGGTTGTAGTTGGAGGAGAAGCCAACTGATAGGACAATGAGGAGACTAATACTCCCCGTTCCCAGATAGGTAATGCAATTAAGATACCTTAAGACGCTTGGCGCTGAAAAGATAAAAATCACAAGACTGCTAAGTACAAATGGCTAAAGGGATGATTGAATGAGCCAAGAAGATAATTGCAATGTGAAAAAAAGCACATTGTGAATGTGAATAAAGGGAAGGGTGAGCAAGTTAACAAGTAGCCAATGGAAAGTTTCCTAATTTAAACTATGATCAAAGAGAATCAATTTCCAGAGGTACTCCACACTCTGCTGTTCGTTCATATCTTATTCTAAGTGTTCCTTCAATCTCGCTCAGATCAGGGGGATTGTGGGGGGAGGGGAGGCTAGAGACCCGAACCCGGGTCTCTAGTTCTGCAAGGCAATAACTCTACTGCTATGCCACCGTGCCGTCCTGAATTGGATGGTTGAGTGAACACAATTGGCTAATTGAGCAGCCAAAGAAGTGAAGGTAAGGTCTTCTTTTCGTGTCCATCTTGTTCCAAACGTTGACCTCGCTGTCATCGTCCATCCTGAAAAGGACGCAAGCTTCTGCCGCCAATCAGTGGAAGCCATCACTTGTCACAATAGATGATGGTGGTGGCAGAATTAGCTCGGGATACTTCCAGTTTCCAGCCCCGCGACGTGGAGACTTCTGCAATGGGGCTGAAGGTAAGATGTAACGGATTGTATAGATAAATGATGAAGAATTAAGATTTAGTGCAAGGTAAGTCCAGCAAAGTCTGATCACGAATAGTCCAAGGGTCACCAAAGAGGTAGATGGTAGTTCAGCAGTGCTCTCTGGTTGTGGTCGGATGATTCAGTTGCCTGAAAATGTTGGTGCATTACAACCTTTACCATGGAAGCTGAGACTATATCTGCTCTTATTTCATGGATACGTTCATTTCTGGAGTTTTTCTCTCAGTGAAAGCTCATAACTATTCCTCGCTCCACCATGCTGCACTTCCCAGCATTTGCTCCATTGATTTAGAACTTCTCCTGCATTGCTGCAACTCAACAATGACTCCAGCACATCCATCTGCTTCCTCGTAAATGCCAGCAGGGTGGGCCAACAAAGCTCTTCAACCTGCTCCATTGGCAACAAACCCTTCACCTCCACCTCCACCTCCACCATTTTCCATCAATCCCCTCAAAAGGAAATGTTAATTGGAATGAACTGGCAGGCTAATCACAGCCACCGCGCTTGATTGGTGAAATGGAGAGAAATTGATGGGAACACTCATGTTGGGTTGATGTGTGGAGAGAGAGGGATAGAGAGAGAGAGAGAGAGAGAAAAAAATATAGAGAGAGAGAGAGAGAGAGAGAGAGAGAAAGAGATGAGAGAGAGAAAGAGAAAGATAAAGGGAGAGGGGGGGAGGGGGAGAGGGATGGAGGGGGGGAGAGAAACAGAGAGAGATAGGGAGAAAGAGGGGGAGATGGAGAGGGAGAGAGACAGTAAAAGATAGAGAGATTGTAGGTTCACAAAAGGCTAGAGAAACTCAGCGGGTGCAGGAGCATCTAAGGAGCGAAGGAGGTAGGCGACGTTTCGGACCCGAAACGTTGCTTATCTCCTTCGCTCCTTAGATGCTGCTGCACCCGCTGAGTTTCTCCAGCCTTTTGTGTGCCCTCAATTTTCCAGCATCTGCAGTTCCTTCTTTAACACAATAGAGAGATTGTAGTTCAGGTTTAGGATCTTATGATCATGAAAGAACATCTGATTGGAGGTGATAAATTCATAATTTAAACCATTTCACTGTGCAGATGTTTCCTGATGTGCTGATAGTTTCCGGTTTTATTGTGGCTCTGCAACATTTGCAGTTTGCAATGGCTCCAGGTTGGTTGCTGGCGATATGATAATCAGTGCGTGGTGGTTGTCACAAAACTGGAGGTGTTTCAGCTGCCGTGCATGCCAATTGCATGAGAAACCTCACTTGTTGACTCGTTGCCTACACAACTACTTTGAGAGATCCCATCGCTCCAAGCTCAAACCTTTGAATTATATTAATGTGCAGATGGTTGAAGATATATTTCACAGAATGAAATTTAACACAATAATCACACGTTTGCTTTAATTGTCGAGTAGTTGAGATGTGTGGGTGTTGCACACGTGCAGGAGAGTCAAACCATCCAGAATATTCTGAAATCTAAACCCATTGCTTGTTAAATTTTAGTAATTGAAGGAATATTGAAAGTTATTCCATATCTCAGTATCCCATTGAGGTACAATGTTAGGGTGGCACAGTGGTGCAGCAGGTAGAGTTGTGGCTTCACAGTGGCAAGTACTTGAGACCTGTGGAATTCATCGCCACAGAAGGCTGTGGAGGCCAAGTCAACAGATATATTTATGGCAAAGATAGATAGATTCATGATTAATACAGGTGTCAGGGGCGATGGGAAGAATGCAGGTGAATGGAGGTAGGAGGGAGATATAGAACAGCCATGATTGAATGGCAGAGTAGACTTGCTGGACCGAATGCCCTAATTCTGCTCCTATCACTTATGAACATGCCTGATCCTGACCTGATTGCGTGGAGTTTGCACGTTCTCCCTGATACCGCATGCGTTTCCTCCATGTGCTCCGGTTTCCTCCCACGTCTCAAAGTGCAGAATTGTTGGTTAATCGGCCTCCAGTGTGTAGAGAGTGGATGGGAAATTGGGATAACATAGAATTAGTGGGAATGGATTTATCGAGGGTCGGTGGACTCGTTAGGCAAAGGGGACTGTTTCCATGTTAAACTAAATTTAAACTACATTTCAGAGGGGGCCTAAATTATTCATCAGAGCTGTGAGCACAACATTGTGCAAGAATCCTGGGTCACAGTTGATGCCAATATGTCTTTAATGTGATTGTGTTATATAAAGACAACTGGGACTTGTGCTCACACTGTGCCAATTACAGTGGTGTGGTCAGTGGATTATTTGACACTGATGATAAAATCCACTTCAATTAATAAGAACCCCATAGAAAAATAATCTTAATAGCATTACATGCTCATGCATAAGTCACTGCCATTTCAAATTGTTTACTTACTGGGTACAATTGGACACAAGGAATGAAGGTCATTTGTGCTACAATGCTGAGAACTACACTCTGCATTGTATCGTTCCCTTCGCTCCACCTATTGTATGAGTTTGGCTTAATTGTACTTATGTCTCATACTATCTGATTTCATTGGGCAGCATGCACAATAAAACTATTCACTGTACCTCGGTACATGCCACAATAATAAACCTGCACCAAGAGCACGGAAACAGGCCATTTGGCCCACGTCGTAATGTCAACCAAATGTCTATCTGAGCTACTCCCATTTGCCCATGTCGTGTTAAACCTTTACCTTTCTAAATGTCTGCCATTTGCACTAATTGCACCTGCCTCTATAGTTTCCTTGCATCCACCTCTTATTGTGTGGAAAAAGCTGCATTCCTGGTCCTTTTTAAATCTTTCCCCTCTCACCTTAAATTGACTTCTTGACCCTCAGAAGAAGTCAGTCACCATCAACCTTACAGTGTGGGTGTCTTCCAGATGTTATTATTCTCTGCAAGGTCACCTCTCAAAATCCTATGTTCCAATGAAAACAGCTCCAGTCTTTCTTGCCGCTCCTTACAGCTCAAGTCTCCAATCCTGTTTACATCATCGTGATGATTCTCTGCACCCTTTCCAGTGAAATGACATCCTTCCTCTAGCTGGGCAACCAAAACTGCACGTAATACTCCAAGTGGGATCTCAATCACAGGTTTTACATTTGTAACATGATGTCCCATCTCCTTTATTCAATACACTGGTGATGAAGATCAGTTTGAGAAAATCATTTTTCACACAGAGTGGTGAATCTGTGGAATTCTCTGCCACAGATGGTAGTTGAGGCCAGTTCATTGGCTATATTCAAGAGGGAGTTCGATGTGGCCCTTGTGGGGGATCAGGGGGTATGGAGAGAAGGCAGGTACGGGATGTTGAGTTGGATGATCAGCCATGATCATATTGAATGGCGGTGCAGGCTCGAAGGGCCGAATGGCCTACTCCTGCACCTATTTTCTATGTTTCTATGTTTGCCAAACGCCTGGTTCACCACTCTGTCTACCTGTATTACAAATTTCAGGAACTATAGTCCTTGCACCCCTCGGTTGCTCCTGTTCTACATCTCTCTCCAGGCCCTTACTATCCATTAAGTAAGTCCTGGCCTGATTTAATTATGAAAAATGCAACAACTTGCACTCTAAATTAAATTGCATTTGCCATATTTTGGCACATTTCCCCAGTTTATCGAGCGCTTGTAACAATTTAAGACAACCCTATTCAATGTCCACCTCTCCTCCAATATTGGTGTAATCCACAAACTAACTAACCATGTTAAAGACCTTTGTATGGATCCAGGTGTTTCTTTCAGAAGACTCTACATAAGTATCAACTTTGAATCTTCAAGTTAAAATCAGATGGCTGGCATGAAATTTGCCAGCCAATAGTGTGAAAGACTAACAGCTCTTCCCAAAGTCTTGTTGAGATTAATTCTCTGTGCCAGCTTCTCTTCAAAGATAGACACAAAATATTGGAGTAAATCAGCGGGTCAGCCGGCATCTCTGGAGAAAAGACATAGGTGACGACTCGGGTCGAGACTCTTCTTCAATCTGAAGATGGGTCTTGATGCAAAACGTCACTTATCCATGTTCTCTAGAGATGCTGTCTGACCCATTGAGTTACTCCAGTATTTTGTGTCTATCTTCAGTATAAACCAGCATCTGCAGTTCCTTCATGCACATCTCATCTTGAAATCCTGGCAAAGAAAAAATAAACCCTAAACAATGCAGTGTCCTGAATTGAAAACTGCTTATCTTCTGAATATAAATATCACTGTCCCCTAGCCCAGAGTAAAATAGAATGAATTTTAATAAAATAATATTTCTCTGGAGCCAAATAGTCTTCAACTTCAAATTAGTAATTTGTGTTTAACATTCAATGCCTCCTCCATGAAAATCTGCAATATAAATGCCACCTGAAAATATCATGCATTTTCTTCTAATGATAGTTCTAGGTTATTGTCAATGGTGCTCTTATTGTTATATTAGCAATTGCACAGAGAAATTATTCTTGCAGAAAATTACACACGCTGGCGCCGTCAATTTTGGCACCATTATTCAAAGTCCAAAGTCCGTTCGGCCAGCACTGAACCACTTACCGCCAACCGACGTCAGACCCTCCCTCTCCCCTCCACGTCCGGCCATCTTTGTGCCCCGGGGGCACCTCCATTACTTGGTGAGATGTGGTGAGAAGGCAGGAACGGGGTACTGATTGTGGACGATCAGCCATAATCACATTGATTGGCGTGGCTGGCTCAAAGGGCCAAATAGAAACATAGAAAATAGGTGCAGGAGGAGGCCATTCGGCCCTTCGAGCCAGCACCGCCATTCAATATGATCATGGCTGATCGTCCGCTATCAATAACCCGTGCCTGCCTTCTCCCCATATCCCTTGACTCCACTAGCCCCTAGAGCTCTATCCAACTTAAATCCATCCAGTAATTTGGCCTCCACTGCCCTCTGTGGCAGGGAATTCCATAAACTCACAACTTTCTGGGTAAAAAAGTTTTTTCACAGCTCAGTCTTAAATGACCTCCCCTTTATTCTAAGACTGTGGCCCCTAGTTCTGGACTCACCCAACATTGGGAACCTTTTTCCTGCATCTAGCTTGTCCAGTCCTTTTATAATTTTAGATGTTTCTATAAGATCCCCCCTCATCCTTCTAAACTCCAGTGAATACAAGCCTAGTCTTTTCAATCTTTCCTCATATGACAGTCCCGCCATCCCAGGGATCAATCTCGTGAATCTACGCTGCACTGCCTCAATCACAAGGAAGTCCTTCCTCAAATTAGAAGACCAAAACTGTACACAATACTCCATATGTGGTCTCACCAGAGCCCTATACAACTACAGAAGAGCCTCTTTACTCCTGTACTGAAATCCTCTTGTTATGAAGGCCAACATTCCATTAGCTTTCTTCACTGCCTGCTGTACCTGCACGCCAACTTTCAGTGACTGGTGTACAAGGACACCCAGGTCTCGCTGTACCTCCCCCTTACCGAAGCTAACCCCATTGAGATAAAGATCTGCCCCCTTGTTTTTGCCGCCAAAGTGGATAACCTCACGTTTATCTCTATTATACTGCATCTGCCTCGCATCTGCCCACTCACTCAACCTGTCCAGATCCCCCTGCAGTCTGCTAACATCCTCTTCACAGTTCACACTGCCACCCAGCTTTGTGTCATCCGCAAACTTGCTAGTGTTGCTCCTAATTCCCTCTTCCAAATCATTTATATATATATGGTAAACAGTTGTGGCCCCAACACCGAGCCTTGCGGCACTCCACTCGCCACTGCCTGCCATTCTGAAAAGGACCCGTTCACTCCTACTCTTTGCTTCCAGTCTGCCAACCAATTTTCTATCCATGTCAACACCCTAGCCCCAATACCATGTGCTCTAATTTTAGTCACCAATCTCCCGTGCGGGATCTTATCAAAGGCTTTCTGAAAGTCTAGATACACTACATCCACTGGCACCACTTCATCAATTTTACTTGTCACATCCTCAAAAAATTCCAGAAGATTAGTCAAGCATGATTTCCCTTTCATAAATCTATGTTGACTTGGACTAATCCTTTTACTGCTATCCAAATGCTCCATTATTACCTCTTTAATAATTGACTCCAGCATCTTTCCCACCACCGAAGTCAGGCTAACTGGTCTGTAATTCCTCGTTTTCTCTCTCGCTCCTTTTTTGAAAAGTGGGATAACATTAGCTATCCTCCAATCCACAGGAACTGATCCTGAATCTATTGAACATTGGAAAATGATCACCAATGCGTCCACTATTTCTAGTGCCACCTCCCTGAGGACCCTCGGATACAGACCATCAGGCCCAGGGGATTTATCATCCTTCAGTCCCATTAGCCCACCCAATACTATTTCTCGCGTAATGAAAATTTGTTTCAGTTCCTCTACCCCCTTAGATCCTCTGTCCTCCATAGACCTATTATCTATTGTCTATTAAGATATGCGTATATTTTTGGGAAGAAAGCTTACAGAGAATAAATCGGTGTTCTTTAAATGCTAGACATATATTGATACAATTTAAAGTACTATATAGATTACATTATTCGAAAACCAAATTAAATAGTATTTTTCCCAATCTCTCCTCTATTTGTGATAAATGTAAGAATCTTGAAGCAAACTTAATACATAGTTTTGTAACATGCCCTAAGTTGAATTATTACTGGACAGAAATTTTTAAAGTAATTTCTGAAGTTCTTAAAGTTAAACTGGACCCTGACCCAAAATTAATAATATTTGGAATTCCGGAATCAAGTTTGGTTTTGACAGTAAATCAAAGAAATTTCTTTGATTACTGTTTGATAATAAGGAAAAAAATCATATTGAAATTTTGGAAGGGAACATTATCCCCAACAATTAAAATGTGGACAGCAGAGTTGCTGGAGACGTTATATTTGGAAAGAATTAGATTTGTCCTATTGGACAGGTATAATTCTTTTGAACTGATATGGTCTCCATATATACAGTATCTAGAGAAGTAGCTGTTCTTGGCATCACGGCTCGACGGGCACCCTACGGAATGCGATGAGAATAACTTATTTACATATGGGATTAATGCGCATGTCCCATTGATATTATTGTTTGAAATAATTTCATGTATAATGTACTTAGTTGTTTTTGATTTATATATATATAATATATATATATTTTTTTAATTTGTATTTGTAGATTGTTTTCTATTTCTATCTTTTTTTTTCCTTTCCTCTTTATTATATATCTTTTTCTATCTTTATTTCCAAAAAAACAGACGATATTAATTATCGATGTGCTATTTGTAGAAATATTGAATTAAGATGATAGTTTTAAATGTGTGTTATACATTGTAAACTGGTTACTTCAAATAAAAAAATATTTAATAAGATATGCGTATATTGAAAATTTATAATGTGTCGAGCTACGCAGCAGAGTGGAATCCACCAGAAAGATATTACAAAATAGCTAGAATAGGTAGGATGGGCAGAAGAGCCTCCTGATTATTCCACAAAACTTTAATATAGTGTTTGCTGACAATTTTTTTTTTTGGGGAGTCTATAAATGGGATTTTTAAATGCACCCGTGATATTTGAAGGTTTGGTTCTTCGGCAGGTGGTTTATCAGAACTGGTTTGATCGTCATTTGTGGAAGCACATAATGGAAGCTAAGGGGAGTATTCTGTCAAATTACTCTGCTATGAATTGTTCCAGTAATGAAGTAGCTAAATGCCGAAACAAAAGCAGGAGGAGCGAGGCAAAGAAATAGTCGCGGGCAATTATTGAGCTGAATGAATGATAAATGCTTTCTGTGAAAACCTTAAGCATTGCCTGCTACCTGTCGGCATGGTTTTAACCATATTGTCAGGCAGTACCTTGGAGAAATTAAAACAAAAGGTTCCCCCAACTTCATAATAATGAGTAATAGTTCCATTATGAAACTGTGTTGATGGGCTGCAAAAGATATAGCAGTCTCCGAGGTAATAACAGCAACAATTGTAAATTAAACCTGACAACAATATGTCCAACTTCACACGAAATATATATTTGAAAAGACACCTGCACCACACAGCTGGAAGCATGGTTTCTCAAATTGAAAATGACAGATTTTGTCGAGATAACAATGCTCTGTGTTCTAATCTTCCCGGTATTTGTTATTTTTTTGGAATTCCAAATAGCAAGTGTCAAATAATCACAAGGATAGATGAAAGTGAGGAGTTTGTATGCACCCATCACACCTCCTTCATCTGCCTTTAGACTTTGCAGAGATAACAAGGGAGTTTAGAACTCACTTCATATTGAGTAACTACAAGGTAGGCAGAGGGGGAGAAGTGTGCCTTTGACTGGCAGGCTCAGTATGTGAAGGAATATCTGACGTTGAATCTAGCATCTCTTGAAATTTGCTTCAATGGCATGAATGAACTCAACAGCATTGGACAGAATGGTTGCCTTGCAGCGCTTACAGCGCCCGAGACCTGGGTTCGATCCCGACTACGGGTGCTGTATGTACGGAGTCTGTACTTTCTCCCCGTGACCTGCGTGGGTCTTCTCCTAGATCTTCAGTTTCTTCTCACACTCCACAGACGTACAGGTTTGTAGGTTAATTGGCTTCGGTAAAACAAAATTGTTAAATTGTCTCTAGTGTCTAGGGTAGTGTTAAGTCTGTGCGAGGATCGCTGGTCGGCACGGACCCAGTGGGCCAAAGGGCCTGTTTCTGCACTGTATGTCTAACCTAAATAAATAGTCTCATCCACTCACTTCTTCAGTGATCCCACCTTTGTGGGCAGTGGAGTTTGGGTGTCCTAAGACCTGCACAAGAATATTGACTTCTCTAACTTCAAGTAGCCCTTGCTTTCCCTCTCTTGCCATCCCTCCCCCTTCCCAGTTCTCCCACCAGCACCAGTTCTCCTACCAGTCTCTGAGTACATTTTATCTCTGTTTGCTTTGTTGTTACCTTTTCCTAGCTAACAATTATCTATTCCACATTTGCATTGATCTCCATTCCCATTGTCCTGTTTTCACACCTTACACCTCCTTATCGATGTACCTCCCTCTCCCCTGACTTCAATCTAAAGAAAGGTGTCGACCCAAAACGTTACACATTCCTTCTCTCCAGAAATGCTGCCTGTCCCGCTCAGTTACTCCAGCATTTTGTGTCTATCCAGGGAAAGTTTGGTTTCTTTACCACGGTCCTTGTCCCAGATGTTAGGGTCAAAGTATTTTTGGTCCAAGTCCTAATTTGGGGGCTGAGAACATAGATTCAAATAATTGGCTAAATCTGGAATTAAGGGAAAAGGCAGACTCAGTAACAGTGCTCATGGGTTTGGGGTTAAACCCACCCGAGTTACTTCAGTGGAGGACAACTATCATCTTGATCCTATTGTAATGGCAGATTATTATATTGTTCATGCAATCTTCCCTCTAGCCACTATGTTTGAGGACAGTGGTTAGGAGATTATATCGATACGCATCCATGAGCTCTCCAGAGACATTCAAAGACGTTGAAAGATTAAATCTTCAAAACACAGTCTCTTGATTAATAGTCTCTTTATTGTCGTAGTAAAACAGTAAGATATTCATCCAAACTTCTTCTTGTTTAAGTACATTTCGATCTTACTCGTAGTCAAACTCATGCATGGTGGAAAGCTGTGACCTCCCCCCCATGCTTCTTCAAACTAAACTAAAAACTGCTAGCACCTGCGCGAGAATCCCAGCCGCAAACACGCCTCCGACTACGTGAAATCCCACCCACATAATTACAGGCAGACAAAATGTAAAGGTAACTGATTATAGTCATAACATACTGAGTTAAGGCCCTGTCCCACTAACGTGTCCTTGGCATGCAAATTACGCAACCTCGTCATCGCGTTGAGGTGCACGGGTATCGTGTGGCCGCGCGGGGCCAGTCCCACTGAGAAGCGCGGAGGGGTATGTAGTTGTGCGCGACATCGCCCGTAGCTCTGACATTTTATAGTGAACAAAATCCTCGCACGCCAACGGCCTGTCGCCTAATTGACGGCCAAAGTGGGACAGGCCCAAGACCCTGGAATGACACAACGTCTCACCTCCAACAGCAGCAGAAGCAGGCAAATGATCGCCGAGCTCGGCCTGGGGCTCACGGCAGTTGCGGTCCGGATCCGCCCCCACTTCTACTCCCAGAGCGGGGCGAAGAAAATTGAAGATAGACACAAAATGCTGGAGTAACTCAGTGGGACCGGCAGCATCTCTGGAGAGAAGGAATGGATGATGTTTCGGGTCAAGACACTTCTTTCAGACTGAAGAAGGGTATCGACACGAAACATCATCCATTGCTTCTCTCCAGAGATGCTGCCAGTCCCGCTGAGTTACTCCAGCATTTTGTGTCCATCTTCAAATGACGTCACGTGCCCCAGATGGCTGTGCGGATGCACAAAGTCGTGCGCGACCTTCGCAGAACCATTGCGCCACAACGCGACCACGAGGTTGCGTAATTAACGTGCCAAGGACACGAAAGTGGGACAGGGGCTATAAGCTAAATGGCTACTACACCTATCAGAACTACATGTAACTTTCATGAATGATACAAGATGGTGCCGAAAACGTGCCGACTCTTCTGTACTTCCTCAGTGTAATCTACTGTTCCCACACTCTCATATTTTGGTGTGATCTGTGATTATGTACAGTAGGAATTTTACCGAAGGTAGACAAAAAAATGCTGGAGAAACTCAGCGGGTGAGGCAGCATCTCTGGAGAGAAGGAATTGGCGACGTTTTAGGTTGAGACCCTTCTTCAGAAACACCACCCATTCCTTCTGTCCAGAGATGTTGCCTGTCCCACTGACTTACTCCAGAATTCCCTGTACCTTCAGACTGATGTCAGGAGTGGGGGGAGGGGGGCGGGATAAAGATGTAGGCGGAGTTATAGGGAGAGGTTGCGTAGACCAGGGCTTTATTCCTTGGAGCACAGAAGGTTGAGGGGCGATCTTATTGTGTATAAAATCATGAGGGGAATAGATAGGGTGAATGCATCAGATCCTTTTCCCAGTGTATGGGGAATTATGAAACATAAGACATAGGTTTAAAGTGAGAGGTGAAAGATTTAATAGGAGCCTGAGGGGCATCTTTTTCACACAGAGGGTGGCGGGTGTATGGAACGAGCTGCCAGAGTAGGTAGTTGAGGCAGACACAATGACAGCATTTAAGAGATAATTGGACAGGTGCATGGGGAGGATATGTTTAGAGTGGTCTGGCCAAAATGAGGGAAAATGGGACTAATTTCCTCATATTGCGCTAGGGCAGTCTGCACCCTAGTGGCATAAACATTGAATTCTCCCAATTCCATTAGCCCTTGCTGTCTCCTCCCCTTCCTAATGTTCCCTCAGCCCTCGGGCTCCTCCTCCTCCTTTTTCCTTTCTTCTCCCCGCCCCTCCCCCACCCTCCATCAGTCTGAAGAAGGGTTTTGGCCTGAAACGTTGCCTATTTCCTTCGCTCCATAGATGCTGCTGCACCCGCTGGGTTTCTCCAGCACTTTTGTCTACCTTGGATTTTCCAGCATCTGCAGTTCCTTCTTAAACTAATTCCATTAGGTGAGCTCACTATAAACATACAGTACTACCTAGTCCTTTCTGTGGTGGGAATGCTGGATAAACCATGTAGTTGACCAAACTTAGCTGGTAACAAGTGCAACACAATTAGCATAACCCTTTTCTTGGTTGTTTGGTTTAGTTTAGTTGAACGATACGGCGTGGAAACAGGCCCTTCGGCCCATCGAGACCGCACTGACCTGCAATCCCCATACATTAAAGTTACCCTACACACACTAGGGACAATTTTACATTTACACCAAGCCAATTAACCTACAAACCTGCACGTCTTTGGAGTGTGGGGGGAAACCGAAGATCCAGGAGAAAACCCTCACGGGTCACGGGGAGAATGCACAAACTCCGTGCAGACAAGCACCCTTAGTCAGGATGGAACCTGGGTCTCTGGCGCTATAAGGCAGCAACCCTACTGCTGCACCACCTTGCTGCAGTGTGGTCGGCAGAGAGTCAAACGTCAACACTGTTTATTTGTCTCAGGCATCAGATAGGAACCAGAACAATTACATTCTTGTAGACACAAGAAACTGCAGATGCTGGTTGACAAAAAAAAAAGACACAACATGCTGGAGTAACTCAGCGGGTCTGGCAGATCTCTGGAGAACATGGATATTTAGTATTTAGTTGAGTTTATTGCCACTTTACTGAGGTACAGTGAAAAGCTTGTGTTGTGTGCTAACCAGTCAGTGGCAAGACTATACGTGATTACATATGGTGATGTTTTGGGTCAGAAGAAGGGTGCTGACCCCATGCATCTGCCCATCCATATTCTCCAAAGATGCTGCCTGACCCGCTGAGTTGCTCCAACGCTTCGTGTCTTTTTTCAGTGAAATTCCTGCTTGCTGCAGCTTTACAGGGACATTAAACACAACAACAGCAACAATAAATAGACACAAGGCCAGCAGCATAATCAAGGACAAGTCGCATCCTGGCCACTGCCTCTTCTCTCCTATCCTATCGGGCAAAAGGATTAGAAGTGTGAAAACGCACACCTACAGATACAGGGACAGATTCTTCCAAGCGGTTATCAGGCAACAGAAGCATCCAACCACAACTAGAGAGCAGTGCTGAACTACTATCTACCTCATTGGAGACCATCGGACTATCTTTAATCAGGCTTTACCTTGCACTAAACATTATTTCCTTATCAGGTATCTATACACTGTAAATGGCTCAATTGTAATCATGTGTTGTCTTTCTGCTGACTGGTTAGCACGCAACAAATGCTTTTCAATGTACCTCGGTACACGTGACCAAGAGCGGAACTCGCTAAAAAAACATGGAGGGGACGGAGGACTCAAATCTTTGGCGGCCGCGCGTGCATGCGCACACTCACCCACACGTGTGTATGTGCGGACTCACCCACACGTGCGCATGCGCACACTCACCCACATCATGCCCCGCCCCCGTTACCTGCTGACTGACATCTCTCTCGGCCAATCGGCGCCCTCGATCAGCAGTCCCTCCTCCACTGTCTCGCGGAAAGTGGCAACTTTAAAATCCGGATCACAAAACCTTGGGGGGGGGGGGGATGTCCCCCACCTCTCAAAACATGGAGGGGACGTGTCCCCTTTGCCCCCCCCCCCCCCCCCCCCGGGTTTTCCGCCCCTGCACGTGACAATAAACTAAACGGAACTAAACTGAACTGATCTGAACTGAGAAGATTGTCAGTTGTTCCAAGTAAACTAAACAAAGTGGGCTCCTGCTTATGATTTCTGGTCACTAAACCCTACGGAAAGTTGGCGCTCAGTGATTTAGGGAAGAGTTAAACTGATGGTCAGGCATTCCACATCTAAATACCATTCCAAGACAAAAGTCTTCGTTTTAGTTTAGCGATACAGCGCGGAAACAGGCCCTTCGGCCCACCGGGTCCGCAACGACCAACGATCCCGCACACTAACACTATCCTACACACACACTGTGTCTTGGCACTGCTAGCGGTGTAAGGCAGCATGTCTATAATTGTGCCACGGTGCTGCCCAGTGGTTGAGGGGTCACACGGGAAGAGTAGTAGTGTGGACCAGATCACTGAAGAAGGCCACTACTTGTGCAAACATGCACCCTGGAGAGCCAATGAGCCTCTGACAAAAGCAAGATGGAAAAAGCACGGTGGCACGGAGTTACTGCCTTGCAGCACCAGAGACCTGGGTTTCATCCTGACCACGGGCGCTGTCCATGTGGAATTTGTATGTTCTCCCTTTGACTGCGTGGGTTTTCTCCGAGTGTTCCAGTTTCCTCAGACACTTCAACGACATACCGTTTTGTAAGCAAAAGAGCAAAGAGGTCCTTCTGCAGTTGTACAGAGCCCTAGTGAGACCACACCTGGAGTATTGTGTACAGTTGTGGTCCCCTAATTTGAGGGAGGACATTCTTGCTATTGAGGGAGTGCAGCGTAGGTTCACCAGGTTAATTCCCGGGATGGTGGGACTGTCATAATCTGAGAGAATGGAGCGGCTGGGCTTCTACACTCTGGAGTTTAGAAGGATGAGAGGGGATCTCATTGAAACATATAAGATTGTTAAGGACACACTAAAGGCAGGAAACATGTTCCCAATGCTCGGGGAGTCCAGAACCAGGGGCCACAGTTTAAGAATAAGGAGTAAGCCATTTAGAACAGAGACGAGGAAACACTTTTTCTCACAGAGAGTGGTGAGTCTGTGGAATTCTCTGCCTCAGAGGGTGGTGGAGGCAGGTTCTCTGGATGCTTTCAAGAGGGAGCTGGATAGGGCTCTTAAAAATAGCGGAGTCAGGGGATATGGGGAGAAGGCAGGAACGGGGTACTGATTGGGGATGATCAGCCATGATCACATTGAATGGCGGTGCTGGCTCGAAGGGCCGAATGGCCTACTCCTGCACCTATTGTCTATTGTAAGTTAAATTGGCCTCTGCAACTTGCAAATTGTCCCTAGTATGTAGGATGGCGCTAGTGCACAGGGTGATCGATGGTCGGCACGGACGTGGGGGGCTGAAGGGCCTCTTTCTGCACTGTATCTCTAAACTAAACAAGATGAAGTTCACAAAATATTAATTGGGAAAAATGTTTGCATAATATTTTCCCTGCGTTATCGAGTATTTTACAAAATAAACTAATTGTTAGTTGCGTAACTTGCAAAGGCAATCTCTCTGGGATGGAATGCATACATCCTTTTAAAGCATTGAGCATAATTTTCTGACTAAAAATACATGAGCGATAATTACGAAGCCAGTTTCTCTCATAATATAACTAATGAATTATGAATAAATCAGTATCCCTATTAATCAAAAAATAATTAAGAGTTGAAGATGATCCTGGGCAATTTATGCATCGGAAGTGCATAGACTTTTCCCATTTTCTTTTCTTAATTTATACAGAATAATTACTTTTTTTTTAAAACCACTGGAGGAACTCAGCAGGTCAGGCACCATCTGTACACGGAACTGGGCAAATTATGTTTTGGGTTCTTCTCCATCTTTCGTGTGGCGTGCAAAGCCTAAAGTTGTTGGACAACTTGTTCTGTTTGATTTTCTGTTTGTGCACGTCGAGTTGATTGCATTAGTCGAAACATGTGAAGGTTGCAATCTTCCACCCCATGTCTTGGGTTGAGAGCCTTCTTCAGACTGATGGAGTAGAGGGGAGAGAGCTGGGGGAGAGAGGTGAAGGTGTGGGGCCAAATGTGGCAAGTGATAGGTCGATTCAGGTAAGGTGGGGAGTGCAAATAGCAGGAGGAATGGTGGGAAGTAAGGAATGAGAGGTGGAAGTTTAGTTTAGTTTAGTTTAGTTTAGTAATACAGTGTGGAAACAGGCCCTTCAGCCCACCATATAAGTGGGGGGGCTGTCGAGTATGGTTGCCCTGCCTGCAGCTGTTTGTCCTATCACCCTTTAAAAAAAATGGTTAGTGTGTTAAAAGTTTTTGTTTTGGAGGTCAAGTCTTTTTTATGTGGGGGGTGGGGGGAGGGGAAGGGGGAAACTGTATTTCTCAGTCCCTGCCTGGTCAGAGATGCGGCTTTCCTCCGAGCCGCATCTTTGCCCCTTCCTCGCGGCCTACCAACGGGACTGGAGTAGCGTTTCCCACTGGGACCGGCCAGAACATCAGCTTTGGCGGCGGCACAGCGTTGAAGCACCATCGCGGAGCAGGCGATGCCTCACCCGGCTCGCCGTATGGTGATTTGTGACCGCCGACCCCAACATCGCGGAGCTGTGGTCTGCGGAGCGTCCAGCTGCGGGCAGCGCTGACTTTAAACACCGCGGAGCCTGGGATCTTTCGCCGAGATCGCCAGTGTTGGAGCTCCGACCAGCGCGGCCTGTGGAGTTCGGGAGCCGCGGTCTCCGGGGAGGAAGCGGCCGTTCCAGACACTCCAAGCCGCTGACAGTGTTCTCCCGACGCTGGGACTCCATCATCCGGCGAGAGGGCCTGTAACATCGGGCTGCCGTCACGGTGACTATGGAAGCCTCAATGGGCCCGACCATGAGTGAACAAGAGGAAGGGGACTGGATTTTGTTGCCTTCCCTCACAGTGGGAACCATTGGTGGGGGGGGGGGATGTTTTTATGTTCAATATTAAATTCTTTAATGTTGTGTTTTATTTTTATTAGTGTGCTGCAAATGGCAACTCAAATTTCACTGAACCAATTGGTGTATGTGACAATAAATGTCCTTTGTTCTTTGTCCTTGTTCTTTGTCAAATCCACGTTCTGTATGTTACCCGAGTCTGCAGGATGCTAAAGTGGAATAACATAAAATCGGTGCACGAGTGATCGATGGTCGGCATGGACTCGATGGGCCAAAGGGCCTGCTTCCATGCTGCATCTCTAAAACGAAAAACACCATACTACTATGTGGAAGTTCTGGCCGTGTACAGGGCCTGGATAGCAGGAAATGGGCGGGCTTTGTCTCTGGAGAAAGATTTTTGTGTTTTATTTTTTATTAGAAGCAGTGTACAGAAGTATAAACCATGGCATATGACATAATACATTTATTGTACCCATCCCACACCCCACAACTACCAGATATATTCCTATTTTGCAGATATTCTTTCGCTCTTATTGCAGTTGAGTAGTTGCTTAGGGCCATTGGTGAGACTGAACAGGGGAACTTGGTCCAGTTCCTTCCTAAGAAGTAGATATGATCACACCTTTTAAAAAAGCACTTAGCCAGACAAAATTAATAAGCATTGAATAGAGGGAAATGAACTACCTTCGGGCAGATGGGACTAGTTAGATGGATATGACAGTTAGCGCAGATATTGTGGGCCAAAGGGCCTGTTCCTGTGCTGTACCGTTCTAAAGGATGTATAAGCTGAGAGGGTGGGCAGTGATGATTCACCAGTTTTGGTTGGGTCACCGTGAACAGTGGGAAAGCATAAGAAGTGGGTTGAATAGACAGAGACCACACTCTCTCCAAAAGGGAGGAAGTCTGGAGAGGTACATTGATAGGAAAGGTTGAGAGGGATATGGGCCAAATGCAGGCAAATGGAATGAGCTTAGCTGGGGCATCTTGGTCGACATGTATGAGTTGGGCCAAAGGGCTTGTTTGCATGTGGTATGACTCGATGACTGTAACTCAGTTACATTGTGCGATACAGTGTCCTCTCACCATTAGTGCAGAAATTGTCCTCTTGCTTTGATTTTAATGTTATATGTCGTGTTGAAGGTGAGACTGGTTGCAGCTCTTGCAATGGTGCCAGCTCATAGGATTACACTCCGAATCACCAAAGGGCCTATTTTCATGCTATATGACTATGACCCTCGGTGACCAAATCTCATCAAAACGTACACAATTCCTCAAGGGTCTGACTCGTCTGAAGAAGGGTCTCGACCAGAAACATCACCCTTTCCTTCTCTCCAGAGATGCTGCCTGTCCCACTGAGTTACTCCAGCATATCAAGGGTCTGACTCATTGGATGCAGGAATGATGGGTTCCCTGATGTAGGAGTCTTGGAGCAGGGGAACGGTTTGCAAATAAGGATCGGGTTTGCGAATAAGACAATTGTCTTCACTCAGATGGCGATCAACCTGTGGGGTTTTGAAAGTTAAGTCATTGTGTTCATTTACGCAAGAGTCAGATAGATTTAAGGAAGCTGATGCATATGGGGATAGTGCAGAAAAATGGCATTCATAAATTCTAGGAGTAGAATTAGGCCATTCGGCCCATCATGTATCATGACTGATCTAACTTTCCCTCTCAACTCCATTCTCCTGCTTTCTCTCCATAACCCCTGACATCCTTACAAATCAAGAATCTGTCAATCTCTGCCTTAAAAATATCCATTGGCAGCCTCCACAGCCTTCTGTGGTAATGAATTGAATCCACAGATTTAACACCCTCTAACGAAATCAATTCCTTGTTTTCTCCTTTCTAAAGGTTCATCCTATTATTCTGAGGTTACGTCCTCTGGTCCTGGACTCTCCCACTAGTGGAAACATCCTCTCCCCATTCACTCTATCCAGGCCTTTCATTATTCGGCAAGTTTCAATGAGGTCTGCCCTCATTCTGCTGAACTCCAGTGAGTGCAGTCCCAGTGCTGCCAAACGCTCACCATATCTTAACCCAATCGTTCCTAATGTTGAGGTAGATAGGCTGAGATCATGATGAATGATGGAGCAGACTCGAGGTGGGCAATGGCCCATCTGTTCTCCTCCTTTCTTAAGTTCCTGCTCTATTTTAAACTGTCTTTCCCCAGTTTAGTTCAGTTTAGGGACACAGTGCGGAAACAGGCCCTTTGGCCCACCGAGTCCAATAATTTACTTCCATGCCTGTACGTCTTTGGAGTGTGGGAGGAAACAGGAGATCTCGGAGAAAACCCACGCGGTCACGGGGAGAACGTTCAAACTTCGTACAGACAGCACCCGTAGTCGGGATCGAACCCGGGTCTGTGGTGCTGCAAGAGCTGTTAGGCAGCAATGCTACCCCTGCGCCATCGTGTCGCCCTGTTATTGCCCTTTATTGCATTAGATACAACTTGCTAAATAACCATCCAAATCACCAGATTGTCCATATCTTTATTTGTTGCCACAATTCATTCCGTTTCCAAGTTCTGCCATCGCACACACTTCAAATGTCTCTTTAGCGTTGAATCCAGGCCATTAGAAAGAGCAGCGTTCTCAATAGCAATCCCGAGGGACCGGGTTCCTGCAAACCTCCCTTTAGACTAATAAATACACGATCATTGCTGTTCTCTGCATTCCCCTGAGCCTCAGTGGCTTTGAAAAAAAGTTTGTTTTCTTTCTCATTTTAAAGCTGTTCTTGATTTCTAACGAGCTAGTCTCACCACTGGATTGTAAAACAGGAATGTAAATCCAGGATAAAATACAAATTAATATTCCTGCCTCGTCACCTTTCAGCACTAATTAAAGGCAAACTCCAAGTTTTACAACGAATTATCGATGTGCAATACTAATCTCACTTCCCCCATCCATCCGTCTTTAATACTAATGAGCCAAATTTGAAGGACGCAAAAAGTACTGTATGTAATGTCATCAGTCCATTTCCTCCACAGATGCTGCCTGACCTGCTGAGTTCCTCCAGTACTTCATCTTTTGCTCAAGATTGCAGAATGTGAAGTTTCTCCTATCTCTACTTACAAAATTCTTAAGGGGTTGGACAGGCTAGATGCAGGAAGATTGTTCCCGATGTTGGGGAGGTCCAGGACAATGGGTCACAGTTTAAGGATAAGGGGGAAATCCTTTAGGACCGAGATGAGAAGGACTTTTTTCACACAGAGAGTGGTGGGTCTCTGGAACTCTCTGCCACAGAGGGTAGTTGAGGCCAGTTCATTGGCTATATTTAAGAGGGAGTTAGATGTGGCACTTGTGGCTAAGGGGATCAGAGGGTATGGAGAGAAGGCAGGTACGGGATACTGAGTTGGATGATCAGCCATGATCACATTGAATGGCGGTGCAGGCTCGAAGGGCCGAATGGCCTACTCCTGTACCTATTTTCTATGTTTCTATGTTTCTAAGTCCAGAACAAAGGGTTCACAGTTTAAGGATAAGGAGGAAATCATTTAGGACCGAGATGAGAAAAATATTTTTCACACAAAGAGTGGTGTGTCTCTGGAATTCTCTGCCACAGAAGGTAGTTGAGGCCAGTTCATTGGCTATATTTCAGAGGGAGTTAGATGTGGCCCTTGTGGCTAACGGGATCAGGGGGTATGGAGAGAAGGCAGGTACGGGATACTGAGTTGGATGCTCAGCCATGATCATATTGAATGGCGGTGCAGGCTCAAAGGGCCGAATGGCCTACTCCTGCACCTATTTTCTATGTTTCTACATAGCTGAGATTCCCACTTCGGGGCTTGATCGCCCCGACGCGGAAGACCCGACCGCCAGCTACGTGAGCTAAGATCGCCTGGACAACGGATGGCTCGAGGCCCCCGACTGCGGGAGTACAAAGAAGGAAAGAGATTTAACTTTTTTTTTCACCTTCCATCACAGTGAGGAATGTGGAGGAGTCACTGTGGTGGATGTTCATGTTAAAATGTGTTTTGTGTGTCTTGGTGCTTTTTATTGGTATGACTGTATGGCAAATCAAATTCCTCGTATGTGGCAAAACTTACTTGGCCAATACAGAATGATTATGATTATCTTTATGATTATGCAAACTTTTATGGCTTCAATTTGGTTCTCATGTTTTCAATGTTTAGTTTTGTTTGGACGTACAGCATGCAAAAAGGCCCTTCGGCCCACCGAGTCCATGCTGACCACCAATCACCCATTTATATTAGTTCTATGTTATCCCCCTTTCTCATCCACTCCCCACACTGTAGTGGCAATTTACAAAGGGCCATTAATCTACAATCCCGCATGTCATTGGGATGTAGGCAGAAACCGGAGCACCCGGATGAAACCCACGTGGTCATGGGGAGAACATGCAAACTCCACACAGACAGCACCCAATGTCAAGATCAAACCCATTTCTCCAGCGCTGTAAGGCAGCAGATCTATCAACTTCACCACTGCGCCACCCACAAATGTATTCCTTCGACGGATACAAAGTGCTGGAGTAACTCAGCGGGTCAGGCAGCATCAATGAAGAAGAATCTTCTGAAGAAGGGTTCTGACCCAAGACGTCACCCATCCTTTCTCCCCAGAGTTGCTCCGCTGAGTTACTCCAGTACTTTGTGTCTTTCGTTGGTATAAACCAGCATCTGCAGTTGCTTATTTCTGTATTCCTTGTTTGCTGCTGTCAAGACCATATTTACTTCTCATCTGAATTTACGCTGGGATGTTGGTTGTGTGCTCTGCGGCTTATAGTTGAGCTGCTTACAAGGCTGTTTTCAAGGCTATGAATAGTGAATACGCTCTTTTCTCTGATTCGATCGCTCCATCGCAGAGCCCAGATCTTTAATATCTTAAAGAACATGCTGCTTTGCCCTTTATCACAGACTTTCTACAATCCTATTCCAACATTGCAATGATGAAAAGTCCAATTGAGTGTCATCACAGAATAGAAGAGACCGGCACTGAATGTTGGCACGTAGCTAAGGTCAGGGTAGTGAAAGAAAATAATAAGAACAATAGTCTTACAGCGTAGAAGCATGCTCTTCAGCCCAGCTTGCCCACACCACTTAATATGTCCCGTCTACAATTCCTCCAACTGCCTTCATTTGGCCCAAATCCCTCGAAGCCTGTGCTATCCATGTGCCTGTCTAAATGTTTCTTAAACGGTGTGATAGTCCCCACCTCAACAGCGTGCTCTGGCAGCTCGTTCTATATGCCCACCACCCTTTGTGTGAATAAGTCACTCCTCGAGTTCTTTCCTCAACTTAAACCTATGTCCTCTGGGTCTCGATTCGCCAAATCTGGGCAAGAGACTCTGCGCTTCTACCCGATCTATTCCTCTCATGATTTTGTACACCGTTGTAAGATCAGCCCTCATCCTCCTGAGCTCCAAGGCATAGAGTCTTAGCCTGCTCTGCCTCTCCCTATGGCTCAGGCCTTCTAGTCCTGGCAGCATCCTCGTAAATCTTCTCTGCACCCTTTCCAGCTTGACAACATCTTTCCTATAACATGGTGCCCAAAACTGAACACAGCGCTCCAAATGCGGCCTCAGCAACGTCTTATACAACTGGAACATGACCTCCCAACTTCTATACTCAAAGCCCTGACTGATGAAGCCATTGTGAGAAAAACCTTTTTGACCACCCAATCTGACTGTGATGACACTTTCAACAAACGATGTACTTGTACTCCTTTATCCCTCTGCTCTACAACACTCCCCACAGCCCTATCGTACCAAAGGAGATTTGAGGTAACAATCAAAATTAAATGGCCGGATTGTAAATGTGGAAAACGACATCCTTTAAAAGGTGCATCAGATTATACCATCACCAACTACCCTTCCTCTCCTGACATTTGAGATAAATTGCCTTTTTTAAAAATATGTGTGTATAACTCTATGATGAGTTTCACAGGGATACCTTTTATTTCTATCGGGGAAATATAGAATAAGTGTCATTGAAGAAGTTATAGCTTCACGCACTGAGAAAGATCTGCTTTCCAAATTGGCCACCTGTGTAACCCATCCACAGAGCCACGTTGATCTTTTTGGTATCCTGTTGTGTACCACCAGTTCATTATGCCCTTTGCAAAGTTATAAAATTATATTTCATCTTTCCCCAGATTGTGCAGTTTAAGGAAGTCTTCCAAATGATTAATCCATCTCTTCAGAGAATTCAAAGAAAATTGATTAAAATTACTCCTACACACTGCAAAACTCAAAGAGAAATCAGTTGTTCGTTGTTGTCAGGCAGCTCAGAAAATGGGCATTAATTGCTGGCAGTTTACTCTTGCCTCTCAGAACACTTACACTGATTGACTGAAAGCATTTGTCCATCAACGAACAGATAAGTTCTACATGAACATGTGCAAGGAAATGAATGACTTTCTCAACAATGGTAAGTTTGACTTGCTGCAGAAACCATGCATCGTCTTTCCGCTGAATGGTTAGCACGCAACAAAGGTTTTTCACTGCGCCTCGGTAGACGTGACTACAAACTAAACTCAAACTCAGATTTTTATTCACTAAGAGCCTAAAGTCAAATAATTTGAAACTCAGATGAACTTATAAACTGCAAAGAAAAAGTGAAAATATGAAGCAGAATGACAGTACCTCGGAGTAGACAGCACTAAAGGTTGGTGAGGGCAAAGATCCTATAGCAGAACAAGATAGATCACTCCTGCTAAATGCAATGGGCTGATGTGTAGTACGCAACAGAACGGAACGTGGGCCTTTTTTTCATCCGGTTCCGTAACCGGACCCGACCCAAACCGACTCGCAATGTAATCAACGTTGCGGGGGAACAGTTTGTGTTAATAAATTAAAATTCTGAAAATGAGAAGAAGATTTTTACCAAATAACTTTTATTTTTACGAGGATGTTTCCGTAACCGGCTTCCGTCTCCGCACTAGTATCCTTTGGGATCTTTGGTGCGGAGATGGAAGCCGGTTACGGAAATGGGGCCGAAAATTACCCATGAATCTGCCCATGACCGTACTACGTCTTTTTCGTCGAGTGGACTATCTTGCTTGCTATAGGATCTTTGGGTGAGAGTGTCGGCAACTTCAGACCAGTGCAAACACGGGTGCCCCTGTTCAGCTCTAGGCTTGATTTTGGGCAAATGGTGAGTACCCATTAAATGCGACAACATTCTGAGATTCACAAATTCACCCAAAACCTCGGTGGTAGTTGGAATGTTGAAGAGTAAGAGAATTGCATTGCACGTTAAATGCTTGGAGAAAAATATATCATTTAATATTTCACGAGCCCATGAAACTGAGATAAATGATTTGGTTTATTAAATGATTGTATCAGATTGATGCAAAATTTATACAGGTACTCACTTACTCTTCCTTTATGAACCAACAAACGAAAATGTTTTAAAAATTACCCAATTATTCCTTTGGATCAATTTATCTTCACAAGCTTATTAAAGGATTTTAGAAAGTACTTAATTCACTAATAAAAATGCAGAAAATGAAGAATTGCTGCTATTTTAAAAATATCATTCTTTTCAACTTCTGATCGAATGGTTCAGATACTGTTAAAAAGAATGCTGACCTGCAATCACCATCAAGGACGTTCCTGGAGGAAGGAGATGAGGAAGGATTTATTTAGTCAGAGGATGGTGAATCTGGAATTCTTTGCCACAGAAGGCTGTGGAAGTCATAGAAACATAGAAAAATAGAAATTAGGTGCAGGAGTAGGCCATTCGGCCCTTCGAGCCTGCACCGCCATTCAATATGATCATGGCTGATCATCCAACTCAGTATCCCGTACCTGCCTTCTCTCCATACCCTCTGATCCCCTTAGCCACAAGGGCCACATCTAACTCCCTCTTAAATATAGCCAATTAACTGGCCTCAACTACCCTCTGTGGCAGAGAGTTCCAGAGACCCACCACTCTCTGTGTGAAAAAATTCCTTCTCATCTCGGTCCTGGACCTCCCCAACATCGGGAACAATCTTCCTGCATCTAGCCTGTCCAACCCCTTAAGAATCTTGTAAGTTTCTATAAGATCCCCTCTCAATCTCCTAAATTCTAGAGAGTATAAACCGAGTCTATGCAGTCTTTGTTCATAACAGTCCTGACATCCCAGGAATCAGTCTGGTGAACCTTCGCTGCACTCCCTCTAGTCAATGTCAAGTCAATGGATATATTTAAGGCACAGATAGATAGGTTCTTGATTAGTACGGGTGTCAGAGCTATGGTGAGAAGGCAGGAGAATGGAGAGATAGATCAGCCATGGTTGAATGGTGGAGTAGACTTGATGGGCCGAATAGCCTAATACTGCTCCTGTCACTTATGATCATTGTGCCAGTGCGGCACTAGTGCAACTACGACCCATTAAGGCATGAGGTAGGTGCATATTGATGATACCTTGCAGATTGACTCAGGTTTGCACTGTGACTATGGGGGGTTTCATTTCCAGGTCTGACTCTGAAGAACGGTCCCCACCCAAGATGTTGTCTGTCCATTATCCCATTATCCCATTCCTTATTATCTCTTCTCCCGTCAGGCACAAGGTACAGAAACTTAATACTGCAAACCACCAGACTCAAGAACAGTTTCATCCCCTCCATTATCAGGCTTCTGAACACTCCTTCCATAAGCTAGGGTATCTTTGGAGGGATATGGGCCAAACACAGACAGGTGGGACTAGTGTAAATGGGGCATGTTGGTCGGTCTGAAGAAGGGCCTCGACCCAAAACATCACCCATTCCTTCTCTCCAGAGAAGCTGCCTGTCCCACAAAGTTACTCCATATACAAACTGCCAAGAAGGAAATCAGAGATCTGCATGTGGTTTTCTTAGATCTAGCCAATGCCTTTAGTTCGGTGCCCCCTGAGACTCTTTGGGCAGCTTTTAATTTCTTCCAGGTCCCAGAGGTCATCACAAAGCTGGTAAAAGCTTACTTCCAGGACCTCCAGTTCTGCGTCACAACACAGGACAACACCACCGCCTGGCAGCACCTTGAGGTAGGCATAATGGCAGGCTGTACCATTTCTCCTCTGGTTTTCACCATGGCAATGGAGCTCATCATTCGAGCGTCACGATGAGTGGTCGGAGGGGAACGCCTGAAGAGTGGGCTGCGCCTTCCTCCAATCAGGGCGTACATGGATGACATGACCACAATAACAACACCAAACGCCTGCTGGTAAGCTCCAGGAAAACATCAAATGGGCACGAATGGAGACTAAACCCAGCAAATCCTGCAGTATTTCCATCGTCAAAGGCCGGCTCACTGACGATAGGTTCCGCATCAATAACGAGACAATACCAACAATACTGTGCTGGAGAAGCTGGTCAAAAGCTTCGGGCGATGGTACACCGCATACCTCAAGGATGCAGAGCAGGTGGAACAACTCAGGCAGGATACAATCAGTGGCCTCAAGCAAATCAACAACACTGCTCTCCCAGGGAAGCTGAAGCTTTGGTGCCTTCAATCCGGTCTACTGCCCCGACTGATGTGGCCAATTACCATCTACAAGGTCACTTTATCCCATGCCAACCAGCTGGAGAGACTGGTGAACTCACAAGTGAGGAAGTGGCTTGGGCTACCGAGATGCCTCAGCAGCATAGGGGTGTATGGGAATGGAGCCCTCTCACTGCCAGTCTCAAGCCTGGTGGAGGAGTACAAATGTGCCAAAGTGAGGCTGGACATGACACTAACAGAATCCCGGGACCCAATAATTAAGAGGTGTCGCTCCAACTCTAGCTACAGGGAGGAAATGGACTCCAACAGCAGTGGTACTGGAGGCAAAATCCACCCTCAAACACCGGGACATAGTGGGCCATGTCCAACAAGGCCGAGGGGGCTTTGGCAAACCTACCTGGCAAAAGGCTACTCCAGCTCAACGTCGGCACCTGGTGGTGGAGGAGGTGCGCCACCAGGAAGAAGTAGCCAGGTGTGCCAAAGCCATATCCCAAGCCAAACGAGGCTGCTGGCTGACGTGGGATGGCGTTGAGAGGAGGAAGATCACGTGGACCATGGAGTCAAATAAGTGAGCTTCATTAGCAGAGCCACATATGACGTCCTTCCCTCTCCCACAAAGCTAAATCTTTGGCTGGGAGAGGATCCAGCCTGCGCCCTGTGTGCAGTTCCAGCAAACCTCAAGGACGTCCTGGTCAATTGTAAGACCAGCCTAACACAAGGCAGATACACCTGGTGACACAACCAGGTGCTGAGGTGTTTGGCAGCTGAACTCGAGTACAAGACAGTTACCACCAACGCCATGCCTATCAATGCCCAGATAACATTCCCGCAAATACCATCCTTCATCCGGGAAGGAGAGAAACGGAGGACTAACCCCTCTCCTCTCAACGCATGCCCACTGAAAGCAGCCAGGGACTGGGAAATGCGTGTTGACCTAGGCCAGAGGCTTTTGTTCCCAGATGAAATCGCAGTTACCAACCTGCGACCAGACCTCGTTCTCTGGTCCAACTCCTGTTGCCGTGTTTTCATCATTGAGCTGACGGTCCCCTGGGAGGAGGCTGTGGACGAGGGTCATGAAAGGGCAAAGCTTTGATATCCAAACCTTGCAGCAGAGGCAGAGGAGAGAGGTTGGAGGGTGAGGGTGTGTCCAGTGGAGGTGGGGTGCAGGGGCTTTGTAGCCAGTTCCACCGCAAGGCTCCTGAGGGAAGTAGGAGTCAAAGGGCAGGCACAAAGGTGGACAATAAAAGAACTTGCCAATGCCGCCGAACGGAGCAGTCACTGGCTGTGGCTGAAGAGGAAAGATGCTGTCTGGGCTGCCACGTGACCATCTAGAGGCTAGCAATAAGACACACACCCAGGTCTGATCACCTTGTGGTGGGCCTGCCTCGACTGAGGGTGTCTTGTGATAAAAGGCCGAAACACCCAGTGACGTTGAGGTACACAACTGGAGATGTGTCTGATTGTTAGCAAAATTCACCTGGTGGTCATCCCCAAGAATGTCAATTGTAGTGAAATCTTGGGGATTGTAACATCCAGACCTACTAATCAATCAGCATTTTGTGTCTGTCTTTGGTTTAAACCAGCATCTGCAGTACCTTCATACACATTTGTATCTAATTGGCTAGCTCATATAGATCCAGTGATCTAACATTCCAGAGCAGTCTACCATGCAGTGCCTTGTCATAGGTCTTGCTAAAGTCCATGTAGATAATGTTAACAGCACTGGCTTCAGCAATCTTCTAGATTACTTCTTCAAAGAAATCCGATCAACTTTGCGAGGCATTATTTCCCATGTGCAAAACCATGCCGACTATCCCTAATCAGTCCTTGCCGTTTGAAAATTGCATGTAGATTCTGTCTCTGAATCCTCCACCAATAATTCACCCATCGCTGGTGTTAGGCTCACTGGTATGCAGTTCCCAGATATTTCCTTGGAGCCTTTCTTAAATAGAGGCTCCAGTCTCCCAGCATCTCACTTGTGACGTGAGGATGCAAATATTTTTGCTGGGGCACCACAATCTCCTCCTTGGCTTCCTAAATTATCCTCGGATACACTTGATCAGGTCCTGGGAATTTATCTACTTAATGCATTTTAAGTCCTTCAGCATCTTAATGCCTCGCCCATCGCCTGTGGCTCCACACATAGTTGACCTCATTGATCTACAAGCAGCCATATTCTCTCCCTAGTTCGGACTTTTGCCTTAATATACTTGAAGAGTCCCTTAGGATTCCCCTTAACCTTGTTGCCAAAGCTATCTCATGCCCCCTTTTTTTTTCCCTTTCCTAATTCCTAATTCCATGATGTTCCTAAATTTGATGCAATGTTTTGAATATTCTGTTACATAAACTGAAAGGCAGTAGGCCTTGGAGGTCCACGCCGCTGAGGTTGGCCTCCCGTTCCGACGTCGGAGCGCCAACATTCACTGTGGTCCATTGTTGTGACAGCGATATCGCTCTTGCATTCCTCGCTGATTGACATTGCGGCATTTTGCACAGTGGCCGCTATGCAAAGGCACATCATGCAATCAGAGTCAACTAGTTACACATTTTCCCTTTGTGCACTCAAAACCACTGATTACATTATGTGATCAAGCATTTCCATTCTGAAGAAGGGCCGCGACCCAGAAACGCCGCCTATTCCTTCGCTCCATAGATGCTGCCTCACCCGCTGAGTTTCTCCAGCTTTTTTCACTACCTTCAATTTTTCCAGCATCTGTGGTTCATTCTTAAACATTTCCATTCAGTTGCTTTGCGCATAAAAACATTGCAAGATGTAAGTGAATTTTCAGATCTTGATTTTTCAAAATGAACCAACCCAAAACTTTGTTTGTCCCTTTCCCTTTAGAAGTGGTGCCTGGCCCACCGAACACCTTGTTGAAGATTCCAGCATCTTCAGTCTCTGTATCTGTTAGATATAGGAGGAACACAACATCCCAGGGGAAGCTCTGGGAGAACCTGGGAGAACCTGCAAAGCAACAGAGATCAGAATTGAACTGGATCTCTGGAGCTCTGATATAACTACACTACCTACAGTGCCGTCGTGCCGGCCCAGTAAATACATTATCTGAAGATAGACACAAAACGCTGGAGTGGCTCGGCAGGACAAGGCAGCATCTCTGGATAGAAGGAATTTTCACCCAGAGAGTTGTGAATTTGTGGAAATCTCTGCCACAGAGGCCAGTGGAGGCCAAATCACTGGGTGGGTTTAAGAGAGTGTTAGATAGAGCTCTAGGGGCTAGTGGAATCAAAGGAGATGGCAGGCACAAATTATTGATTGAAAGGCAGCAGGCCTTGGAGGTCCAAGCCAGGCCTGAGCGGCGGGCTGCCCATAGCGACACCTATTTTCTATGTTTCTATGAATGGGTGACAGAGATGCTGCCTGTCCCGCTGAGTTGTTCCATCGTTCTGTGTCTATCTTCAATGTAAACCAGCATCTACACATTACATTATCTGAAGTGGGCTTACAGTACATGAGATACGTGCTGCTGACATGGCCTTGAACATTTACATCTCATACCAATCAAGTATGGGACTTCTAAATTGCATTATTACCATGACATACCCTTCCAATCACAAACCTCCCTATCTCAATATCAACACATGTACAATACAATGGTCAATTTCCTTTACTGCAATTAACAAAGTTCCATAAAATTAGAGTTATGTTATCCCATTGTGGACGTTTGCAGGCTCCAGTTACTTACATTTCAAACAAATCAAATTAACAAGCCAACCCAACCCCTTCAGCATCCTACACTCTACAATGGAAGTCAATAAGATAAACTCTTGATGAGATCACATTCCAGAAGAGTTTTGTTAAATTCAGAACCAAACTTGCCCGAAATGTATATAAAATGCCCTAAGGATTAATGGTAAGCAATCCGTTATCTATTTCTCTCACAGCACAAGCAAAGGCAAAAACATAACTGGATCGCAGCACTCACATGGGTAGTCAGCCAGATTGTGAAGAAAGAAGCTCTTGCAAAGAAACCCTTAGAGAATAAAAGATGAAAGCCAGGCAGTGTAGAAGGTAAAAGTAAAATTCAAATGAATGAAAGAAGAGGGCACAAGGTGAAGAAAGAAAATACTGGTATTAAGTTTTAATAGTATGCATGTGTTTTATTCATATTTCCTTTGTTTTGTTTCCTTTTAAATTAATATGTTACAGTCTTAAGGTACCCATAATCAAAACTTTAGCTTGCTAGTCCTGACCATAAAAGGTCCCTGGTCCTGTAGACGTGTCCAGCAGTTTCCATTTTGTTTTGTTTTGTTTCACATTCTCTTTAAAAGTTGCAAGTGGAATTTGATGAGCTTTTTCTTCAGGCAGTGCTACATGTATTAAAAGCAAAAAGGTAGGTGAATGTTAAAATAGATACGTGCCAAGAATCAATTTTAAACATTAGAATTTAAATTTTTTCCTATTTTACAATGTTCTTATGTGGTTAGGGTTAGGGTTTTCTTCCTTTCTACTTGTTTTTTCAGACTAATGTCTTATTTTTGGACAATCGCCTTTCTTTTACAGTTTCATGTGTAATTTACGTATGATTTTTGCACAATTTGTTTATTATATGTTTGTCAGTCTATTCTTCCCTTATTCCACATTTACTGGTGCCCTCCCCTAATTCCCATTTACTGGTGCCCTCCCCTAATTCCCCATTCACTGGTGCCCTCCCCTAATTCCCATTTACTGGTGCCCTCCCCTAATTCCCATTTACTAGTGCCCTCCCCTAATTCCCCATTTACTGGTGCCCTCCCCTAATTTCATTTCGGAGTCACGTGAGTGACTTCGTGAAGAGCCCGCCGGCACGCATGCTCGACATATCGTCGTACCGCGTTGCTGCGACGGCTGGCGGTGGAGCGCGCTCCTCGCCAGCCCTTCAGAAGGGGCCACGGAGGTAAGTATCCTACCTTTAGTTGGTGGTCCTTGTTGTGGGTTTTGTCTTGCAGCAAGGACATGGATGGGAGTTCCAAGGGCCGGAGGGCGTCAGGACGAGTTCGCCGGTCAACAGTTCCGGGTCTTTACCATCGGCAGTATCTGCAACGCAGGCCGGGACTCAGGCGGAGATGTGGGTAAGCCCTGTGTTTACAGGTCCGGATCCGCCAGCACACCACAGCTCGGAGGAGTTCGACGAGGAGGAGTGTGGTGTGCCGCCAGAGCAGGGGGTCCCTGCCATGGCAGTCAGGTCGTCAGCGGGCTCGCTGGCGACCTCGAGCTGGGTGCGTGCGGCTGCACGGCCCGTTCCACTCAGCCCTCCGAGTAGGGGAAGGGCAGGAGCCCAGAAGCCTAACCCTGCCAGGGCTAAGGCATTGCCTGACACGGAGGAGCGGTCAGGTTCCAGGGCGAGACCCGGGGCGGCTGTGAGGTCCAGCCGGCACACCCTGACTCTCGACGCCGGGACGGGTCGGTTGAGTCGGGTCTCGTCACGGTCGCCGAGCCCCCCATGGATGGGTGGGCGAGACCATGCGTCGGCATAGTCCACGATGTGGGCAGCCGGCAAGCCTGCGCGGGCTTCAGGCAGCCATGCTTCGGCTGGTGCCGACACTACGCCGCAAGTGCCCTTAGTGGCAGCGGCTTCAGCTCCCGCTAAACGGAGGCGGTTGAACACGCCCGCGCGGGAATCGCGCAGTTTCGCCTCGGCGGCTGTTAGCGACAACTACCGGCACCGGCTGGGCCTCGATGAGGTGCGGGCCGATGATAGGAGCCCGGTTTTCTTTTCAGAGCCGGAGGACTCCGACCACCTGAGTGTTCAGGGTGAAGGGCGTATTGACCGTATGGAGCGGCTGCTGGAGCTCCTGCTTCAAAGTCAACAACAGCAGGGCAGCAACAGGCACAGGGCGTCGTCACCAGCCTCTACCATCAGCCTGGAGCAGCAGGAGGAGGAGGTTTTGGTGGAAGTTTGCAGGATTGTGCAAGCCACCGCCGCCGCCCCCGCCCCGTCAGCTCTTTGGGGAGGACCTCTCGAAGAGAGTCAAAGAGCTTGACGAATAAGCCAAAACGGTGGGGATCATGCGCTCTCAGAGTGCCCCCGCACCGTCAGGCTCAAAGTCTCCATACATTCGATCACGAGGGTCTGCTAGTACCTCGACGAGGACCCACCCTCAAGCTCCACAACGACAGCAACATCAGACCCAGCACCAGGGGTCTTTTTTAGGACAGGGTCGGCAGAGACCCTGGTGGAAAACGAAGACGCCGCGCCCTCAAGCCAACCCAGCACCTCCACGTCCACCCATGCGTGTCAAGGACCGCCGGTAACCACGGAGGTGAGGGGGTCTGGTTCTCTCTTTTCTCTTTGTTTAACTTCACATGTTGGTGGTCGCCTTCGGTTGTTTTTGGGTGCATGGGGTAATTTTACTGGTGACGAGTATGTGTTGCAGAATATTCAGGGGCATAAAATTGAGTTTATTCGACATTCCTCCATCCCAGCACATGCCCGCTTGAACGTTTAAATTATCTGCTGCAGAACAGGCAGCAGGCTACAAGGAACTTTTAAGTCTTGAGCAGAAGGGAGTGATTGAGAGAGCGGTGCATGAGCCAGTTGAATTTGTTTCGAATATATTCACCAGACCTAAGAAGGATGGAGGTTGTTGTGTCATTATTGATCTAACCCGTTTGAATACTTTTGTAACATATACTCATTTTAAAATGGATACGTTTGAAACAGCCAAATCATTGATTTCTCATGGTTGCTTTATGGCATGCATCGATTTGAAAGACGCATATTATTCAGTATCCATCCAGAAATACGACAGAAGGTTTTTGAAATTCATCTGAATGGGGCAACTCTGGCAGTACAAGGCTTTGCTTAATGGGCTCACCACAGCCCCTAGATTGTTCACTAAATTAGTGAAACCAATTATGGCTTATTTGAGACAACGACACCATATAGTTATGGCCTACTTAGATGATATCTTAATTGTGGGCCACACCCTGGAATTGGCTGAACAGGGTGTTGCAGCTGCTGTCAATATATTTCAACAATTAGGGTTTATTGTCCATCCAGAGAAATCAAAGTTCTGCCCTGCCCAGGTGATTAATTACCTAGGGTTCACGGTGAACTCTATGAGCATGAGGGTTACCATTCCAATTAACAAGATTGAGGAGGTTACCCAAGTGTGTCTAGATTTAATCCGCACCAATATACCATCGATTCGGCATTCAGCTACAATAATTGGGAAGCTTGTAGCTTTGTTTCCGGCAGCGCGATATGGACCTTTGCATTATCAGAATTTGCAAAGAGCTAAAATTGCTGCGTTAAAACAGAACGCTGGTCATTATGATCGGTCCATGCAGCTGCCGCCCGAAGCGATAAATGAGTTGCAATGGTGGGTGTGTCACATTAGCAGCTCATTCAAGCCTATCAGGGAGGCTAATCCGGTGGTATATTTGCAGACTGATGCAAGCTCCAATGGCTGGGGAGCCACGGATAATTGCTCTAGTTGTGGGGGCAAATGGGACACCCTTGAATCGACGATGTTGTTGACTCAAGGGATTAACTATTTGGAGTTGCTGGCAGCATTCCACGGACTTCGTGCGTATTGTTCCAAGCTTGTTGGAGCACATGTCCGTCTCCAAATAGACAACACCACAGCAGTGGCATATTTAAACCATATGGGTGGTACCAGGTCAGTTTCGTGTGACAAATTGGTAAACTCAATTTGGCTCTGGTGTGTTCAAAGAGACATTTGGATTTCAGCTACCTATTTGCCAGGTGAGCTTAATACTGTGGCGGACACCAGGTCATGCAAATTTAATGACAATATTGAATGGATGTTGCATCCTGAGACTTTTTCTAAAGTCACAGCCAAATTTGGTAAACCGGACATTGACCTTTTCGCGTCACAGTTGAACCATCAGGTACCGACCTACGTTTCATGGGAACCAGATCCTGGGGCAATAGCGCTAGATGCATTCTAGCTGGACTGGGGGAATTGGTTTTTCTATGCCTTCCCCCCATTTTGCCTCATCAGTCGAGTATTGCGTAAGATTCAGGCAGATGCTGCCAAGGGCATCCTTATTATACCCGACTGGCCCACACAGCCTTGGTATCCGGTGGTCTTTGACATGCTCAACGAACCTTGGGTCCTTTTGAAGGGTTGCCCACAATTAGTTACTCACCCTGTCTCAGGGGAGCCACATCCCTGCCACGGCTATTTAAATCTGTTGGCTTGCAGGTTCTGAACAGGCCGTTAGTCCAATACGGCCTCTCAGCTCGGACCATGGATACCATCGGGGCGTCGTGTCGAGAGTCCACAAGGCGAAGATACCGCTCGCATATTAAGAAGTGGGAAGCCTACTGCAGCCGCTCTCGCATCACGTACGATGACGTGACAATAACCGACGTCCTGGAATTCCTCGCGGGGTTGCACCATGATGAACACTTAAGTTACAGTGCCATCAACAGCGCCAGAAGTGCGCTATCATTCTACCTCAATTTTGGGGTAGGATCCAACAGGCTAGTGTCCAGACTCATGCGGGGTATATTCAATATGAATCCGCCTACACCACGCTATAATATCACCTGGGATGTCAGGGACGTATTAACCCTGCTCAGGACGTGGTCTCCCATGGAAGGGCTCCAACTGGACCAACTCACCATGAAGCTGGTGATGTTACTTGCGCTGACGTCAGCTCAGAGAGTACAGACACTGCATAAACTTTGTGTCGACAGAATGACTTCTACCCCTACAGAAGTAGTCTTTTTCATTGACGAGCTACTAAAGCAGCATAGACCTGGGTGCACAGGGCTGCAGCTGAAGTTCCCGGCATACCCCGCAGATGCTAGGCTATGTTTAGCCTCACATATCCGCCACTATGTCAAGGTGACGGCACGCATCAGAGGAATGGAGAGATACCTGCTTGTCACTCATAAGAGACCTCATCATCGAGTGACAGTCCAGACGATATCCAGGTGGCTTCGAGTCGTCTTGGGTAAGTCAGGTATCGACACTAATATGTTCAAATCTCATTCCACCAGGGCTGCATCGACGTCAGCGGCGAGGGTCATGGAGGTGCTCATGGACCAAATTCTTGCCACAGCAGGATGGGCTAATGAAGCTGTGTTCCAGCGTTTTTATAACAAGCCTGTTGCTGCTCCTCTACAGTTCGCAGAAGCCGTGCTGAATGCAGGTCAAGAACGTGGAGATGTCCCCGCATGAGGGGTTTTTGATTTGTTATTAATAACTCTGCTCTTGTTTTGCAGTATGAACTGTTGAGCAAGTTTGTTCCTCCCATCCATCCCTGGTAGTGGTGTGTCAGCATGGACGTGGTCCAGGGCGTGTAATCACAGAAGCTTTGAAGTCTTCACGAAGTCACTCACGTGACTCCGAAATGAAATAGTAAGATTGAACGAGAACTTACCAGTTCGAAGGTTGATCTTTATTTTATGAGGAGTCGAAGTGAGGGATTTCGTGCCCTCCTCGCCCAACCCTCAATCACCTTCATCTGGTAATCTTAGTCACTTCAATCTTACTATGCGAAGTCATTTCTTTTGTTGGTTTCTGTGATTCCACGCCGCTACTTTGAAGTATGTCGAGCATGCGCGCCGGCGCGCTCTTCACGAAATCCCTCACTTCGACTCCTCATAAAATAAAGATCAACCTTCGAACTGGTAAGTTCTCGTTCAATCTTGCTATTCCCATTTACTGGTGCCCTTCCCTAATTCCCATTTACTGGTGCCCTCCCCTAATTCCCCATTTACTGGTGCCCTCCCCTAATTCCCAATTACTGGTGCCCTCCCCTAATTCCCATTTAATGGTGCCCTCCCCTAATTCCCATTTACTAGTGCCCTCCCCTAATTCCCTTGTACTAGTGCACTCCCCTAATTCCCATTTACTGGTGCCCTCCCCTAATTCCCATTTACTGGTGCCCTCCCCTAATTCCCATTTACTGGTTGTAGATGTTATGTGCATGTCACTTTAATAGTAGTGACTGCTAACCTATAATCAAGTATAACTGTGTCCTCCCCATCCCTAGCTCTCTCTCTAGCGAACGTGACAGACCATGTACAGCTAGGGCAGTGATGTGTGTTTAGGTAATAAAAACTATAGTAAAGAATTCTCTGTGTACGTGCATGTTCTTTACACTGGTGCTGTCCCCTAATTCCCATTTACTGGTGCCCTCACCTAAAATTCCCATTTAGCAGGGGGAATGGGTGACATAGTTTAGTTTAAAGATGCACTGTGGACGCAGGCCCTGAGGCCCACCTAGTCCACGCCGACTAGCGATCTACGCACACAAAAGGCGTAATTGGAGATGTCTCGGAAATTTCAACCAGGTTGTATTTAACCTGGTTGTATTTATGCTCCTCTAAACAATGCCCCATTTACTGGTGCCCTCCCCTAAACAAAGCCCCATTTACTGGTGCCCTCCCCCAAACAAAGCCCCATTTACTGGTGCCCTCCCCTAAACAATGCCCCATTTATTGGTGCCCTCCCCTAAATAATGCCCCATTTAGTGGTGCCCTTCCCTAAACAATGCCCCATTTAGTGGTGCCATCCCCTAAATAATGCCCCATTTAGCTGGATTCTCTGGGACTACTTTCCTTGGAAAGCAGGGGTCTGTCTGATGGGTGACCTTCATGTTATAGCAGCAGAATTAGACCATTCGGCCCATCAAGTGTACTCTGCCATTCAAAGGCAGATTATTTTTCCCTCTCAACCCCATTCTCCTGCCTTCTCTGCATAACCCCTGGCACCTTGACTGACCTTAGAGGGGTATGTAAAAGCATGACGGGGCAATTGGGATAGATGGTCACAAACTTTATTCCTGGACAGGGGAGTCTAAAACTAATGGTCAGGGATAAAAGGTGGGAGATAATAGATTTAGAGGACTGGAGAGGAACTAGTTTCACACAGAATGCGTTGGGTGCATGGAACAAGCAACCAATGGAAGTGGGAGAGAATGGTACAATTACAATACTTAAAAGACACGTTGATAGGTAAATGGATAAAGTGGGATATAGGCCACAAGCAAGCCACTGGGACTAGCGGGACAGATATTTTAGTTAGCATGGACGTATTGGGCTGAAGGGCCTGATTCCAAACTGAACCTTTTCCTGACTCGTTTCCAAGGCGTTTTCTGATGTGGTTTGGTGCTTCATGAAACCGCTGTGAAGATTTGAAGATCACTTTGGCTAGCTTAGAATCTTAAAGGCACGATATTAAGGGATAAGGTTGTTTTACTATCCTTACACCATGCAAACTAGAGCATAAGTGCCACCTCAGCAAAGACGAAAACAGCTTCTCAGCAGAATGGTTCCCAGACACAACAAATCACAAACATTCTGGCAACGGAATTTTTAAGCCTTTGGCAAAGTAAAACGAAATTTAAAACTTCAATCATAATCCGAGTGCAGCATCCGTATCTTATAGTTGGAAGACGTTAAGGGCGGCACAGTGGTGTAGCGTTAGAGCTGCTGTCTCACAGCCCCAGAGATCCCGGTTCGATCCTGACTTCGGCTACTGTCTGTACGGAGTTTGCATGCGTAGTTCCTCCTACATCCCAAAGGCATGCGGGTTTGTAAATTAATTGGTTCCTGTCAATTATGCCTAGTGTTGAACTAAAGAAGGGCCTCGACCCGAAACGTCACCCATTCCTTCACTCCAGAGATATTGCCTGCCCCAGCGAATTACTCCAGCACTTTGTGCCTTTCTTCAGTATAAACCAGCACCTGCAATAGCTTTCTGCACGAGTTAATTTTGGATGTGGAGTACAGAGAATGATGGCAGACGACTAGGGTTTGATTTACAGACCACTTAGTTTTGTTAGTTTAGAGATACAGCGCGGAAACAGGCCCTTTGGCCCACCGAGTCCACGCCAACCAGTAATCCCCGTACATTTACACTACCCTGCACACACTAGGGACAATTGTTTACTCATATACCAAGCCAATTAACCTACAAACCTGTACGTCTTTGGACTGCTCTCTCACTGTGAAAGAAGCTGAGCAATTAGTCTGACCGGCTCCAACGAAAATGAGTACAACACAACATCGGCCAGATGTCGATGCTGTCAATGTTGCGTGTGATTCAGTGCGAAACCGACAGCAGCATCTGGAATATGCACACGCACACGCTAAAACACGCTTCTGTAAGTCTGAAGGAGGGTTTCGACCCGAAACGTTGCCCATTTCCTTCGCTCCATAGATGCTGCTTCACCCGCTGAGTTCCTCCAGAATTTATGTCTACCTTCGATTTTCCAGCATCTGCAGTTCCTTCTTAAACATTCCGTCTGTGTGTCCGTGTTGCACTCCCACACGCTCCAAGGGGAAGTCCCCGGATCAACTAATCACACACTGGTCACGTTATAACATCTCTTAGAAATGGCTCACGCTGAATGAAATATGTCTGAGCCTTCACGAGCTTCAAGGGCTTTCGAAAGCAGCTGAACAACCCCTAACACGGGAAACTGAAACTAAATTTACTCACGTGCAGAGATAGGGTTTGTACAGGTCAGATAGTACGCTTGCCTTCATCAGTTGCACATTTAAGGGCCTGTCTCACTTTCACGAGTTCTGCCGAGTTTGCCCTTGACTCATACTTGCAGCATGGTCGTCACGAGGCCGTAGCAGGCCGTGATGCTAGTCCTAGATACTCGTGGCATCAAGTAGGTTGGGGCGTTTTTCTGGCCTGATGAAAAATGTCCACGAGTAACAGAGGTCGTGAATTAGGTCGTGAAAGTGGGACAGGCCCTTTAGTATAAGAGCTTCACAAAACTTTGGTGAGGCCATGTTTAGAGTATTGTGTACAGTTCTGGTCACCCCTTTACAGGAAGGATGCGGAAGCTTTGGAGAAGGCACAGGAGATTTACCAGAATGCGTCAGAATTAGAGGTTCTTCGCTATAAAAAGAGTTCAGACAAACTTGGTTTGCTTTCTCTGGAACATCGGAGGTCGAGTGGAGATCTGATTGAAGTATATAATATTCCGAGAGGCATAGATGGGATAGAGAGTCAGGACATTTTTCCCAAGCTGGAAATGTCAAAGACTTGAGGGCATAGCTATAAGGTAAGTGGGGCAAAGTTTAAACGAGATGTTTGGGGGTGTCAGGGGTTTTTTTTACACCGAGGGTGTAAAATGGACTGCCAAGGGTGCTGTTGAAAGTAGGTAGGATGCTGGCATTAAACAGGCTTTTAGATAAACAAGTGGACATTCAGGGAATGGAGAGGTATGAATCACATACAGGCTGAGGAGATTAGCTTAACTTAGCACCATGTGGGCCGACGGGTCTGTTCCTGTGCTTCATTGTTCTCTGATCTGTATATTGACATAAAAGACTAGGTTGAGAGGGATTTGGGATCAAAAAGCAGGCATGTGGGACTAGTGCAGATGGGGCATGTTGGTCGGAGCGGAAAAGTTGGGCCGAATGGCCTGGTTCCAGACCGCATGTCTCCAAGACTCTGCTGATACAATTTTTTTAATGTAAATATTTATTTAAAATCTGTAATTTTTCCTCCCCCCATTCTCCCCCCACCACCCCCCTCCCCCCTCAGCAGGTCAAGCCGCGTGTTTGGGGAACATGGATAGGTAACATTTTGAGTGGGTCGGCCACATTTCAAATGTGATGTCTTTGGAACAATGTACACAGTGTTGGCGTAACAAGATTGTTCACCAACGTCGCAGTTGCAACATGTGGTTGCCAGTGTAGTTACAGTAACTCTGCCCCTTAATAGATGAAGTATAATGTGGATAAATGTGAGGTTATCCACGTTGGTGGCAAAATTAGGAAAACCGACTACTATCTAAATGGTGGCCGATTAGGAAAAGGGGAGATGCAGCGCGACCTGGGTGTCATGGTACACCAGTCATTGAAAGTAGGCATGCAGGTACAGCAGGCAGCGAAGAAAGCCAATGGTATGTTAGCTTTCATAGCAAAAGGATTTGAGTATAGGAGCAGGGAGGTTCTACTTCAGTTGTATAGGGTCTTGGTGAGGCCACACCTGGAGTATTGCGTACAGTTCTGGTCTCCAAATCTGAGGAAGGACATTATTGCCATAGAGGGAGTGCAGCGAAGGTTCGCCAGACTGATTCCTGGGATGTCAGGACAAAGACTGAATAGACTCGGTTTATATTCTCTAGAATTTAGGAGATTGAGAAGGGATCTTATAGAAACTTACAAGATTCTTAAGGGGTTGGACAGGCTAGATGCAGGAAGATTGTTCCCGATGTTGGGGAGGTCCAGGACAAGGGGTCACAGCTTAAGGATAAGGGGGAAATCCTTTAGGACCGAGATGAGAAGGAATCTTTTCACACAGAGAGTGGTGGGTCTCTGGAACTCTCTGCCACAGAGGGTAGTTGAGGCCAGTTCATTGGCTATATTTAAGAGGGAGTTAGATGTGGCCCTTGTGGCTAAGGGGATCAGAGGGTATGGAGAGAAGGCAGGTACGGGATACTGAGTTGGATGATCAGCCATGATCATATTGAATGGCGGTGCAGGCTCGAAGGGCCGAATGGCCTACTCCTGCACCTAATTTCTATGTTTCTATGTTTCTAAGAACACAAAGTGCTGGATGAACTCAGCAGATCAGGCAGCATCTCTGGAGAACATGGATAGGTGACATTTCAGGTCATGACCCTTCTCTGGAGTATCTTACTAATTGTTATCAGGATCTGTGAGAATATTATACGCTTGACTGCCTGACGCATGTAAAATTGGGTGTGCGTCCTCCTCAAAGTTTATAAAACATTGCTTTCTGCTTAAATCAGGAGAAATATTTCTAAAAGTTTCTCTCTCTGAATAGAAACGGTTTATTTTTGACAGTGAACCAGACGTTCAGAACGAAACATATGTCTGTCTCTATGTAAGTGGTTCTATTTAAGAAATGATTCATTAGTTTAATTTACAGATTATCCTCCAATATCCTAGAAAGTGATGTTGATACAGCAACAGGAATATTTCTTTCACAGTAACGCAACTTTGTTTTTAAAGATAGGTTTTGTTGATATAATGTCACATCGCCTTTGATAGAGGAATGAAGTTCACAAGATGTGCAAGATAGACACGAAATGCTGGAGAAACTCAGCGAGACAGGCAGCATCTCTGGGGAAGGAATGGGTGGCGTTTCGGGTCGAGACAGTCTGGAGAAGGGTGTCGACCTGAAACGTCACCCATTCCTTCTCTCCAGAGACGCTGCCTGTCCCGCTGAGTTACTCCAGCATTTTGTGTCTATCTTCGATGTAAACCAGCATCTGCAGTTCCTTCCCACAATAGATGCGCATGGCTGAATTATCTAATTCAATGGATTGCCATTATTGCCACATGTACTGAGGTACAGTGAAAAGCTTTGTTTTGCATGCTGTCCAAACAGATCAGCGCAGTTCTCAAACCAAGCTGTGATGCAACCCGACAGTATGCTTTTTATGGTGCATCTGTCGAAGTCTGTAGAGGGCCTGTCCCACTGTATGAGGTAATTCACGAGTTCTCCCGCATTTCCCCTGATTCGAACTCGGAGAATTACGGTAATTGCGGTTCGTAGGCACTCGGGGCTCTCGTGGACATTTATCACACTGTTGAAAAAACTTCACGAGCTTACCGAGTTTCCCGGGTACCTGCCGTTAGCGTTACGCGCCGCTAAGAGACGTCCAGAGCTCCGATGTAACCGCTACGTACATTCTACGTACTTACCACGAGTTTGATTTTTTTTAAACTCACGAGAGCTCTTGGGTAAACTCGTATAGTGGGACAGGCCTTCCCACTCACCGGAGACGTGCCGGATTTCCTCAGTCTCCTCAGGAAGTAGAGGCACTGTTGTGCCTTCTTGACCGTCACATCAATGTGATTGGTCCGCAGCAGATCACTGGTCATATTAACAATGCCAAGGAACTTGAAGCTCACAACCATTTTCACATCGGCACCATTGTTGCTGATTGGGGCATGTACTCCGCGAAGCTTCTCGAAGTCAATAGCTAGCTCCTCCGTCTTGCTGACATTGAGGGAGAGGTTGTTGACCTGGCACCATGTCAACAAGTTGTCCATCTCCTGCCAGTATTCCGTCTCGTCGTCGTTCGCGATTCAGCCCACCACAGTCATGTAATCTGCAAACCTGTAGATGGAATTAGAACCGTGTTTGGCCACAAAGTCATGAGGGCACAGGAAGTACACTAGGGGACTGAGAAACCATCTTTGTGCGGCAGTGGCGTTGAGCTTTATTGTGGAGGAGGTGTTGTCACCCATCCTCATTGACTGAGGTCTGAGGGTCAGAAAGTCGAGGATCCAGTGGCAGAAGGGGGAGCCGATTCCTGGGACCTGGGGATTGGAGATGGGATTATGGTATTGAAGGCACAGTTGCAGTTGAAAATGAGAAACTAAAGTAGGAGCATGCATACTTCAGTTTAGCTAGGAACACCTTTTCATTGTTCACAAAGCTTCCAATATTTTCAAGCCGTGACCTTATATTTATGATACAGAGGGGTTTTTGGTCAAATTTGAACTCCTTTTTATCCCGGGCTTGGATGTTTTAATTTGAAGCTCTGACATTCTCGAGTTTTCCTTTTATTCTTCACAGAGGGAAGATTATGATTTCAATTTCACATTTACTCTCAATCTAGAAATGCTGGGAGAAACAACTGGTTTGACATTTCCAGAAGCGTGCTGCTTGCTTAGTTGTGTTCAGTTTAATGTAGAGATACGGCACGGAAACAGGCCCTTTGGCCCACCGAGTCCGCACCGACCAGCGATCCCCGCACAATAGCACCGTCCAACACACACTGGGGACGATATTTTACCAGTCTCCTCAGGAAGTAGGCGCACTATTGTGCCTTCTTGGCTGGTACCAAGAAAATTAGCCTACAATCCTGTACGTCTTTGGAGTGTGGGATGAAACCAAGGATCTCGGAGAAAACCCACGCAGGTCACGGGGAGACTGTACAAACTCGATACAGACAGCACCCGTAGTCAGGATCGAACTCGGGCCTGTGAGGCAGCAACTCTGCCGCTACCGTGCCACCGTGCCACCCCCAAGCTTCAAGCCTCTTGCGCAAGCTTCATTTAGGACTTCCCTCTCCTCTTCAATCCGCCCACTCAGTCTCATCGCTCCCTATCTCCACTATGTCCTCCAGAACTACATCCCACCAAAGTACCTGCACTCTCCAGCTTTAGTCTCCCGAACTGATAACTTATTTTAATCAAAACATAAAGCATTGGAGGAACTCAGGGGGTCAGGCAGCATCTACGCAGGTTATTAATACGACACTCATGTTGAGTTTAGCTTTAGCTTTAGTTTTAGATGAATCATTTTATCTCCCGTTCACACTAGTTCTTTATTATCCCACTTTCCCATCCACTCCCCACACACAAGGGGTAATTTACAGAGGCCAAATACCCTACAAACCCACACATTTTTGGGATGTCGGAGGAAACCGGAGCACCTGGAGAAAACCCACGCAGACTCCGCACAGACAGCACCCGTGGTCAGGATCGAACTAACCTGGGTCGCTGACGCTGTAAGGCAGCATCTTCAGCCACTGTGCTATACTATTTGGCATTGCTTCTGTGGAGCAAGGTGGGCGATTTAACCATGCATGTTTTGCGCTGTTGCTTTGACTGTTTGCGGTGTGTTGCAGTGAGCTGGCCTTGGTCGTTGCGAATGAAGGAACTGCAGGTGCTGGATTAAACCCAAGACAGACACAAAAAGCTGGAGTAACTCAGCGGGACATGCAGCATCTCTGGAGAGAAGGAATGGGTGATGTTTCGTGTCTCAACCCATCCTAAGGCTGACATCGGGGGGGAGGGAGATAGATAGATAAGGAAGTGTAAAGGTGTGAAAACAGAGCAAAGGTTTAGCTGGGAGAAGTTAAGAAAAAAGCAAACAGAGATAAAATGGAAGGTAGACACAAAATGTTGGGAAACTCCGCTGGTGAGGCAGCATCTATGGAGGAAAGGAATTGGCGACGTTTCGGGTCTTGACCCAAAACGTTGCCAGTTCCTTCTCTCCATAGATGCTGCCTCACATGCTGAGTTTCTCCATCAATTTGTGTCTACCTTTGATTTTACCAGCATCTGCAGTTCTTAAACAGAGATAAAAGGGATATAAGGGGAGGGATGGCGAGAGAGGGAAAGCAAGGGTTACATGAAGTTAGAGAGGCCAATGTTCATACCACTGGGGTGTATGCTGCCCAAATGAAATATGAGGTGCTGTGCCTCCAATTTGTAAGCTGTCCAAACTGGGCTAAATGCCGTCGCTCTTACGTTGGCATGGCAGATATGACTCCGCAGCCGCCAGCTTGTTTGTCCTCTGCATGCCCCAGAACGGCATGGTGACGTTAAAGAATGCACGCTTGCAGCTGCACGGCTTCATCGTGGCGCCTGCACCAAGCAACTGTCGCATTCCAGTGCCGCATCAAGGTCCCGTGCATTTTTCACAGCGCCTATTTCAAGATGTGCTGCCATAACTAAAACAAAAGCTTCCGAGAGTGCCTTGAAAGTGTTTCCGTCAACTCTTGTGCTTCGACGCTGAATCAAAGCTGTGCAGCGTGTGTGTTGCTCCACAGCTGTCGGAGGTTCGCTTAATAAAGAGGTTGTGCTTTGGTCAGCATTTTGTTCAAAAGAAAAATGACAAATCAAAAATAATACACAACTTAGCTGCACTGGTGAATCCATCTTCTCCTGCTGTTTTATTAGTCTGTGCTGCGTTCATTCACCGTTATAAACTGAAAGGGAGAATGCAGGAACAAGGTACTGCCCGTGTTGGCTTAAAAGAAAACCCACAAACTGTGCTGGAGTAACTTTGCAGGTCCGGCAGCATCTCTGGAGAACATCGACAGGGAATGATTCTGGTTGTGACCCTTCTTAAGACAGGCAGCATCTTTGGAAAAAGTACAGGAGGGAATTGCAGATACTGGTTTACACCGAAGATAGGCACAAAAGTACCTCAACAGGTCAGACAGCATCTCTGGAGAAAAGGAATAGATGACGGATCTGAAAAAGGGTCTTGATCCAAAATAGCACCTATTGCTTTTCCCAGATAATTTTCCCAATATTGCTTATTGCAGAGATGCTGCCTGACCCGTTGAGTTACTCCAGCATTTTGTGTCTATCTTCAGCATCTCTGGAGAACATGGAAGGGTGACGTTTTGGGTCAGACTGAAAGTAGGATCCCGACCCAAAACGTCACCTACCCATTCTCTCCAAAGATGCTGGCTGAACCGTTGAGATACTCCAGAACATTGTGTCTTTTTTAAAATAAACTAAAAAGGATTGGTTTCATTTTACAAGCTATTTTTAACATGGTTATAAGTCCAGTTGCAATAAACATGTTATTTTTGCATATTTAATGTTTAATTCAAAAATCCCAGGGCATAGGTTAAACCAATGAAAAGATTTGGCTTAAATAGCTGAGCGGGGGATTTTGATTATAAACAGCATGGGATGTAGGTCCTTCTGAGGAGAATATGAGATAACAAGGAACATACTTATCCTTCTCAACAGTAGGAATAGATAATCCATCGTAGAGAGATCTATGTAAAATCAAAGCAATTAAAATCAGTGTTAACATGCTTTCTTATTTCAATTCTTTCATTTCTTTTAAGCAAAGATTGTTAATGATCCCATCAGGAATGGCAGTGTGGCAAGGTTATCTACCTGAACAAAGCAAAGCAGGCATATTAATTGCAGATGATTCAGTCATTATCTGGACCTTTGGCTGAACTGAGAGTTAAATTTAACCTCACACCATTAAACTAACTCTTCGAAACCAAGCCTTGATGATACCCACTGTTGTTTGGGTAGTAATATATAACGCGCTGGGCAGAAACATAAACCAGTTAAGTTTAGTTTAAGAAAGAACTGCACGTGCTGGAAAAATTGAAGGTAGACCAAAAAGCTGGAGAAACTCAGCGGGTGAGGCAGAATCTATGAAGCGAAGGAATTCCTTTCCTCCATTGATGCTGCCTCACCCGCTCAGTTTCCCCTGCTTTTTTTTGTCTACCTTTAGTTTATTTTAGTTTAGTTTAATTTAGTTTATAGCTACGTGTACCGAGGTACAGTGAAAAGCTAAAGAAATTCCTCCTCATTTCCTTTTGAAAGACAGAAAGTAAAAAGAAGGTAAAAAGTGATTTTAATAGCCAGATAAAACCTTTATTTTATAAATGGGCAATAGAATTGCTATTGGTTTTGGTTTATTCTTATCACATCTAGTGAGACAGTGAAAAGCTTTTGTTTGCATGCTATCCAGTCAAATCATATCAAATCAAGTCTGAAGAAGGGTCTCGACCCGAAACATCACCCATTCCTTCTCTCCAGAGATGCTGCCTGTCCCGCTGAGTTACTCCAGCATTTTGTGCCTATCTTCGGTGTAAACCAGGGGGACCCTATATGGAGTTACTGAACCTGCACTGTCTTGTGCCATGGATAATGGTGGTGTGGCCAGTGGGCCCGACCGCACGGTCCCTCGCACTTGCTCCAATGCATCAAATCAACGTTGGCAGCAGGCGCTGGGCAAGAGATGGCAGGAAGAGCGGTCTCACCTTCCACACCTCCAAGGTTGGATGTGGGAGGCTCCTCCTCTGACACAAGGGTTGAAGATAGCCGGACAAGGAGGATAGCAGTTCGCTGGACGACCGGAGAGATGTGACGGCTACAACAGGCCTTTATGGCCAGCTGCAGCTGGGGTTGGTCATCTGCGGCACGATGGCGCAGCGGTAGAGTTGCTGCCTCACAGCGCTTGTAGCACCAGGGACCCGTGTTCGATCCTGACGACAGGTGTTGTCTGCACGGAGTTTGCACGTTCTCCCCGTGACCTGCGTGGGTTTTCTCCCAGATCTTTGGTTTCCTTCCATACTCCAAAGACGTACAGGTTTGCAGGTTAATTGGCTTGGTATAAAATGTAAATTGTCCCTAATGTGTGTAGGATAGTGTTAATGTGCAGGGATCGCAGGTCGGTGCGGAATGGGTGGGTCGCAGGCCTGTTTCCGCGATGTATCTCTAGACTAAATGAAATAAAAAACTAAACACTGACCGCTGCGCACCACCGGCTTCTGTCTTTGATTGGGAACAAGAGCAAAAGGACAAAAGGGTGATGTTTCTGTTTGTTGATCTGACTTAGAAGAGCAAATCATTAATGCAAGACTAAAGCATAGCAGGGGCAGCATCTGACAGTGCCGCGCCGCAGTCAACCAACAGGCGACTTTGACTTTTGGTATGTTTGATGAATTTTGCAAAGACCTCTTTCATACCTCAGTGGCCACATGTAAATAAACAGAGGATGGACATGTCTTAGCGAGCTAAGAGCGCTGTAAATATTTCTGTAAGCAAAGGCAAGCAAGGTCATAAATCGATTGCAGTGATTTGAGAGTTAGGATGTAAATCGTGCCAGAGGGCACCATGCATCCATACTTAATGGGGTTTTTTGCTCATCTTCCAAATGCCTTCCAGTCTGATAGTTATATGGAAATGTTCCTGTTGGCACAGAGGGTTTAGGTTTAGGTTTATTGTTGTCACGTGTACTGATGTGCAGTGAAAAGCTTTGTCCAATAAGGCCGGCACGGTGGTGCAATGGTAGAGTTGCTGCCTAACGCCCCTGTCCCACTTAGGAAACCTGAACGGAAACCTCTGGAGACTTTGCACCCCACCCAAGGTTTCCGGGCGGTTCCCGGAGGTTCCCGGAGGTTTTCGTCGGTCTCTCTAATGGTCGAAAATGGTTTCCGCTTCTTCGCTGGAACATAGAAGATAGATAGGTGGATACAGGTGAGAGGGGTGGTTTATAGACAATAGACAATAGACAATAGGTGCAGGAGTAGATCATTCGGCCCTTCGAGCCAGCACTGCCATTCAATGTGACCATGACTGATCATCCACATTCAGTACCCCGTTCCTGCCTTCTCACCCTGACTCCACTATCTTTAAGAGCACTATCTCACTCTCTCTTGAAAGCATCCAGTGAATTGACCTTCACCTCCTTCTGAGGCAGAGAATTCCACAGATTCACATCTCTCTGGGTTCTAAATGGCCTACCCCTTATTCTTAAACTCTGGTCCCTGGTACTGGACTCCCCCAACATCAGGAACATGTTTCCTGCCTCCAGCATGTCCAATTCCTTAATAATCTTATATGTTTCAATAAGATCCCCTTTCAACCTTCTAAATGCCAGCGTATGCAAGCCCAGCCGCTCCATTCAATCAACATATGACAGTCCCGCCATCCCGGAAATTAATCTTGTGAACCTCGTTATGGCAGATGGGTGGACAGACGCCAAAGAAGAGAAGGAGAGTGTCAGATACAGAGAGGAGAGGAGTGAAATGTAAAGCTGTAAGAAGGGGATGGAAGGAGATGGGGTGGGGGAAGAGGGGCAGGATCGTGGGAAACATGGGTGAACGCTGGGATGGGGAGCAAAGTGTCACACAGAGAAAGAGGGAGGGTGGGGAAATGTTTTACTAAAATTGGAGAATTCATTATACATGCCTTTGGGTTGTAAGGTATTCCACTTAGAATATGAGGTGTTGTTCCTCCAGTTTGTGTTGGGCCTTGCTCTGGTAATGGAGGAGGCCCAGGACAGAAAGGTCAGTGCGGGAATGAGAAGGGAAGTTAAAATGGTTGTCAACCGGGGGATCCAGCAGGCCTCGGTGGACTAATTGCTAGGGTTCGGCAAAACAGTCGCCTAGTCTACATTTGGTCTAGCCAAAGTGAAGGAGGCCACGTCAGGAGCATTGGAACGCTGGAAATTACCCTCTGAGTTACTCCGCCACTTTGTGTTTTATGCATGATTGCAGCATCTGCAGTTCTTCGTGTCTCTGCATATATTTTAATGCCCCGGCTAATGGTTTGTCTGGGTTTATTATTAATTTCAATTCTTTTGAACAGAACAGACTTGGAATTTAGGAATATTTATCTTCAGGGATCATATTCCAGAGAGTGTTAGACATATCATGTCTCATGTCCCAGACCCCCATACAGCTGCTGACCTCTCCACCATCAAAGGGATCTACAGGCGGTGCTGTCTTAAAAAAAGGCAGCGAACATCATCAAAGACCCACACCGCCCTGGCCACGCTCTCATCTCACCACTACCATCGTGAAGAAAGTACAGGAGTCTGCAAACCATGACCTCCAAGTTCAAGAACAGCTTCTTCTCAGCAACTATCAGGCTTTTGAACACGGCACGGCACTAATCTCAGCAACCATGGTCTTCTGAGGTCTGCGTCTTTCTTTGCACTTTTCATGGGTTTTGCAATATTATCGATACCTGGTATTACTGATTGTTATTATCTTATTGAACATTAAATACTTATTTGTGTTATTGCATTAATAGGCCTGTTAAGCTGCTGCAAGTAAACATGTCATTGTTCCATTGCCGGTAGTAATTTTAGGTTAGTTTAGGTTAGTTTAGGTTAGGTTAGGTTAGTTTAGTTTAGTTTAGTTTAGGTTAGTTTAGGTTAGTTTAGTTTAGGTTAGTTTAGGTTAGTTTAGTTTAGGTTAGTTTAGGTTAGTTTAGTTTAGGTTAGTTTAGTTTAGGTTAGTTTAGGTTAGTTTAGGTTAGTTTAGTTTAGTTTAGTTTAGGTTAGTTTAGGTTAGTTTAGGTTAGTTTAGTTTAGGTTAGTTTAGTTTAGTTTAGTTTAGGTTAGGTTAGTTTAGTTTAGTTTAGGTTAGTTTAGGTTAGTTTAGTTTAGGTTAGTTTAGGTTAGTTTAGGTTAGTTCAGGTTAGTTTAGTTTAGGTTAGTTTAGTTTAGTTTAGTTTAGTTTAGGTTAGTTTAGTTTAGTTTAGGTTAGTTTAGTTTAGTTTAGTTTAGGTTAGTTTAGAGATATGACAAGTAAACACTATTGACACTTGACTCCGTGCCTTAGATTTATTATTTTACCACCGGATGGATTGGGAAGCAGTCATCTGATGTAGAATGCATTGGAAAGGTCACCAGCATTTGACACGCTGAGAAAGCTCCAGTTACAGTGGCAGGGTTGCTCATGTACAACTGAAGTTTGTTACCATCTCAATTATTCCTGTATATTAGTGCAGAGAAGGCTACAACAGCCTGCCCAGCGGAATCTGACAGCACCTTCTGCACTTCGATGGTTAACTCGTTACGTTTGTAGCCCTGACAGACACATGTTGGTTTGCTAGGTGTGATCCTTATGGGCCTGTCCCACCTACGCAATTTTTTTGGCGACTTGCCGGCATAGGTCGTTGCAGGTCGCCGAAAATGTTCAACATGTTGAAAATCCAGCGGCGACCAGAACACGGTACGACTCTTTGGGCGACTACTCACGACCGTACAGGCTTCACCTTGTGACATGTCGCCAGGGAGTCGCCTGTATGGTCGTGAGTAGTCTCCTCAGTCGCCCAAAGAGTCGTAGCGTCTTTCTAGTCGCCGCTGAATTGTCAACGTTGAAAATTCTCGGCGATCTATGACTGGTCGCCAAAAAAGTCGACAGGCCCATTAGTGAAGTAGCAAAATGCGAGAAATAGGTTATAACAAGTCCAGGGAACCCACTGAAAAGCATGGATTAAAGGCCCAAAGAAGGCTCCTGGCCTGAACTGTCACCTATCCAATGGTCTCCAATCATGCTGCCTGACCCAGAGTTACTCCAGCACTTTCTGTCTTTTATTGTTAACCAGCATCTGCGGTTCCTTGTGTGTCTGTTATTTAATGGAGTACAGACCAGCTGAAACTGATACCATATTAAACATTCTGAAACAGTATTGAACTACCCTTTCAGAGCGTAATCCTCCTCGTCTAAGTGAATTCGCTTGCATCTTTCTTCCCAAATCTGACATGAATAATAGGATTAAACATGTTGATGTTGTGAAGCAGCTCTCCGTTGCACCGCTGTGCGAACAGTGACTGGGGCAGCGTTCGTAGTTTACACAGCGGTTAACGTTCTTGAATGGAACTGCAGTGTTTGTGTTGTGTCTAATTTAATCTGCTTTTGCATTGCAAACATTTTCACTTCTATGCTTGACTGGGCCAATCTGGAAACACTTTGGGCAAATCCGGATATAAATAAGGATGCTGTTTGGGTCACTCAGCGACCCGGTTGCCAAATCACTACAAAGATGAAATTGTACTTAATCGTAAAACCCGTAACGATATTATAAGATCGTCAAGAAAATAAATAACTAGAAGGTGGCCATGCTGATGACTCTATAACGTGTGCCTTTTGTGCCTTGGGTTATGCGTAGGGAAGCACAGGAATGCTTTGAAAAAGCAACTGCAGTTTCTCATGAAGTACTGAATAATTTATTTGCATCTGCCCTGAAAGGTTTTCACATAATGATTAAGATTTTGATGTTCCCGGTGATTGCTTAAAGCTCTGAAAAATAGACCTGCGTTGATATAGTGCCCTCACCCACCTTGAGGGAGGGGGTGGAATGGGGGGGGGGGTGACAGCTTGGTGGGCTCCGTGACCAATGAAGCCATTTTCTACGTCAGACAGGGAGTCAGTCGGGCACAGCAAGCTGCCACCTACTGCAAGGCTATGGACGGGAAGGGTTTAGATCGCCATGGGCGAAACGCAAGGGAACGAGACCAGCCCAAGTATGGCGACTGGGTCGGCATGGACAAGATGGGCTGAAGGGCCTGTTTCTGACTTTGTATACTGTGTACTCAGTGTACTACTGCTATATACACTTGTATCGTATGTATTCAAGAGAGAGTTAGATATAGAAACATAGAACATAGAAAAATAGGTGCAGGAGTAGGCCATTCGGCCCTACGAGCCTGCACCGCCATTCAATATAATCATGGCTGATCATCCAACTCAGTATCCTGTACCTGCCTTCTCTCCATACCCCCCTGATCGCTTTAGCCACAAGGGCAACATCTAACTCCCACTTAAATATAGCCAACAAACTGGCCTCAACTACCTTCAGTGGCAGAGAATTCCACAGATTCACCACTCTCTGTGTGAAAAATGCCTTTCTCATCTCGGTCCTAAAAGACTTCCCCCTTATCCTGAAACTGTGACCGCTTGTCCTGGACTTCCCCAACATCGGGAACAATCTTCCTGCATCTAGCCTGTCCAACCCCTTAAGAATTTTGTAAGTCTCTATGAGATCCCCCCTCAATCTTCTAAATTCTAGATTCTATGAAGAACTTAGAGGAAGAGTTCTTCTTGATCGGCATGGATGAGTAGGGTCGATGAGCCTGTTTCTATGGCTCTAGAAAAGAACCAGGGATCTCCCAGTTGCAACCATTTTAACTCTTTTTCCCATTCCCATACTGTGCTTTCTGTCCTGGGCCCCTGTCCTGAAGGAACAACACCTCAAATTCCACTTGGGTAGCTCACTACACATTGGTGTGAACATTGAATTCTGCAGTATTAGGTAACTACAAAACCCTTCCCTCTCCCTTCACCCCCTCCAAATTCCCCATCTACACCCTCCTGTGTGTCATATTTAGACACAGCTATCTCTCTCCTTCTCCTCCCCTTCCACCAACAATTCTTCCTCTAACTTCACAATTCACCACTCAAGTCCTTTTGTCTCGCACCTTCCGTCATTTCATCTCTGGCCTTTGTCCACCATCTGCCTATCAACATGCCCCCCCTCCCCTGTATCAACCTATTACCTCCCAGGTTTGGTCTTGGCCCTCATCACTTCAAGGCTCTTTCCACCCTCTGCTCACCCGCCACCCCACAATCACACTGAAGAAGGATATTGACCTGAAACGACATCCATGTTCTCTAGAATTGCTGCCTGACCTGCTAAAGTAACTCAGCACTTTGTGTTTTTTTTTACCAGAATGCAGACTGGAATAGGATCACAAGCAGACAGTTTAACTATGAGTTATGTTATAGCGCTAGCTAGAAGGAGAAGTTAGCCGGACTTGGATTGTCTACTCTGGAACGCCAGAGGTTGAGGGAGGTCCCGATAGAAGAATATAAAATTACTAGAGACATAAACAGGGTAGACAGTCAGAGCCTTTCTCCCAGGGTGGAAACGTCCAACATTGGAGAGCACGGCTTTATGCCCCTGTCCCCCAAACTCTGGAGACTTTGCGCCCCACCCAAGGTTTCCGTGCGGTTCCCGGAGGTTTTTGTCAGTCTCCCTAATGGCCGAAAGTGGTTTCCGTTTTAAAAATTGATAATTTTTTAGTCGAAGCCGGTTGCGATGCTAGTTGAAGGTGGTTGCCGGAGGACAAAAACCTCCGGGAACCTCCGGAAACCGCACGGAAACCTTGGGCAAAGTCTCCAGAGGTTTCCGTTCAGGTTTCCTAAGTGGGACAGGGGCATAATAAGGTGAGAGGGGAAAACCTTAAAAGAGATGGGTGGGGAAAGTTCTTTGCCCAGAGGGTGCTGGGTTCCAGAACCCACTGCCAGGGGTGTTGGTGGAGGCAGATATTCTAGGGGCATTTAAGAGGTTCTTACTTACGATACAATATGATATAACTTTATTTATCCCAGGAGGGAAATTGATCTGCCAACAGTCATAAAAACACAAAATACATGAAACATGAAATTAAAGTGACGAGTGGAAAGGATTGGGGATGTGCAAAGATTGGAGAGGGGAGTCAATCTCAGACTACCCCATGACAGAAGGCGGAGGAGTTATGCATTTGATATCCACAGGGAAAAAGGATCTCCTGTGGTGTTCTGTTCTGCATCTTGGTGGAACCAGTCTGTTGCTGCAGGTGCTCCTCAGGTTGACTAGTCTGTCATGGAGGGGGTGAGCTGTATTGTCCAAGATGCTCCGCAGTTTGAAGAGCATCCTCTCCTCCAAGACCAACCTCCCATGAACCCAACTCCGCCCCCAGGAAGGAGCCAGCCTTCCTGAAGAGTTTATTAATCCTGTTGGCATCCGCGGCCTGCCCCTTGCTGCCCCAGCACATGGCAGCGAAGAAGATGCCACTGGCTACCACCGATTGGTAGAACATCTGCAGCATCTTAATCCAGACATTGAAGGAGCAGAGCCTTCCCAAAACATAGAGCCGGTTTAGATGGGGCATCTTGGTTGGCGTGAACAAGTTGGGCTGAAGGACCTGTTTCCGTGCTGTATGACTCGATGATTCCATGACTCTATCTGTAGGGAATGGATGGAATTGGATCACAAGTGGGCAGAGGAGATGGGTTTAACTTGCTGCTGTGTTCTGCACAGCCATTGTGGGCTGAAGGGCCTGTGACCGTGCTATAATCCTCCGTGTAGTATGCTCTAATGACTGCTGCTAATCCAATCCTATCAGCCTATTGGAAGAGGTTGTTTTCATAGAATCTTGCAATGGTAGAAAATAATGGCACTGCAGGAAGCCGTTCAGCCCATCATGCCCATGCTATCCCATCCCCACTGTCCTGCGCACAGTTAGTAGTTGATGGTTCCCACCAGTTATGTGGATTTTGGTCTCCACCCTCCACCCTCCACCCTCCAGAGCCCAGATTATTCTGCATCCAGAAACACTTTCCATTTGGATGACTGAATCTGACCCTAATTAAAATTAATTGGTCATCAGTCACCATATTAAGTTCCTTCAGGCAGAAAGGAAATGATCCCATCCTGTGCAGTGTACCACTCCACTAAACCAACAATGATTTACTTTCTCATTTCCCTCCAAGTGAGGCTGCTAATTGAGGTTTTCCTAGAGGGATTAGTTTATCCAAACTACTACAATCCTCCCAGGGACCATCAAAGTTAAAGAGAATTATGGCCCTGTCCCACGGTACGAGTTCATTCCAAGAGCTCTCCCGAGTTTGAAAAAAAATCGAACTCGGGGTAAGTGCGGAGAATGAACGTAGCGGGTACGTCGGAGCTCGGGGACATCTCTTAGCGGCTTGAAAATTTTAAACATGTTGAAAAATGTCCACGAGAGCCCCGAGTACCGACCAGTGGCCATTACCGTAAATCTCCGAGTTCGAAACAGGGCAAACTCGGGAGTGACTTGGAATTAACTCGTACCGTGGGACAGGGGTTTAACTGTAAAAAAACAATATTCGGATCCACAACAGGATCTGAAAGGACTCTGGGTGTAAAGTTCATTTTTTCTAAACTTTTTGTTGAAGTCAACTGAACTGGACCAAAAAAAATAATAAGAAAACATCCTTGAGTTTATTCAATGTCAAACAACTTACAATGTACAATTGAAATGCTCTCACATTGCAAAGGAGGAAAGCAGACGGAATAAAGTCCTCGCTGCCCAATCTCTCCCGATGGCTCAAGCCCGCAAGTCGTGACAACACCTTCTTAAATCTCACCATTTTCTCCAGCTTAATGGCTTCATTCCTGCAGCAGGGTGACCAAACACAACGCTCCAAGTGCAACCTCACCAAGACTGTATGACTGTGTGACTGCGACTCCAGGGGGCAATGGGAACAAGAGCACCAGCTTGGTGAAACATTGCACTATCAACCAAAGATCCTATAGCAAGCAAGATAGACCACTCCTGCTAAACGCAATGGGCTGACGTGTAGTACACAACGGAGCAGAACGTGGGCATTTCTTTTGTCCATTTCCGTAACCCGACCCGACCTGACTCGCAGTGTAATCAACGTTGCGGGGGAACAGTTTGTGTTAATAAATTAAAATTCTGAAAATGAGGAGATTTTTACCAAATAACTTTTATTTTTATGAGGATGTTTCCGTAACCGGCTTCCGTCTCTTCACCAGTATCCTATGGGATCTTTGGTGCGGAGACGGAAGCCGGTTACGGAAATGGGGTCTAAAACTACCCATGAATCTGCCCATGACCGTACTACGTCTTTTTCGTCGAGTGGTCTATCTTGCTCCACTATAGGATCTTTGCTATCAGCCTCCTAGGTTGGTCAATGTCTCTTGTTAATTGAATGAACAAACTCATTCTGTTACATAGGGTGGAGCAATCTGACTGCAGGAGGTTAACAATTTAGAGATACGGTGTGGAAACAGGCACTTCGGCCCACCGAGTCTACGCTCAACACACAATCACCCGTACACTAGTTCCATGTTACCCCACTCTCACATCCTACACACAAAGGGCAATTTAGACAGAAGCTAATTATCCGGCAAACCTGCACACCTTTATAATGTGGGAAGAAAAAAGGAGCAACTGGAAAAAAGCCTCACGGTAGCAGGTACAAACCCTGTACAGACAGCACCCTCAGTCAGGATCGAACCCTGGTCTCTGTAGCTCTCAGGGCAGCAGCTCGGTCGTTCTGCCACTGTGCAACAACAAAATAGACTCACTGTCTCACTAGATCGCGTATACAATCACTATCAGTTGCCTTAAAAGAGATTTTAGATGGAAAGGCAGGTGACTTAACTGAACAGCGACATACATCACTGGGAATTAGTTGCCCTTTCAAAGTGCAAGGTAACAAACAAAGCGTTTTCTACCATTATTTTACCAATGCTATTAGTAGGCAATCTCTTTACTTGAAAGAGGTTTGGTATTTTAAGTCAATTCGCTTAATAACCACTCTTACTTAAAAAGCCAATACTCCAGTAAATCATCTTGTGACGAGCACACAATGTTCCTTAAAATGTCCTCATACTAAAACCCACTCAGGCTATCAATTATTACCCTGGTCTTGTCCGAAAGATTGCCCGAATTATTTATACTGGCTCCAGTCACATTTTACGACCTTTTGGTCATTATTTTTGCTCCATTTAATTCCTGTGCTTGTTGAGCTACAATGGTTCCCTATCAATTTTACAAATTCTCTTCCTCGTTTTCAGACTGCTCCATCCATGGCTTCCCATTCCTCTATCATTCTGTCTCACACCAGCCTTGGCGATCTCCCAGCTCCTCCAGCGCAGCGGCTCTCTTGATCAAGTCAAGTCCCAAGTCTCGAGTCAGGTTAATTTGTCATAGACGCAGGAACGGTGAGTTACAGGCATAATAAAAATCTAGCTCGCAGCAGCAGCATCACAGGCACATGGACTCGCATTGAAAGGTAAATTATACATAAATTGCACAGAAATTCTGCAAGAAAGTAAAAGAAAGAGACTGTGCAAAAAAAAAAAAAATAGACTTTGGAGCAAAACACAATTATGCTTTTTGAGGCAGTACCTCCTGTGGATCGCTTTGATGGTGGGGAGGTCAGTACCCGTGATGGACCAGCCGATATCTACCACAGCTGGGAACTGGCAGACTGCAGAAGCCATTGCGTACGAGTTTAACTGGAGCAGTCACATTAGCAGACTTTTAAACTTCAGTCATATAGTCATAAGGTGATACAGTGTGGAAACAGGCCCTTTGGCCCAGCTTGCCCACACTGGCCAACATGTCCCAGCTACACTAGTCCCACCTGCCTGCGCTTGGTCCATATCCCGCCAAACCTGTCCTATCCAAGTACATGTCTAACTGTCTCTTATACGTTGGGATAGTCCCAGCCTCAACTACCTTATCTGGCAGCTTGTTCCATACACCCACCACCCTTTGTGTGAAAAAAGTTACCCTTCAGATTCCTATGAAATTATTTCCCCTGTACCTTGAAACTATGTCCTCTGGTCCTCGATTCCCCTACTCTGGGCAAGAGACTCTGTGCATCTACCCGATTTATTTCTCTTGTGACTTTAAAGATTTTAGAGAGTTAAGAGTCGGACTTTAATAATAATGATAATAACATATTTTATTGTCATTACACATAAGCGCATAAATGTCATAACTTAAACGACTAATAAAATTTAGGTTTAGATGTCCCGAGAACAAGGTTTGTGAAAAATCATTAGAACAGTAAAAGTCAAAACAGACTAAAGTGCAGATGTGTCTGCGCGACGTGACCATCCGAGGCAGACAGTCCATGGGGGTGGGGGGGGTACTCTGCAGGGCCGGTTCAGAGCTGCTATAGCTCTGGGAATTAAGCTGTTCCTGAGTCTGGAGGTGCGGGCGTAGAAGCCCTTGTAGCGTCTGCTGGAAGGGAGTATTTCGAACAGTCCATTACAAGGGTGAGAGGAGTCTTTATGGATGCTGACGGCCTTCCTAAGGCACTGCGTGTGGTAGATGCCCTCCAAGGCTGGTAGCTGTGCCCCAATAATCTTTTGCGCTCTGTGGACAACGCGCTGAAGAGCTCTCCTCTCCGCCTCCGTGCAGCTGAGATACCACACAGAGATGCCATACGTTAGTATGCTCTCTGTCGTGCAGCGGTAGAATGTCGTCAGCAGCTGTTGGGGCAGACCAGTCTCTTTCAATGTTCTCAGGAAGAACAGTCATTGCTGTGCCTTTTTGACCAGCACAGCGGTGTTGGTGGACCATGTGAGGTCCTCTGAGATGTGAGTGCCCAGAAACTTAAAGCTGGACACTCTCTCCACACTGTCCCCGTAGATGGAGATTGGGGCGTATTCCCCGTTCTCCGACCTCCTGAAGTCAATAATCAGCTCCTTGGTCTTGGAGGTGTTCAGGGACAAGTTGTTACATGAGCACCAGTCGCCAGGTTCTGCACCTCCGCTCTTAAGTTTGTTTTATCACCGTTGGTGATCAGCCCGATCACCGTTGTGTCGTCTGCAAATTTGACAATGGTGTTGTTGCCAAATGCAGGGACACAGTCGTGGGTGAAGAGGGAGTAGAGCATGGAACTCAGTACACAGCCCTGTGGTGTGCCGGTGCTCAGGGTGATAGTGGAGGACAAGTGCGGCCCCAGTCTCACTGCCTGCGGTCACTCCGTCAAAAAATTCAGGATCCAATCGCATATCAGTGAGCTGAGGCCTAGATGGTGGAGTTTGGTGGTGAGCTTGGTGGGGATGACCGTATTGAAGGCAGAGCTATAGTCAATGAAGTGCATCCTCACATAGGTGCCCTGTCTTTCCATGGGGGTCAGGACAGTGTGAAGAGCCACAGAGATGGCATCCTCTGTGGATCTATTTGCCCTGCATGCAAATTGATGAGAGTCCAATGATGCAGGGATGCTGGATTTGATGTGGGAGAGGACCAGCCTTTCAAAGCACTTCATTGGTATTGGAGATAGGGCAACCGGGCGGTAGTCATTCAGGTTGGTGATTTTAGACTTTTTCGGCACCGGCACTATGGTAGCTGTCTTCAGGCACTTGGGGACCATTGCCAGAGATAGAGACAGGTTGAAGATCCTCATAAATACTCCGCCAACTGTACAGCACAGTCCTTTAGTACTCTACCCTGGACTCCATCCGGGCCTGCAGCCTTGCGTGGATTGATCCTACGCAGAGCGCACTGTACCTCCTGGGTGCTCAGTGTTAAGGCCTGTCCCTCTGCCATGGCCGGGGTTGTTCCTCTCCTGGTGGTGCTGCCAGTTTCGAAGCGTGCGAAGAAGGTGTTTAATTCATTGGCCAGTGTGATATCACTGTGGGGGCAAGCGGGGCTGCTCTTGTAGTCAGTGATGTCGCTGACACCCTGCCACATGCTTCTGGTGTCCGCGGTGTTGAAGTGGTCTTCCACCCTTTGCCTGTGGATGTCTTTGGCCTTTTTTATGCCTTTGTTCAAGTTCGACCTGGCAGCACTGTAGGCAGGAGTGTCCCTGGATTTAAAGCTTTAGACTTTGGAGATACAGTGTGGAAACAGGCCCTTTGGGCCACCGAGTCCGTGGCAACCAGCAATCAGCCCGTACACTAGCACTATCTTAAACACTAGGGCGGCACGTTGGTGGGGCGGTAAAGTTGTTGCCTTACAGAGATTGCAGTGCTGGAAATTCAGGTTCGATCCTGACAACAGATTTGTACTGTGACCGCATGAGCTTTCTCCGAGATCTTTGGTTTCCTCCTACACTTGGAGTTGGATAGAGCTCTAGGGGCTAGTTGAGTCAAGGGATAGGGGGAGAAGGCAGGCACGGGTTATTGATAGCGGACGATCAGCCATGATCACAATGAATGGCGGTGCTGGCTCGAAGGGCCGAATGGCCTCCTCCTGCACCTATTTTCTATGTTTCTATGTTTCTACTCCAAAGAGGTACAGGTATGTAGGTTAATCGGCTTGATGTAATTGTAAATTGTCCCTAGTGTGTGTAGGATGGTGTTAATGTGTGGGGATCGCTGGTCGATACGGACTCGGTGGGCCGAAGGGCCTGTTTCCGTGCTGTATCTCTAAACTAAATGAGGGACAATTTTTCACAACTTACCAAAGCCAATTAAGTTTATTGTCACATGTACCGAGGTAGAGTGAAGAGCTTTAGTTGCCTGCTATCTAGTCAGCAGAAAAGCAATACATGGTTACAATCGATCCACTTACAGTGTGTAGATACATGATAGGGAATAACATTTCATGCAAGGTAAAACCAGCAAAATCCGATCAAGGATAGCCCGTTGACGTTAAAGAGGGAGATAGTATTTCAGCACTGCTCTCTAGTTGTGGTAGGATGGTTCAGTTGTCTGATAACAGCTGAGAAGAAACTGTCCCTGAATCAGGTGGTGTGCGTTTTCACACTTCTATGCCGTTTGGCTGATGGGAGAGGGGAGAAGAGGGAGTGGCCAGGGTGCAACAATGTTGCTGGCCCTGCCGAGGCAACGTGAGGTACAATTGGACTCAATAGAAGGGAGATTGGTTTGCAATTGGTTTGCAGAGGGCAGTTTGCAGTCAGTAGAACAGTGACAAATTCTGAGGTCGACCTTAAAGGAAACCATGGACCTCAAAGCTGGGAAGAAAAGTGAACACCCTTTTCCCATACCAGCCCCAGTATGACAGAGATTGATTGGGATCTCCAGAATCCAGCAGTTACAATTGCAACAAGGTGGCTAAGTGTTCAAACCTAGTAAACAATTGCAGAGCTTCAAAATGAAAAAAAAAAAAAAAATGTTAACTTTTTTTAAACAGCACTAAATAAAGACAGGAACATATGATGAAATGTTAATGTGTCTTAAATATACCTCATAAAAATATTTGCAATTACATTATGTAATAATATATTTTAAGATATTTATCCTCGTGAATTAACACCTTCATACAAAACGATAACTTTCAGGAGCAGAAAGCTGTCTGAGCAGTATTAGTAACTTACTGAGGGCATGAATATTCTATTAAATGTCACGCAAAAGTGCCTTATGTTCTTGATATCATTGAAAGAATTCAAATTCTTTTCAGAAGCCTTAACTGAAGAAAACATTTTGAGGCACTTCACTGAAGCAGCAGCTTAAATGTGAGGGGAAATGGGCAGAAGCTCGCTTGATATGAGAGCTTTTCAACATATTTGTGAAGGAGAAATAAAGGCTGAGAAACAGAAAGGTTTGAGGGAGAGAACTATCGGCAGCAGGAGACACGACTGCCAGAGGTTGAGTGATTAACTTCAAGGAATGTGGACTTGAGAAGGTGGATGTTCTACCTTGAGCAAAGTCATTGAGGTGATATCTGTTCGGAATGTACAAGGCCAAAACTGGCTGAGATATGGTAGGTTCAAGGAAGTTTCTCTTATCAGCAGAGGGTTCGAGGACCAGAGATACAGCGCCAGAGACACGGGTTCGTTCCCGACTACGGGTGCTGTCGGTACGTATGTACTCCCTGTGACCGCATGAGTTTTCTCCGAGATCTTCGGTTTCCAATACCAAGGTGCCCAAGCGAAATATGGGATGCTGTTCTTCCAATCTGCATTTTGCCTCACTCTGACAATGGAGGAGGCACAGGATAGAAAATGATATGATGATCGATTTCTCTAACTTCAAGCAACCCCTGCCTTCCCCCCCTCTCTCCATCCCGCCCCCCACCCAAGTCACACCAGCTTCAAAGCCGTCTTGTTAAGTCTCATTGTCTATACTCATTTTCACAGCTAACAATGGCCTTTATCATTGTTATTTTTTTGCATATCTTTTATTCATTTTATTCTATATCTCGCTACATCAAGTCAAGAGAGTTTATTGTCATGTGTCCCAGATAGGACAATGAAATTCTTGCTTGCTGCAGCACAACAGAATATTGTAGGCATAAATACAGATCAGATCAGTGTGTCCATATACCATAGAATATATATATATACACACATAAGTAAACAGATAAAGTGCAATAGGCTGTTATAGTTCAGAGTTTGTTTAAGTTGTGTTTAATAGTCTGGTGGCTGTGGGGAAGAAGCTGTTCCTGAACCTGGATGTACCAGTTTTCAGGCTCCTGTACCTTCTCCCTGATGGCAGCGGAGAGATGAGTGTGTGGCCAGGATGGTGTGGGTCCTTGATGATGCTGGCGGCCTTTTTGAGGCAGCGCCTGCGATAGATGCCCTCGATGGCAGGGAGGTCAGAGCCGATGATGGACTGGGCAGTGTTTAGAACGGTTTGCAGCCTTTTTCGCTCCTGGACGCTCAGGTTGCCAAACCAAGCCACGATGCAACCGGTCAGCATGCTCTCTATTGTGCACCTCTATATCACCTCTATATCTCCAGTCTCTCTTCCCCCTGTCAGTCTGAAGAAGGGTCTCGACCCGAAACGTCACCTATTCCTTCCCTCCAGAGATTCTGTCCAAGCTGATTAGTTACTCCAGGTTTATGTGTCTATCTTAGGTTCGAGGACCTTGTTGCCCACCCCTGCTCCTATTTTCTCAGGTTCTGCTTTCTCCCTTGTTGGAGATGTTCATCAGATTCCCACTTTTGTCATTCAAACTTTACCTGTCTCTTCTCAATCGATGCCTGAACGTTCTCTTTGTGCATAAGTTCGGCATTTCTAAGAGGAGAATTTGACCATTCAGCCCATCAAGTCCACTCTGCCGTTCAATCATGGCTGATTTATCTTTCCCTCTCAACCCCATTTTCCTGCTTTTACCCCTTAACCCCTGACACCCTTCCTAATCTGTCAATCTCTGCCTTAAAAATATCCATTGTCTTGGCCTCCACAGCCTTCCGTGGCAATGAATTCCACAGATTCCCCACCCTCTGACTAAAGAAATTCTTCCTCGTCTATTTTCTAAAACGTCCTTTTAATTCTGACGTAATGGCTTCTGTTCCGAGACTCTCCCACTAATGGGAACATCTTCTCCACATTCACTCTACCCAGGCACTTCACGATTCGGTAAGTTTCAATGAGGTCCCCCCCCCCCCCCCCCTCGTTCTTCTGCCCATTTGTCTTGCCCCAGGTACTCGTGGACTGTTTGATTTTCTCCCGAGTTGTGAATTACACTGAACATTTTGCAACCTACGGAATTTCTCCGGCAAAAGTCCCGTTATTTTCAGCACGGCTCTTCTGTTTACCCACTTGTGACAGAGCTCCAGATGCAATGGACGAAGATCATCCTTTTAGTTTGCTTGCGTAGTATACCTGCCTTTTTTTTTAATAACCCTGGAGGCCAACCCTGAAGAACATTTCCAGACACAAGAAAAATCTGAACGGATTTGCAGCCTTGTAAGGAAGACTTTGCGGAGTTACCCTCGAACCTCTGAAATTAAGAGCCACCGTGATATTCGGTGGCTCCGGTTCCTCGCTCCCCTCCATTGAGTCTGTCCAAAGCAAGCGTTGTCTGCGGAGGGCGCTCAGCATCGCCAAGGACCTCTCTCACCCCAACCATGGACTGTTTACCCTCCTACCATCCGGGAGGCGCTACAGGTCTCTCCGTTGCCGAACCAGCAGGTCCAGGAACAGCTTCTTTCCGGCGGCTGTCACGCTACTCAACAACGTACCTCGGTGACTGCCAATCACCCCCCCCCCCCCCCCCCGGACACTTATTGTTATTTATTCAAATCATTTGCTGTGTCGCTCTTCCAGGGAGATGATAAATGCATTTTGTTGTCTCTGTACTGTACACTGACAATGACAATTAAAATTGAATCTGAATCTGAATTAAAAAAACACCTTATTTCATCCAGTGGTGATTAAAATGGCTTGGAAAGTTACGAGAAAAAAAAAAGAATGATCTCAGGACTTGCAACAAGGGTACTTTATTGGGAGATATTGTGGCTCAAATAATTAAGGCTTTCACCGAAAAGACCAGATGAATGATGGTGGGTTTCCAGTTCGGAAGGTTGTTCACATTAAAGGTCAATGGAGCTGCAACAGCAGAACTGCTAAGCTTCTGCCTGTGGGCACATGAACACTTTATCCCAGTTGAAGGGGACGTGCTTCACTCTGGGTGATTTAAGGGTGCTAAGGAGCTCGTGGTGAAGCGAACACAGCCAGGAGAGGAGCAGTCATCGTTCCTCAAAGGTCACACACAGCAAAATGCCCCTTGGGTGTTAATGGACACCAATCTTTGCACAATTGGTATTTTTATATCACCCTGCTCAGAGTGAAGAGATTGCTTGATTGAGGCAATATTTCCATTTCTATGGCCAGGGGAGAGAGAATAATTTAAGAGGCTCCACTGGAATGATTTCCTCACAGACACGGTCTCGCCCTGAAGGGAAGGATTGAAGTTTTCAAGGTTAATGGAAAAATAGAGCCGCTTATCTGTTAAGTGTCAACTGTTGAGGCACCAGTGCGCGGTTCCCTTTTTAAAATCGTTACTTTATCCCAAGATTTCACTTGGAAATCAGTCGTCCTTTGCCGTCATCTTCAGCTGCGTGATCGCACAGCACACGTGGCGACACAATGACTACCGGGTGGAAAATGCGCGGGGCAGCGTTTTAGCCCTCCAGTCACAAGCAAAGTGCCAGAGTTGCGATGCACATCACTCAGTCTTGCAGTCTACCAGTGGTTCACAAGTTATAGGCGTAGAATTAGGCCATTCGGCCCATCGAGTCAACTGATCTCTGCCTCCTCATCCCATTTCCCTGCCTTCTCCCCATAACCGTTGACACCCGTTCTAATCAAGAATTTGTCTATCTCTGCCTGAAAAATATCCACTGACTTGGCCTCCACATCCCTCTGTGGCAATGAGTTCCACAGATTAACTACCCTCTGACTAAAGAAGTTCCTCCTCACCTCCTTTCTAAAAGAGCATGCTTTAATTCTGACACCATGACTTCTGGTCTTTAACTCTGCCACCAGTGGAAACATCCTTTTGATATCCACACTATTTGTGCCTTTCATTATTCTGTACGTTTCAATGAGGTTCCTCCTCAACCTTCTAAACTCCAGCGAGTAGAGGCTGTCATGTGCTAACCCACTCATTCCTGGAATCATTCTGGTAAAGCTCCTCGGGTAAAGCTCCTCTCTAGAGACAACACATCCTTCCTCAGATATGGGCAGAAGGCAGGAGAATGTAGTTGAGAGGGAAAGATAGATCAGCCATGATTGAATGGCGGATAGGTTCAAGGGTTGAATGGCCAAATTCTACTTCTACGACTTGTGGTCTTATGACCTGCTCGGTGCATCACAGGTACCGACCTCCCCACCATCGAAGGGATCCACAGGAGTACTGCCTGAAAAAAGAGCCTTTGCCATCAAAGACCCATATACCACCCTGGCCACGCTCTCATCTCACTACTGGGAGATGGGAAGAAGGTACAGGAGGCTGAAAACCATTCAAGAAGAGCTTCTTCCCAGCAATGGACTTTGGGTATGGACTTTGTTTTGATTACACTATGGACTACCGACAATCCCTGAGAGGGAGTTTCAAGAGCAACCACCCGAACCTCTCCACCCCAACGTACCTAAAATCTCTATCCTTGCAACCTTTCTGGTAAACCTCTGCACTCTAATACAGTGCAACTTGTTACACAATATAGAACAGGTATACATCCAAATGCAGCTGTAAACAAATTGATTCTAACTTAATCCACTTCATTTGATTCTGGATTGTCCCAAATCAGACTCTCAGAAACATCCACAAAAATAATAACCAGCAGAATTAGAAAACTGTTGGATTCATTTTCCCATTTGATTGCAGTATTGTATTGGTTAGAGTGTAGGTTAGAGTGTAGCAGACTTCACATCTGCAATCTCAATACAGAATCACAAATATTGCTGTTAGATCTCTACCGGGATCTTGCCAAATCCAGGAGGTTGCACCTATCCCACTCAGGAGGACGAGTACGGTCCAGCTATGATCCATGGGCCACCTCAGAGTCCAGAGAACTGGTGGACATAAGATGTTGACCAACAGATAGAAGCTAATGTCCCATCTCTTCGGCAGTTGATGTAAACTACTAGTGACTAAACATTTAACAGGTAAACAATCAACGATCTCCAAGTTCCTAGCACAACCTCCAGTCATCTTTACAAAAGAATGTTTGAGGACCAAGATCTCTAACCTTGAGAGTTCATGGTCTTTTACGGGGCAGAGATCCTGCGTTTTGTTGTTTGTAACTTTTCATACCTCTAGTCTCCCTCTCCCATGACTCTCGGTCTCAGAATCAGAATCAGAATCACACTTTATTCGCCAAGTATGTTTTGCAACATACGAGGAATTTCATTGGCCAGGTCAGTCATACAAATAAAAGCAACAGATCACTCAAAAACACATTTTAACATGAACATCCACCACAGTGACTCCTCCACATTCCTCACTGTGATGGAAGGCGAAATAAAGTTCAAGTCCCTTCCCTTCGTTCTTCCTCGGTCGTGGGCCTCGAGCCCCCGTTGGCGGGACGATCTTGACTCCCGTAGCCGGCAGCGCTCGGGCCCTCCGTGACGAGGTGATCAGCTCGCGCATCAGGGGCATGTCAGCTCCCCCACGACGGGTGATCAAACCTCGCATGTGAAGAAGGGTCTTGACCCAAAACATCTCCAGAGATGCTGCCTGTCCCGCTGAGTTACTCCAGCATTTTGTGTCTTTCTTCTACACAGCAGTGATAGTTGTTTGCACCTGAGGCCATATGCTGCTGACATCTCTAAATACCGGAGATGGGAGAAAACACTGGGCATTTGCTGAGGGAAGACACAAACAAACGTGTAAATGAAGGAAGGAACATTCAATCAGTCCACAGATCTGCAACTTCCAGGTCCAACTGCCCCACCTGTGGCAGAGTGTGGACACCAGTTTAGTTTAGTTTATTATTGTCACGTGCTGAGGTACAGTGGAAAGCTTTTGTTTGCATGCCATCCAGTCAAAGGAAAGACTATAAATTATTCCAATCAAGCCGTTCACAGTGTACAGATAAAGATGAAGTGTGCAAAGGCATAACATTGAAGTTGGATTAGAGATAGTTCAAAGGTCTCTAATGAGGTGGATGGGAGGTCAGGACCACTCTCCATCTGATGACAGGACCGTTCAGTTGCTGGGAGCAGCTGGGAAGAAACTATCCCTGAATCTGGGACGTGGGTGTTTTCACACTTCTATACCTCTTGCCTGACGGGAGAAGAGAGAAGAGGGAGTGGCCAGGGTGAGACTGGTCCTTGATTATGTTAGTGGCCTTGGCATGAAGTGTAGACGTGGTCAATGGAAGGGAGGTCGGCTTGGGTGATGGTCTGGGCTACGTCCAGAACTCTCAGCAATTTCTTATGGTCGTGGATGGAGCTGTTCCCAAACAAGTCCCTGATGCATCCCAATAGGATGCTCTCTACGGCACATCTGCAGACGTTGGTGAGGATTGATGGGGTCATGCTGAACTTCCTAAGCCTTCTAAGGAAGTAGAGGCATTGGTGTGCTTTCTTGGCCAAAGCTTCAATGTGGCTGGCTAAATGACTTCAATTTGCCCAGGGTAAACCGCTGGTGATACTTATTCCCAGGAACTTGAAGCTTACGACCATCTCTACCTCGGCACCATTAATGTAGACTGCGCTGTGTGTGCTGCTTTGCTTCCTGAAGTCAATCACAATCTCCTTTGCCTTGTTGACATTGAGGGAGAGATTGTTGTCTTGGCATCAAGCTACAAAGTTCTCAATCTCCTTCCTGTACTCCGTCTTGTCATTATTCCATATCCGGCCTGGGAGATTAATCAACACTCAGGTTGCAAAGTGCCACGGAACTGGATTGGAAGTAACAATCCATGATCCTGATGGACTGCAAGAAGATTTGGTGGATTTCCACTTCATTGGTTAGAGTGCAACAGACTTAAGACGTGCAATTCTTAACAAAGAGGAATGAACATTGCTGCTTCGACACTTGTGGAACCTTGTTACCACCGATCAATTTAACTTTGTATTTCAATTGAGTCCAGTGGCACACCAAATAAAATATTTATATTCCCATCAGCAGCCTGCTGACATGGTTATTTAGATTGTGAAATTTAAAATTGAACCCCATGAGTAGAGTCAACCCTGTCTAAATCCCTGGTACATGTTGTGTTAAGAGTTGTTACCAATGGTGGTGATAGCAGGTTTATATAATGTACAGCATGAGTCAAGAACAGGAAATCAATCAAATTTTAAGTTTAGATATACAGCATGGTAACAGGCCCTTCGGCCCATTGAGTCCATGCCGACCAACCATCACCTATACACTAGTTCTATCCTACACACTAGGAATCAATTACAATTTACAAAAGTCACTTAATCTACAAACCCGCATGTCTTTGGAATGTAACAGGAAACCGGAACACCTGGAGGGAAACCCGTGTGGTCACGGGGAGGACGTGCAAACTCCATACAGACAGCACCCGTAGTCGGGACCGAACACGGGTCTCAGGTGCCGTACGGCAGCAAATCTACCGCTGCACCACCGTGCCGCAAATCACACTCCCATTTCAACATCAGCAGTGAGATGATTCTGTGAGCATCATGCCTCGGGACACACAGACAGAATGGACTGCACTGTACAAGGGCTAACTAGCCTCTCCGCATTGACATCTCCCTCTATGGCTGCCGTGCGGCACTGAAAGGCATCACCATCAGATCACATCGAAATGGAGGCAAAAGGTTTTGTCTCTCAGTCCAATGATTCAGGATGGAAATATCAAACATAGAGATGATAATGTTAAGGTGAGAGGGGCAGAGTTTAAAAGAGGCGTGGGGCAAGTTTTGTACACGGAGGACGGTGGGTGCCTGGAAAGACTGCCTGGGGTGAAGGTGGAGGCTGATATAATAGTGGGATTTAAGAGACTTTTGGGTAGGCACAAGGGTATACAGGGAATCGAGGGTCATGGATTGTATGGATGGGGATAATGTTCGTCTGGGCATCATATTCAGCATGGGCAGAGCGAGCCCGAAGAGCCTGTTCCTGTACAGCTCTGTTCAAACTGTTCTGCGATTAAGTTGGAAAGGGTACAGAAGAGCTAGGCTTGAGCTATAGGAAACAGATTGGATAGTCTGGGACGACTTCCTTTGGAAAGCAGGAGGTTGAGGGGTGACCTTATTGAGGGGCTTGAACACAGTGTTCTTTCCAGAGCGGTGAATACTAAAATAGAGCGCATAAAGGCTTATGGTGAGCGAGGTGAGACTTAAGAGGAACCTGAGGGGGGATTTTTTTTCACTCAAGAGAGTAATACATATCTAGAATGAGCCCAGGGGAAGCTGTAGCGGCAGATATAATTGTCATTTTGGAACATTGAACAGTGCTACAGCACAAGAACAGGCTGTGCCGAATATGATGCCAGGACCATCATTTATGTACATGCACATAAACCATCGTACTCCATTCCCTGCATTTCTATATATGCCTATCCAAAAATCTTTGAAGTGCCACTAACATATCTGCTTCAACCACCACCCCCAAAAGTGCGTTCCAGGCACTCACCAGCCTCCGTGAAAAAAAACACATCTCCTTTAAACATTGCCACCCTAATCTTAAAGCTGGGGAAACAGATCCTGATTGTTTAGCCTATCCATGCCTCCCATAATTTTATATACTTCCATCATGTCTCTCGCCAACCTCCAGCCTTCCAGAGAATACAATCCAAGTTCATCCAATCTCTCCCGGTAGGGACAACCAGAACTGCATACAATATTCAATTTGCGGCCCAACCAAAGTCCTATAGAGCTGCATCATGACTTCCTGACCCTTATTCTCTGAGCCCCGACCTACAGCATACACACCAAACGCCTTCTTTACCACTCTACTAACTCGTGTTGCCACTTTCAGGGAGTTATGGATTTGGAGCCTAAGATTCCTCTGCACATCAATGTTGTCAAGGATCATGCCATTAATTGTATCATTTCCCCGTAAATTTGACCTCCCAAAATGCAACTCCTCACGCTTGCTAGAGTTGAACTCCATCTGCCATTTCTCGGCCCATTTCTGTAGCTGATCTAGATCCCGCTGTACAGTCCAACTTCCTCACAGTCCACGGTCCCAGCAAACTTGGTGTCATTGCAAGCTTACTAACCAGCTTAGATGCACAGAGTCTCTCGCCCAGAGTAAGGGAATCAAGGACCAGAAGGCATAGGTTTAAGGTTAAGTGGAAAAGATTTAATAGGAATCTGAGGGATAACTTTTCCACACAAAAGGTGGTGGGTGTATGGAACAAGCTGCCAGAGGAGGTAGTTGAGGCTGTCGCAAAGTTTAAGAAACAGTTAGCCAGGTATATGGATTGGACAGGTTTGGAGGGGTGTGAACCAAACGCAGGCAAGTGGGATTAGCGTGGCTGGGACATGATGTGGGCACATTGGGACGAATGGCCTGTTTCCACTCTGCATCACCATATAACCATATAACAATTACAGCACGGAAACAGGCCTTCTCAGCCCTTCCAGTCCGTGCCGACCATTTATTTTCCCCTAGTCCCATCTACCTGCACTCAGACCATACCCCTCCATTCCCTTCCCGTCCATATACTTATCCACTTTACTTTTAAATGTTAAAATCGATCCTGCCTCCACCACTTCTGCAGGAAGATCATTCCACACAGCCACCACTCCTTGAGTAAAGAAGTTCCCCCTCATGTTACCCCTAAACTTCTGTCCCTTAACTCTACGATCACTCTATGATTCGATAACCAACCCACCCATGTTTACGTCCGAGATGTTTTAAAAGATGTTTGGGGAGATATGTGGGTAGAAAGGGTTCATACAGATATTGGGCCCAGTACAGGCTAGTGGGTATAGCCCAGAATGCCACCTTGGCCGGCATGGACAAGGTGGGCCGAAGGGCCTGTTTCTGTGTTGCACACCTCTACGACTCTACGATATCTCATTAGAATACTCTGCACTTCAAATCACCTTGGATGAACATCCCTTGGGTCTTTGAAGAATATATATTTGAATGGCAAAACACAAATAAAAGAGTTCTTGAATTGTAAATGGCAAGTGCAGGGTCTGAGAGCGGAAGGCGGCTCAGTGCTTGAGTCATTCCCTTTTGTTAACCTCCACAGACAATGCGAGTTGAGAGGGCTAATGAGGTGATGACATGCACGATGAATGGACGGGCCCTGGGGAGTACTGGGGAATAGTGAACATTAGTTTGCAGTCCAAAGGTCTCTGAGGTTGACACGTAAGGTGATGAAGAAGGCATATCTGCCCTCATTAGCCAGCCATGGTGTGCAATATAATTGTAGGGAGGTTAGGGCACAAGATGCTGCCTGGGGTGCTGAGTGTATTTCTGGTCATCGCTCTGCGATTACTGCAGAGAGGGTACAGGGAAACTTGCTAGGATCTAGGAACAGGACCTCATATTTCTTAACTTTCCTGGAACAGCCGAAGTTGCTAGCAACAGGACCTCATATCTCGCTTGGGCGAGCTTACAACCCAGCGATATGAGCGTTGATCTAACTTCAGGTAACCCCTGCAATCCCTCTCTGTCCCCCAGCCCCCCTCCCCAACCATTGTTGTCCTACTAGCTCCACTGTTCGCATCCCTGTATCAGTGTGTAATGTGTAGGAAGGAACTGCAGATGCTGGTTTAAACCGACGATAGACACAAAAAAAGCTGGAGTAACTCGGCGGGACAGGCAGCATCTCTGGAGAGAAGGAATGGGTGACTTTTCGGGTCGAGACCCTTCTTCAGACTTTTGTTATCACCCCTTCCTCAGCCAACAATGGGCCATTATGGCTCCACCCTTCCTTGGTCATCTAGTGCCAGCACACATTGGTTCTGACATTTCCCTACCTTCAGTTCCCCCCCCCCCCCCGGCTACAATTGTTTGATCGGCCGATTGACGGATTGACGGATCGACGGATCGACCAATGGACCAATGGACCGATCGACCGATTGATTGATTGAACGATGCAGTATGGAAATGGTTCCGGCCCACCGAATCCACGCCGACCATCGTGAATCACCCATTTCATACTAGTTCTTTGTGATCCCACTTTCTCATCCACTCTCTGCACACAAGGGCAATTTACGCAGGGGCAATTAACCTACAGGCCCGTAGGAAGGAACTGCAGATGCTGGTTTAGACCAAAGTCTAACTTATGCCCAACATCAAAATGCTGGAGTAACTCAGTGGCATCTCTGGAGAGAAGGAATGGATAATGTTTGGGTCGAGACCCTTCTTCAGACTTCTTCAATCCGAAATGTCACCCATTCCTTCTCTCCACAGATGCTAACTGCGGCATTTTGTGTCAACTTGTAAACCCGCGCGTCCTTTGGTTGTGGGAGGAAACTGGAGCACGCGGAGTAAACTCACACGATCACAGGGAGATCGTGCAAACTCAACACAGCACCCAAGATCTGGATCGAGCCTGGGTCTCTGACGCTGCCGTTTTCTGCAAGCAGTGAGCTACACATTGGCTTTTCTAAATTAATTCCTTGTCTGATTTTACACATTCCTCAGTAATACCACTTGGATGAAACCAAACTCCCGGACTTTAATCTTCACACGAGGTTGTTTCCTGTGGAACAAATAATGTTCCTTCTGTAATTTTATGGTCTGCTTGTTAACTTTTTCTGTCTAGCTTTGATTTTTTTCTGCAAGACAATATCTTTCCTCCGTTCCTTTCAGCCCGCAGAATAGTTGAAGCCATGATTTGATTTGCAGTAAGTGATTTGCTGACCATGACGCTCCTCTATAATCCCACTTAGGTACAGAGAGCAAATATAATGTACTTTAAAAATTATCCTTGTGAAATCAATTTACACAGGATCTTGAAAGTCAAATTCCTTGGAGGAACTGCTCTCCAAATTGTGCTACTGGATTCACTTTACTCAGCATATATTTTAGTGTTTATTCAAAGAATTTGGATATTACAAGCAAAGTTAACACTCATTGCCTATCTGTAACTGTGCCCATGTGCCTATACACATAGAAGTGTTAAAGAAGGAACTACAGATGCTGGAGAATCGAGGGTTACACAAAAAGCTGGAGAAACTCAGCGGGTGCAGCAGCATCTAAGGAGCGAAGGAGATAGGCGACGTTTCGGGTCATGACCCTTCTTCAGACTGGTCAGCGATCAGGGAAACGAGAGATATCGACAGTGATGTGGAGAGATAAAGAACAATGAATGAAAGATATGCAAAAAAGTATCGATGATAAAGGAAACAGGCCATTGTAAGCTGTTTGTAGTGTGAAAATGAGAAGCTAGTGCGACTTGGGTGGGGGGGGAGATAGAGAGAGAAGGAATGCCAGGACCCGAGGGCTGAGGGAGAGGTGGGAAGGGGAGGAGGCAGCCTGGGTTAACAGAATTGAGAAAATTCAATGTTTAAGCCCAGAGGATGCAGACTCCCCAAGCGGAATATGAGGTGCTGTTCCTCCAACTTGCGGTGTTGCTCACTTTGGCCGTGGAGGAGGCCCAGGACCGAGAGGTCGGATACGGAATGGGAGGGGGAGTTGAAGTGCTGAGCCACCGGGAGGTCGGGTTGGTTATTGCGGACCGAGCGGAGGTGTTCAGCCTCCGCTTAGTCTCACCAATGTAGATCAGCTGGCATCTGGAGCAACGGATGCAGTAGATGAGGTTGGAGGAGGTGTAGGTGAACCTCTGTCGGACTTGGAATGACTGCTTGGGTCCCTGAAAGGAGTGGATGGGGGAGGTGAAGGGACAAGTGTAGCTTGTCAAGGTAGTTGTCAAGGTAGTTGTCAAGATCCAAATCAAGGTAGTTGTGACTATATGTTTAGATTTTAGGTTTAGGTTTGTTATTGTCACATGTACCCCGGTACAGTGCAAAGCTTTGTTTTACACGCGGTTTAATCAAATCAGAAAATACTATAAATAAATATGTCAAGTACAGTACGCAAGTTCAGTAGGTAGAGCATTGTGACGTGATCTTGCAATGGGAGTGGGCCAATGTCCAATCATAACTCAAATCTCCAGAGAAAGCAAACGGAACCCAACATGACGCACATCGATCAGCACATAGTATAGAGCGTTAAGGGCCTGTCCCACCAGCATGCAACTCTATGCGATGAGCGCGACCTAACGTGGTCGCTTGAGCCGTCCAGCGTCGCGAGGCCGGTCCCACTTCGATCGCTGGAGCCGTGCGGAATTGTGCGGAGTTCGTCCCGACATCGCACGGGGCTCCGAAAAACTGACCGTGTTCAAAAATTCCGCGCGGCAACGGCTTGTCGGCTCGCAGTCGCCTCGACGCATTACGCACCATCTCGACGTCGTGCCTCCGTGACACTCTCTGTAGGTGCCTCCATGACCCTCTATGTGTGTGGCTCCGTGGCCCTCTGTGTGTGTGCCTCTGTGCCCCTCTCTGTGTGCCCCACTCTGTCCTGGTGAACTTACCTTTAAGACTTCGCTCCAAGTTCGCCTCACTTTGCGCCGTGTTGCGCCACTCACCCGACATCCGTGCGGCCCTCGCTGCCGGTTTGGTCGCGCTTGCCGCATGCAGGCGCATGCTGGTGGGAACGGCCCAGTACAGGGATCACCCGACCTCCGCGCGGCCTCCGCTTCTAGTTTGATCGCGCTCATCGCAAGGAGTCGGATGCTGGTAGGACAGGCCCTAAGGTTGGCGGCACGGTGGCGCAGCGGTAGTGTTGCTGCCTTACAGCGTTACAATGCCAGAGACACGGGTTCGATCTTGACTTCGGGTGCTGGTCTGTACGGAGTTTGTACTCTCTCCCATGTAATGCTGCAACGACTGTAAGATTGCAATGTGTCAATATGTCAGGAATCTCCTTGCAATGCCATTTCATGAGCTGCGGTCAATAGTTAGCCCACAGCATCACAATGGAGTTAGGATTAGGATTCCAGCAACTGGACAGAACATTACATCGACGCACTAGTGCCTTCATTGCAGTTCCCTGCCAATTGGACTGATCTACCAAGCAGTCATTTAGTTTGAGATTAGTTTAGAGATGCAGGGCAGAAGCAGCCCTTTGGCCCAACAAGCCCGTGCCAACCAATGATTACCCCGTACACTAGCACTACCCGACTAGGGGGAAATTTACAGAAACCAATTGACCTACAAACCTACATGCCTTTGGAGTGCGGGAGGAAACCAGAGCGCCCATAGAAAACCCACGTGGTCGCAGGGAGAACGTACAAACTCCGTATAGAGAGCATGTATAGTCAGGATCGAACCCGGGTCCCTGGCGCTGTCAGGCAGCAACTCTACCGCTGCACCGCCATGCCGAAAGGCATCCTTACCTTTTTTCTCTCATCGTGAAGGTAAACTAGTTGATGCTGTGAGAAAGCCATACACTGACGATAGACATAAAATGCTGGAGTAACTCAGCGGGACAGGCAGCATCTCCGGAGACAAGGAATGGGTGACGTTTCAGGTCGAGACCCTTCTTCACATTTAAACTGTACACTTGGATAGATTCAGCTCTTCCAAAGATTCTTTAGCTGACAGCATGTGCTTCAAAAAATGTAATGAATTCAAGTAAGATGTACCTTAAGCAAAGAATCAATGTGATTCTAAAATAACATTATTCCCTTTAATATGTATCTCCATCCTGTGAATAGCTCGATTGTGACCATGTATAGTCTTTCCACTAACGCAACAAAAGCTGTTCATTGCACCTCAGTACACAAGACAATAAACTAAACCAAACTCAACAATAGACAATAGACAATAGGTGCAGGAGGAGGCCATTCGGCCCTTCCAGCCAGCACCGCCATTCAATGTGATCATCGCTGATCATCCCAATCAGTACCCCGTTCCTGCCTTCCCCCCATATCCCCTGACTCCGCTGTTTTCACACAGAGAGTGGTGGGTCTCTGGAACTCTCTGCCACAGAGGGTAGTTGAGGCCAGTTCATTGGCTATATTTAAGAGGGAGTTAGATGTGGCCCTTGTGGCTAAGGGGATCAGAGGGTATGGAGAGAAGGCAGGTACGGGATACTGAGTTGGATGATCAGCCATGATCATATTGAATGGCGGTGCAGGCTCGAAGGGCCGAATGGCCTACTCCTGCACCTAATTTCTATGTTTCTATGTTTCTATCTAGCTCTCTCTTGAAAGCATCCAGAGAACCGGCCTCCACCGCCCTCTGAGGCAGAGAATTCCACAGACTTCCACAAACTAAAATAAACGTAAGCATGTGAGCTACTGAGAACTAAAGGCTTTCTCATCAAAAAAAAAATCAGGAAACCTTTGAGAAGATGCAGAGCCACGCCATAATTTGATTTACAAAGTGCTGTCTGTGGTTTTAGGCTAAGATTTAGTGGTCCTAACCCAAATTAGATCATAGTGAGGCTTAGATAGAAGGCAAACCGAACTGGTTTCTAATACTGCTCTGCTCCGCCTGAACAAGTCACGCACAGCCACCAAAGAGGTTATTTCAGAAAAAAAATCAATGTTCAAAAAACACCTTGCACGTTAGACAGCCTGTGGTGTAAATCCAAGTGAGAACTAGTGACGGCATGACTTGCAAGCAGAGTATTGGAGGTATCCAATATCGGAGGCGGTCTACCACATTCTATGTTAGGATCTCGCTCTTGCAAGGAGCACTGACATTTCCATTCATGACCGTGTCATTTGATCGTACACACGTTATCTCCAGCTCCCATTTAGTGCCGTTTCAAAGCACGCTTCCCTTCCCCTCTGCAATATCCTGCTGGCAGTTATCAACAGATGATAATCTGGAAATGTATTAGTGACTTGTCTTCTGCGCTGCTGTCTTTGGTAATTTTGTTCGTGTCCTTATCAAAGCAAACAGTCTCACACCCGGTGAGTGACTAAAATACAGAGAGAGGGCTTGCTGCTCCCATTAAGGGGCCTGGAGAGATTGCAGCACTTCAGAGAGAGGATATTTGAATTTAGCATCACTCGCCTCCAGTCGTGGAGCATTCCCACACCAAAGTTTTATCTCGTTGCAGTACGGGCAAGGCGGCACGGTGGCGCAGAGCCTGACAGCGCCAGAGACCCAGGTTCAATCCTGGCAAGGGGAGCTGTTGGTACGGAGTTTGTCCGTTCTCCCCGTGACCTGCGTGAGTTTTGCCCGGGAACTCCGGTTTCCTCCCACACTCCAAAGACGTACAATTTGGACAATAGACAATAGGTGCAGGAGTAGGCCATTCGGCCCTTCGAGCCAGCACCGCCATTCAATGTGATCATGGCTGATCATCCCCAATCAGTATATTTTTTAGGTTAAATTTCTTTGGTAAAAATCGTAAATTGGCCCTGATTTGTAGGGATGTGCAAGTGTACGGGGATTGCTGGTCGGCACGGACTCGATGGGCCGAAGGACCTGTCTCCGCGCCATGTCCCTAAACTAAAACCAAACTAAACAGTACATTCAGGCTCCGTGTGGCATGCTGAGTGTGAAGATCTATGCATTGGGTTTTGCTCCTGAAGGTGGCTGTGACGTGGAAACCAAGGCCATGGAAGTTAAGACCCCCTGGTTCCTCTCACCAGGCCCCTTTCCCCCTCATCCGTGCCTCTGCCGTCTCCCTCCATCCACTCTCCGATTCCCGATCCATTGGTTTACGCGATGTTGGTCATTAACAAGCTCATCGCATTACTGAGACACAAGACCGTCTCTTTCAAGAACGCTTGCTCAGATTTATTCTCCTGCTTCGAGTTGAAACCTAGTGATCAATTGGGGAAAAGAATGACCCTGAGTCCAAACCAGTCGAAACCCTTCTTCAGACTGTGAGTCAGGGGAAAGGGAGACGAGAGGTATCGCAGATACACAGAACAAATGAATGCAAGAGATGCCAAAAGCAACAATGATCAATGAGAGGTGGAGCCCACAATGGCCCATTGTTGGCTGTGGGGTAGGTGATATCGAGTTACGCAGACAGTGATACTCAACAGGACAATAGTGAAACTAGTACGACATCTAGGGTGGGGAGTGGGACGGAGAGAGAGGGGAAGAGTTAGAGAATTCAATATTCATACCGCTGGGTTGTAAATTGCCCAAGCGAAATATAGGGTGCTGTTCCTCCCATTTGCATTGGGCCTCACCCTGACAATGGAGGAGGCCCAGGACGGAAAGCTCAGTTTGGGAATGGGAAGGGGAGTTAAAGTGTTTGGCAACCGGGAGATCGTATCGGCCAAGGCGGGCTGAGCGGAGGTGTTCAGCGAAACGATGGCCCAGTCTGCGCTTGGTCTCGCCGATGAAACGGATCCTAGATTCTGCGCCGTCACCTACACGATTCAAACCTGCACTCTCAGATCTCGCTGCCAGGAAACATGAAGCTACCTGTCTGGAAGTAATTTGATGTGAAAAATAATACTGCCGCTTTTCAATGGAACAACGGATTCTCATTGATAGCTGATAACATTTATCTTTTAATCAGAGAACTAAGGAATGCTTTTTACCCTGCTGGTGCTTGTAATATTATTTTAGATGATTTGGATTCTTCCAAGCTCAAATTTCTTCATGTAAAAATGCTTGAGATTTTGAACCCCAGAGGCATTTCCATGACATTTAATTTGGGTGGTATTTTTCAACTATCAGATTGAATTGATTTTTTTATGTTGCATTTGTTCCCGGTGTTTCACAACCTGAGGTTGAAGATAGATTTGAGACGAACTTCATGTTCAGTAGCTCAGGCTCTGTCTCCTTAACATCCAAAGCGCATTATTCACCGACATCTCCAACACACTCCACTCATCATCTTACTGCCACACCTCCCATCAACAGCCTCCCCCACGCCCACCCGTCTGACCCGACATTGCCCTACTTCCATCAGCAATTATACATTCAATATTTGTAGAGAGAGAGAGAGAGAGAGAGAGCGAGAGAGTGGGAGAGAGGGTGGGAGGGGGTGGGAGAGAGAGAGCGAGAGTGAAAGATAGAAAGAGAGAGAGAGATATGGGGGGAAAGAGGGAGAAAGAGAGAGAGAGAGAGAGAGAGGGTGGGGAAAAGGGAGAGGTAAAAAGAGGGAAGGAGAGAGAGAGAGGGAGAAAGAGAGAGAGAGAGGGGGGGAGGGAGAGTGAGAGAGAGGGGGGGAGGGCGTCAAATATACAAAGAAAGAGAGGGAGAGAGAGAGAGAGAGAGATAGGGGGAGAAAGAGGGAGGTAGAAAGAGAGAGAGAGAGAGTGGGGAACAGGGATAGGTAAAAAGAGGGGAGGAGAGAGAGAGAGAGCAAGAGAGAGAGAGAGAGAGAGGGGGAGGGAGAGCGAGAGAGAGAGGGAGAGAGTGAAACATAGAAAGAGAGAGAGAGAGATATGGGGAAAGAGAGAGGGTGAAAGAGAAAAAGAGAGTGAGAGAGAGGGAAAAATAGGGAGGGAGAAAAAGAGGGAGGGAGAGGGGGAGAGGGGGAGAGGGGGAGAGAGAGCAGAGATGTACACACAGACGGTGGTGGCTAAATGCACTGTTTACAGAAAGCTAAGTAGGAAAAGTTGTGAAGTTGTGAAGAAGACATAGGAAGGATAGTATGTCGGAAGATAGATTGGTTTCAAGGAAGATTCAAAACTCCAGAGAGTCAAATGTGTTCAATTGTCATTTGTACTGAAATGAAATAATGAAATTCTTACTATCAGCGGCATACCAGATCTGTAAATATAGCAGATAATATAATAATCATGTTAGAAAAATGTTCAAAATTAAAAAAAAACCCAATATTTGTGCAAAATAGAACTGAAAACTGAAGTTCCTCTTGCAACAAGTTTACAGTGGATACTTTAGTTGGTGTTTGTAGTGTTCAATAGCCTAATGGTAGTTGGGAAGAAGCACTTCCTGAACCTGGGTACGTGTACCTTCTTCCTGATAGCAGGAATAAAATGAGAGCGTGGCCAAAGTGGTGTGGGTCCTTGTCCAGAAGGTCAAAACAGTGGCAATTGGTGCCAGGGTAGCGGGGTACTGAGATGCCAGCCTGCATGTCAGGTTGTTGCAATGGACCAGAACACATGTCATTGGCATCAACATCTCTGGAATCACCAATATTGTGATCCGGTCGCTAACAATCTGCTCATTAAAAATCTAGAACCTTCTCTTTATTGCAAGTTCGAACAATGGCACAGCGGAAGAGCTGCTGCCTTTGAGCGCCAGACAATGGGATTCGATCCTGACCACAGGTGCCATCGTACAGAGTTTGCACTAAACTTAACTAACCGGAGATTAGAAATAATTGCAGTGAGGATGTGAGCGGTCTAACTATTTACTGCACAGCTGTGTGTCCCTGGCAAGATGCTGCCTGGTGCAGACCTCATGCAATGTCCATTGAGCTGGTGAATTGGAAACCGACACTGCGCCATTAAAAGCTCTAGGTTTTTGAGCCTGAGACTGGTTAAGAATCAGGGAGGAACTACCGCAGGGCGAATGGTGCAGGAGATCTTAGATGCCCTTTCATTACTGTAACTTGAAACCAAGTCTGGATCCTTCTGACAATCACCTTGATCAAAGCCTGCAGGAAAATATTTAATGCAAATCTACTTAAAAGAAAATTATCCTCCTTGGAGCTCGAGCTCGTAGGAACATGAAAAGGACTTTCAGGCCTTTGAGCACATACTGCCTCCCGTCTGAGACTGACTGATCTGCCGGCCTTCCCACTTTCCTTCCTTAACTCTCATCATCTTCCCAGCAAAGCTCAGGTCCTGATGCGTGGCAGCCTCCATCTTTTAAGGAGAAAAATTCCCAGATTTCCACCAGCTTCCTTTAGACTTTATACTTTAGAGATACGGCGCGGAAACAGGCCCTTCGGCCCACCCAGCACACACCGACCAGCCGTCACTCTGTATACTAGCACTATGCTACACACTGGAGACAACTTACAATGTACAGAAGCCAATTAACCAACAGACATTCTCTGGAGTGTCGGGGGAAACCGGATCACACGGAGAAAACCCACATGGTCACAGGGAGAACGTACAAACGTACAAACTCCATACAGACAAGCACCTGTAGTCAGAATCGAAGCCAGGTCCCTGGCGCTGTGAAGCAGCAACTCTGCCGTCTACTTTTGTCTCCATTTACTTCTTGAACCTGTTCCACCATTCACTGAGTCTATCTTCACCTTCATTTATCCGATTAATCCTGTATTTCTTAATAACCGTGAATTAGGAAATTGATTCGATTTCCATCTTTCAGCACGTCAGCATATTTCACAGGTTAAGGGTGCATTGTTCCTCTCATAGAGTCATCGTCATAGTGGAAACAAGGCCAACAGCCCAACTTGCCCACACCGGCCAACATGCCCCAGCTATGCTGGTCCCACCTGCCTGCAAATAATCCTTTCACCTCCAAACCTGTCCTCTCCATGTGCAGGAAGGAACTGCAGATGCTGGTTTAAACTGAAGATAGACACAAAAATGCTGGAGTAACTCAGCGGGACAGACAGCATCTCTGGAGAGAAGGCACTGGTGACGGGTAACTGGAGTCCCTGAGTTACTCCAGCTTTTTGTGTCTATCCTCTGACCTATCCATGTATCTGTCTAACTGCTTCTTAAACGTTGGGATAGTCCCTGTTTCAAATACCTCATCTGGCAGCTCGTCCCATGCACCCACCACCCTTTGTGTGAAAAAGTTACACCTCAGATTCCTATCTTCTCCTCTTCTCCTTAAACCTGTCTCATCCAATGGCTGGTAGACAAAAGCAAAGATTATAGAGGAGCAAGATGCGCCACTCAGTGGAAATCCAATGGACTGGTGTGAGGTACGTAACGCAACATCACGGCCGCCATTTTGGCGGATTGCCTCCCCATGTGTAATCCGCTCCACAGCTACAGAGCAGTTGCAAGCAAAGATTATAGAGGAGCAAGATGCATTAGAAAGTTATTAGATTTATTTGTAATAGATCTTTACTTACCTCTCGATCCCTCTCTCTCCCCCTCTCGATCTTTCTCTCCCTCTCTTTCTATCTCCCTCTCTTCTCTCTCCCCTCGATCCCTCTCTCCCCTATCTTCTCTCAATCTCCCTCCCTCCCCTCCCCTCTCCCCCTCCTTCCCTCTCTCTCTCTCCTCCTCCCTTTTCCCCCCTGTTCCCCCATTTCCCTCACATCTTTCCTCCCCAGCCCCTCCTTTGCGTAGTTTACCTTGCATTGCATTGTACAGCTTCCCTTGTATTGCTTTAACACACACTGTGCACAAAACTACAGGCACACACAAACACACATTCATATAAATATATGGTGGGACAGATAGAAGCAAATCTTTGGATAGAAGAGCTTATTAAAATCTTCCTACAAAGACCATTATGTAATTTATTTCTAGCCTCTTTTGGGCCGAAGGCATAGCAGGGCTGCCAACTCTCACACAGAGGGAAGGGAGGGAGAGAGGGAAATCGAGAAGAGAGGGGAGAGAGATAGATTGAGAGGGGAGGGAAAGAGATCGACAGGGGAGAGAAAGAGATCGACAGGGGAGAGAGAGCGATAGAGAGAAGAGAGGGAGATTGAGAGGGATCGAGAGGTAAGTAAAGATCTATTACAAATAAATCTAATAACTTTCTAATGCATCTTGCTCCTCTATAATCCTTGCTTGCAACTGCTCTGTAGCTTTGGAGCGGATTACACAGCGGCAGATCGAGAGACAAAGATCATAGAGAAGCCTAGTTTCCCAGTAAACGCCATAGTCGACGCCATCTCTGGTCCGCTAAAATGGCGTCAACAATCACACACGTGATACTACGCCTTTTCCACTGAGTGGCGCATCTTGCTCCTCTATAATCTTTGGACAAAAGTGCTGGAGAAACTCAGCGGATGCAACAGCATCTATGGAGCAAAGGAAATAGGCAACGTTTCGGGCCAAAACCCTTCTTCAGACTGATCCAATGGCATCTGAGTGAGGCTCTCTGCTCCCCAATGCTGGAAAGAGGCTCTGAATTTAAGATGCTTCACTGGAACTGATTTTCGAATCAGCGTGGAAAATTCTCCTGTTCATACTGAAGGAGCAACAGGTTCAACACAAGAATCTTCCAACGGGTGGATGAATCAGGCAAATGCTTACACAAGACGTGCTTATTAGGGAAAACAATTATTGACTCACTCAGTACGTTTAACAAGCAGTTTAATAATTAAGAATGCTCTATGCAAATAACTTCTTCTTGTAGTCCATGATTATGGTTTACATTTAAATGACGTTAATGACATTTAAAAGATAATTGGGATATCAAAACTATTCCTTAAGTTATTAAGTTTAAATGGATTCTTGAAGTGTCATTTGGATATGAGACAGCAAAACAAAATGCATTTATAAACCTGCCCTCAAAACTGAATGTCGAAATGTATATTATTCTTTCCTCAAAGTCAAACAGGTGTATTCAGTCAAATCAGCCAAATCACCCATTCCTTCTCTCCAGAGATGCTGTCTGTCGCGCTGAGTTGCTCCAGCTTTTGAGTCTATCATTTTGTCACTTGTACTCTGAAAAGCTTTTTTTGCTGCGTGCTAACCAGCCAGCAGAAAGACAATCCATGATCACAATTGAGCCGTTCACGGTGTACAGATGCATGATCAAGGGAATAACGTTTAGTGCAAGGTAAAGCCATAAAGATACTAGTTCAGCACTGCTCTCTGGTTGTGGTGGGATCGGGAAGCAACGGAACTGAGCACTGAGAGCCGATCCTTCATTTTGCATGCAAGATCAAATGGCTGGTCCCATGTGTGTGCTTATAGAGATGTCACACTAACGGCGCTCCACAATGGGATTAGCTGTGCCTCAGTGAACTTGCTGTTGTCAACAGCACAATAGGGATCTTGTACTAATGCAGTGTGTATCTCATTGCAGAAATGAAACTCCACTTGTCTGCATTTGGGGGATGTGCGGAACTGCCCCTCACCTGTATCCACCTGTTACCTGTGCAAGAAGGAACTGCAGATGCCGGATTACACTGAAGATAGACTCAAAATGCTGGCATGACTCAGCGGGTCAGGCAGCATCTCTGGAGAAAAGGAATCGATGACGTTTTGGGTCGAGGCCCTTCATCAGACCCCTGCAGTCTGATGAAGGGTCACAAGTTCACAAGTTATAGAAGTAGAATTAGGCCATTCGGTCCATCGAGTCTACACCGCCATTCAATCATGGCTGATCTCTGCCTCCTAATCCCATTTTCCTGCCTTTGACCCATAACCCTGGACAACCCGTTCTAATCATGAATCTGTCCATCTCTGCCTTAAAAGTATCCACTGACTTTGCCTCCACTTCTCTCTCTGGCAATGAGTTCCACAGATTAACTATCCTCTGACTATAGAAGTTCCTCCTCACCTCCTTTCTAAAAGAGCGCCCTTTAATTCTGAGGTTGTGACCTCTGGTCCTAGACTCTCCCACCAGTGGAAACATCCTTTCCACATCCACTCTATCTGTGCCTTTCATTATTTTGTAAGTTTCAATGAGGTCCCCCCTAAACCATCTAAACTCCAGAGAGTAGAGGCCCAGTGTCATCAAATGCTCATCACATGCAAAATGTCACCCATTCCTATTCTCCAGAGACGCTGCCTGACCCGTTGAGTTACTCCAGCATTTAGTGTATCTCAACCTATTGCCTGCCAGGCTTTGCCCTGCCCCATCCTCTCTTCCAGCTTCTCCTCAGTCTGAAAAAGGGTCCCGTCCCAAAAGATGCGTAGAAATCTTTCAATTCCCATTATTAAAGACACCCCATAACATTTGTCAAGGAACTTCACATAAAGAGGATCCTAACTTCCATATCCCATTGGCAGATTGTAATTTAACTCCTGAGGGTGGCAAGTTCACTGGTCGCAAGCTATCAGAATCAAAAGTGACAGATCAGTGATAGTTGAGTTGAGTTTAGTTTAATTTAGAGATATAGCGCAGAAACCACTGATGTCAACCAGTGATGTCAGCACACTTACACTATCTTACACATACCAGGGAATTTTAAAATTTCCGCAAGCCAATTAACCTACAAACATGTACGTCTTTAATGGAGCGTAGGAGGAAACTGGAGATCCCGGAGAAAACCCACGCAGTCATAAGATCATAAGGTCATAAGGAATAGAATTAGGCCATTCGGCCCTTCATGTCTACTCTGCCTTTCAATCATGGCTGATCTACCTCTCCCTCCTAACCCCATTCCCCTACCTTCTCCCCATAACCTCTGACACCCGTACTAATCAAGGATTCTCCACCCTCTGTGACTATAGAAATTCCTCCTCATCTTCCTAAAAGGACGTCCTTTGATTCTGAGGCTATGACCTCTAGTCCCAGACTCTCCCATGAGCGCCCGTAGTCAGTATCAAACCCGGGTCTCTGGCGCAGGAAGTCAGAAACTCTGCCGCTGCGCCACTGTGCTCAAGTTTCCAGCAACTGTAATCTCTCATATATACATCTGATTCTTTCAAGACTTAATTGTTTTGGAAGTATTGCTTAATCAGAAACAGTGGTGCTTCTCCATCTCTGAGGGGGCTTGAATCAGCCGCTCCGACACTGAATGAAGCTGCTCATTAAACCTAGTGATTAAAACTAGGGAAGGTTTTATTAATGTTTCCATTTGAGGGGAAGAGCAAGGTGCCCAATGTGAGATAGTCAGCACGAAGTGAGCTTCAGATTGCCAGAGTGTGGTCTCACCACTAACTAGTACCGACACTCCATGGTGTCCAAACCTTTGTACTCCACTCCCTTCCCAGTGAAGGTTAACGTGTGTCATTGGCACAGAGTTGTGTCAGCAGATAAAATAAAATTTTAAAATATATTTCGACAGCCCTTTAGAAGATTCCAAAGGATTTACCTTTAGAAAGGAGATTTTATTTACCCAGAGTCTGCTGTTACCATCTGATCTAATATTTTGTTGGTTCACATGCTTGATCAATGGTGTTTTATCATTAATGTTTTATTATTATTAATGTTTAGTGTTTTCTGAGTCATTCGTAACTGTCACTGTATGTCATGTTGTTACTTGTGGGCGGAGCACCAAGGCAAATTCCTTGTATGTGAATACTTGGCCAATAAACTTACTTACTTACTTAAGTAGCATTGTGGTCTGAAGAAGGGTTTCAGCCCGAAACGTTGCCTATTTCCTTCGCTCCATAGATACTGCCGCACCCGCTGAGTTTCTCCAGCACATTTGTCTACCTAGCATTCTGATAAACCTCTTTTACACCTTTTCAAATCCTTCCTGTAATAGGCGACCAGAACTACACAAACATGGCCAAACCAAAGTCCCATAAAGTTGTATCATGCCTCCCTGACTCTTACACTCGATACCCCGAACAATGAAGGCAAGCATACCATAAGCCTTCTTTACCCCTCTATCTACAGTGCTTGTGTAACCCAAGATCCCATTGTACATCAATGCTGTTAAAGAGGATTGTCATTGATTGTATAATTTCCTGGGTTCGATCCCGACCATGGGTTCTATCTGTATGGAGTTTGTACGTTCTCCCCGTGACCTGCGTGGGTTTTATTCCGAGATCTTCGGTTTCCTACCACACTCCAAAGACGGACAGGTATGTAGGTTAATTGGCTTGGTAAATGTAAACATTGTCCCTAGTGTGTGTAGGATAGTGTTAATGTGCGGGGATCGCCAGTCGGCACGGACCCGGTGGGCCGAAGGGCCTGTTTCCGCACTGTATCTCTAACATTGTATCTTATTTTTGCACAGTCTTCTATCTTTCAGACATTCTAAATGTAATTTATGTATAATGTATGTATCATTTCTTTTTGTGTGCTGTCTGATTCGATGTAAAAATTGTCCCTCGTGTGTGTAGGGTAGTGTTCATATGCGGGGGTCGTTGGTCGGCGCGGACTCGGAGGTCCGAAGGGCCGCTGTATCTCTAACATCAGCTACACTAAACTAAACTACATTTGACCTTCCACAGTGCAACAACTCACGCTTGCTCGGATTAAACTCCTCCTGCCTTTACTCCATCTGTGAGGACGGCAGCTTTCCCCCCTGAAGGACCTGAGTGAATGAGATGGGTTTTCATGGCTAATTGGCAAAAACGCGATTATAATATCTGAGATGAGATTTCCTTTTTTTAACTTCGGATATATTCACTGGATTTAAATTCCCCAGTTACATTCGTGGGATTTGAACTCATTGCTCAAAATCATTAGCCCAGAACACTGGCTGCTCGTTCAATAACTTAACCGTTCTCTATTCTGCTCCGGGCAGAAAGCTGTGGCATAACTAAAGCAGAATGGGTTTGGAAACAGTCTTACCGGTGGAAGTAGAACAGTTATCTGAAATTGTGGAACAAAACAACGTCTCCAGGCCTTTATCGAAGGCAGAGTGAAGTCAAGGAGAGATAGGAACAGTTCAATGGTTCATTGGTAATGTATTATCACCTAGCTATGTAAAGTGAAAACCTTTTGTGTACCATGCAGTGAAAACCTTAAGGGCCTGTCCTACAAGCATGCAACTCTATGCAATTAGCGCGACCTAACGTGGTCGCTTGAGCCGTCCGGCGTCGCGGGGCCGGTCCCACTTCGGTCGCCGGAGCCGTGTAGAATTGTGCGGAGTTCGTCCCGACATCGCGCGGGGCTCCAAAAAACTGACTATGTTCAAAAATTCCGCGCGGCAACGGCTTGTCGGCTCGCAGTCGCCTCGACGCATTACACACCACCTCGACATCGTGCCTCCGTGAACCTATCTGTAGGTGCCTCCGTGACCCTCTATGTGTGTGGCTCCATGGCCCTCTGTGTGTGTGTGCCTCTGTGCCCCTCTCTGTGTGCCCCTCTCTGTCCTGGCGAACTTACCTCAGACTTCGCTCCAAGTTCGCCTCACTTTGCGCCGCCCCTCACCCGACCTCCGTGCGGCCCCTGCTGCCGGTTTGGTCGCGCTTGCCGCATGCAGGCGCATGCTGGTGGGAACGGCCCTGTACAGGGGATCACCCGACCTCCGCGCGGCCCCCGCTTCTAGTTTGATCGCGTTCATCGCATGGAGTCGGATGCTGGTAGGACAGGCCCTTTACTATATATAGGCACAATCATGTGTGTAAGAGTGTAGGCCTGGATAGAGTGGATGTGGAGGAGATGTTTCCACTAGTGGGAGAGTCTAGGTCCAGAGGTCATAGCCTCAGAATTAAAGGATGTTCCTTTAGGAAGGAGATGAGAAAGCATTTCTTTAGTCAGAGGGTGGTGAATCTGGGGAATTCATTGCCACAGAAGGCTGTGGAGGCCAAGCCAATTAGTATTTTTAAGGCAGAGATAGATTTTTGATTATTACGGGTGTCAAGGGTTCTGGGGAGAAGGCAGGAGAATGTGGTTCGGAGGGAGAGATAGATCAGCCATGATTGAATGGTGGAGTAGACTTGATGGGCCGAATGGCCTAATTTTGCTCCTATCACGTATGAACTTATGAATGTACGAATGGTAAAGGGCATGGATACAGCACACAAGTGCCGCAATGTTTCCAGTGCCTTTTTGTCAGGTTCATGTCCAAAGTTGTTGGAAATGCAGAGTCTTAGCTAGGGCATAAAGATGGTGTTTTATTCACGACACTACACGCCAGCACAGCGTACTAGCACTTCTAAAATGCTAAAAAATTAGATTTTCAAATCTAATTTTGTTTCAAATGAAACAAAAAAGATAACTGAGGTTCAAAGAATAAAACGTGTTAATTAAATTAGGTGGTCTGGCCCTGAAACAGTTTAGATAAACAGCTTAGGGTGTAGGAAGGAACTGCAGATGCTGGTTTAACCCAAAGATGGACACAAAAAGCTGGAATAACTCAGTGGGACAGGCAGCATTTCTGGAAAGTAGGAATGGGTGACGTTTTGGGTCGAGACCCTTCTTCAGACTATTATCTGAAGACTGCAGTCTGAAGAAGGGTCTCGACCTAAAAAGTCCTAAAAAGTCTCATTCCTTCTATCCAGAGATGCACCCTCCCACTGAGTTACTCCAGCTTTTTGTGTCCATCTTAGATAAACAGCTTCAGCAGCTTTTAAGGACTAACATTTTGGAGGGTGATATATTGGATGCGGAGGCTGGTGGGGAGAGAGGTGAGGTCCAGGTGAACTCTACCCTTGTTCCGTCCGGGGGGGGGGGGGGGGTGGGGGGGAGAGAAACTACAGGACAGGGAAGACACAGGTGAGGGATCCATTTATAATAACAGGGAGACAATAGACAATAGACAATAGACAATAGACAATAGACAATAGACAATAGGTGCAGGAGTAGGCCATTCGGCCCTTCGAGCCAGCACCGCCATTCAATGTGATCATGGCTGATCATCCCCAATCAGTACCCCGTTCCTGCCTTCTCCCCATATCCCCTGACTCCGCTATCTTTAAGAGCCCTGTCTAGCTCTCTCTTGGAAGCATCCAGAGAACCTGCCTCCACCGCCCTCTGAGACAGAGTATTCCACAAACTCACCACTCTCTGTGAGAAACAGTGTTTCCTCGTCTCCGTTCTAAATGGCTTACTCCTTATTCTTAAACTGTGGCCCCTGGTTCTGGACTCCCCCAACATCGGGAACATGCTTCCTGCCTCTAGCGTGTCCAAGCCCTTAACAATCTTATATGTTTCAACCAGGAAACCACATTTACTAATGAAAAAGAATTGTCTTAGAATGGAAAGACTAAACCACCCTGGCCATGATCTCATTTTCCTACTACCATCAGGAAGGTACAGAAAAATGTGACCACCAGGTTCAAGAACAGCTAAGATAGACACAAAATGCTGGAGTAACTCATTGGGACAGGCAACATCTCTGGATAGAAGGAATGGGTGAGGTTTTGAGTCGAGACCTTTCATCAGACAAGAGCAGCTTCTTCCGTGCAAACATCAAGCTCTTGAACACTGCACAACACTAACCTCAGCAACTATGATCTTCTGTGGACTGTGCCTTTGATTGCTCTACAGACTTCAGTTTTACACTCTTATGGTCACCCGGTATTACTGATTATTAATTTATTGTATTGTCGATTATCATATAGTTATCTCTGTCAGTGTGTCATTGCTTCAATGGACCTGTTATGATGCAGCAAGTAGGAATTCCATTGTTCTGTTGCCGCTATATCTGACAATGAAACACTGTAGAGTCTTATCATGATCATCCCTGGAATGTAACAGCAGCAGGGAGGACAGAGAGGCAGAGAGAATTCTTCTTTGTTATCTTTGCCACGAATGTCGACCATGCAATCAAATTCACCTGGACCATCTCGGACACCTCTCCACTTTCTCGTAGTAATTCTAGCACTTTTGTGTAAACCAGCACATTATAGACAATAGACAATAGACAATAGGTGCAGGAGTAGGCCATTCGAGCCAGCACCGCCATTCAATGTTATCATGGCTGATCATCCCCATTCAGTACCCCGTTCCTACCTTCTCCCCATATCCCCTGACTCCGCTATTTTTAAGAGCCCCATCTAGCTCTCTCTGCAAAGCATCGAGAGAATCTGCCTCCACCGCCCTCTGAGGCAGAGAAATCCACCGACTCACCACTCTCTGTGAGAGAAAGTGTTTCCTCGTCTCCGTTCTAAATGGCTTACTCATTCTCCCTGTAACCTGCATGAGTTTGTCAAAGTCAAAAGAGTTTATTGTCATGTGTCCCTGACAGGACAATGAAAATATTTCTTTGCATAGCACAACAGAACATAGTAGGCATTGACTACAATTATATACATAAATACACACATGAATTAATAAATTAATAAAGTGCAAATAACAGATGGAGGGATATTAATGTTCAGAGTTCCGAGCCAGGTTTAATAGCCTGATGGCTGTGGGGAAGTAGCTATTCCTAAACCGGGTTGTTGCAGTCTTCAGGCTCCTGTACCTTCTACCCGAAGGTAGCAGGGAGATGAGTGTGTGGCCAGGGTGGTGTGGGTGCTTGATGATGCTGCCAGCCTTTTTGAGGCAGCGACTGCGATAAATCCCCTCGATGGAAGGAAGGTCAGAGCCGATGATGGGCTGGGCAGTGTTTATTACTTTTTGTAGTCTTTTCCTCTCCAGGGCGCTCAAATTGCCGAACCCAGCCACGATGCAACCGGTCAGCAAGCTCTCTACTGTGCACCTGTAGAAGTTAGAGAGAGTCCTCCTTGACAGACCAACTCTCCGTAATCTTCTCAGGAAGTAGAGGCGCTGATGAGCTTTCTTAATAATTGCATCTGTGTTCTCGGACCAGGAAAGATCTTCACAGATGTGCACACCCAGATATTTGAAGCTCTTGACCCTTTCAACCATCGACCCGTTGATATAAACAGGACTGTGGGTCCCCATCCTACTCCTTCCAAAGTCTACAATCAGTTCTTTGGTTTTGCTGGTGTTGAGGGCCAGGTTGTTGTGCTGGCACCATATGGACAGTTGCTCGATCTCTCTTCTATACTCTGACTCATCCCCATCAGTGATACGTTCCACAACAGTGGTGTCGTCAGCGAACTTGATGATGGAGTTCGCACTATGACCGGCTACGCAGTCATGAGTATAGAGTGAGTACAGCAGGGGGCTGAGCACGTAGCCTTGAGGTGCTCCCGTGCTGATTGTTATCGAGTCTGTTATCGAGTCGGTTTGCTCCGGTTTCCTCCCACATTCCAAAGACATACAATGTTGTAGGTTAGTTGGCTTTGGTATAAATAGTAAATTGTCCCTTGCGTGTAGGATAGTGCTAGTGTACGGGGTGATGGCTGGTCAGCAAGGACTCGATGGACCGAAGGGCCTGTTTCTGCACCGTTTATCTATGCAAAGCTAAGCTAAAAACTAAATGCCTCATCGCGGTCAACAAACAGTGGAGAAAAAAACTGTACTGTCAAGCAGTGAGTGTCTCTGATCCCCAGCCGACCCAGGAAATTAAGTAAGAGACGAAAGGAGACAGTCTAATTTTGTATCATTAATTTCAATTTGCCTGATTGTATAAGTCTAAGAGCAATCAGTGTTAAGGATGTCCAAAATCAGGGCAGCTAATGATTCTCACAGATATATAACCACCGCAGGCACCCGATACTGAACCTGGAGCAGCCACTGTGACAATCATTATTTCAACACTGAAAGGTTTTCAGACTGTTCGCCTCCTCTCCCACTAAACTCTCATCTACTTCTCGCCTTGTCAGGAGACAGTGGGGGAGGGCGTCCCACGCATACAGACAGAGCGTACCGCACATTGGATCATTTACTCGCTGACCATGGCCTGCACCTTCCTCAACCAATCTCTGCCAACTGAAATAATTCATTTATCTAATTATTTGATTAAAATCTAGGGGATCTTGACAGAGGCCTTCTCGCGGCGATCCCCGGAAACGCGACACGATGCACTATGTGGGTGATCAGTTCTGTCAACACGTTGGACGACGACAGACGCCATCAGCGAGCTACACGCCGTCTGACGCACGAGCGAACGAACGATTAAAATCTTGGAGGACGTTTCAACTGCACATGAAATGCCGTGCCCACGCAAGTCGTTGTTCAGTTCAGTTTAGTTTATTGTCACGTGTACCAAGGTACAGCGAAAAGCTTTTTTGATGCATGCTAACTAATCAGCAGAAAGCCAACACATGATTACAATCAATCAATTTGCAGCATATGGGTGTGGTGAGAAATGAAACAAGTACATCAACACATAACCTTCCCTTTGTTTTTTTATTTTTTTTCTTTTTTTCTCTTCCCTTCACTATTTATTTCATTTTCTTCCTTTCTCGCTCTTCCTCTATTTATTTTCTTGTTAAGTTTAAAATGGAAGATGTACAATAAATGTAGTTTGTCATATGCCGCGGTTTGTATTACCGTACGCTGCTTCTAATAAAAATATTAATTAAAGAATATAATTGCCGCGTATAGATACAGTATATGATAAGAGAATAACATTTAGTGCAATGTAAAGTCCGGTCAAGGTCCTGCACCTATTGTCTATTGTCTGTACCTCCCCTGACATTCAGTCTGAACAAGGACCTGACCCAAAACCTCACCGATTCCGTTTCTCCAGGGATGCTGCTTGTCCCGTTGAGTTACTCCAGCATTTTGTGCAGATCATCAATCCTTTTAACCTAGTTGCAGGATATTATTGTAATTGATTTATTGTAATATTGCCTATTATATATTATTTCTGTGGTATTGCATTTATAGGCCTGTTATGCTGCAGCAAGTAAGAATTTCATTGTTCCGCAGCTGGTTCATATGACAATTAAACACTCGTGACTTGGATACGAATGACTCTGGCAAGACCAATCTCTGATAAACATACCACGGTACGGTAACTGGAAAGATGCAAGACTTTAACACCATTGTGTCCTAAGTTTGGGAGAGAGGGGGAGATGGGTGGGCAGAGGATGTGGGCTCTTTGAGTAGCCACCAAGGCTAAATGCATAATTCCTGTTGTTACTTAATTCAGAACATTTTTCGAGAAAATTGCAACCTTCAAATCTATATGGCGTCATTAAAGCATATATTTAGATTTAGAATTCAAGAACAGGAAATTATGTTATAACAGTAAAACTCACTAATTATGTGGAGTTACTCATGTCGGTACGGGCCAGCCACCGTATTACTAGGAGAAGCTCAGTTTAGTTTGGTGCAGTTTTGTTTATTGTCACGTGTACCGAGGTACAGTGAAAAGCTTTGGTTGTGTGCTAACCACTCAACAGACAGACAATACTTGATTGCAATCAATCCATTTGCAGTGTACAGATACATGATAAGGGAATAAGGTAAAGCTAGCAAAGCCCGATCAAGGATAGTTCGAGGGTCGCCAAAACAGTGCAGCACTGCTCTCTGGTTGTGATAGGACGATTCCGTTGCAATTGTATCAGAGTACAGAAGATATTAAGAATGAGAAAATAATTCAGCAGATCAGGCAGCATCTATGGAGGGAAATGGACAGGCGATGTTGGGGTCAAGGCTCTTCTTCAGAGTGAGTGAAGTGGGAGGGAGAGAGCTGGAAAGGACCAATCTAACGACTGCCCGTTACATTCCCCTCAGCGTATAACACTGCTCTGGTAACCTGCCTGTGACAACCCCCTGATGATAACATCCAGTTCCACCAGTTCAAGTTTACTGTTACATTCACAGGTGCGGTGAGGTCCAGGTACAATGAAAATCTTGCTTACAGCAGCATCACAGGCACATAGAATCAGACAGCACGCAAAAAGAAATGATAAATACATTATACATAATGTATTTATCAGTGCCAAAACACTCCACTGCGGCAAGCCTCAACGACTTCCGCCCAGTTGCACTTACCCCCATCATCACCAAGTGCTTCGAGAGGCTGGTCCTGGCACACCTCAAAAGCTGCCTACCCCCCACACTGGATCCCTATCAGTTTGCCTACGGCAAGAATAGGAGTACGGAGGATGCCATCTCAACAGCACTTCACTCCGCCCTCTCCCACCTCGACAACAGAGACACTTACGTAAGAATGCTGTTCATCGATTACAGCTCAGCATTCAACACCATTATACCATCAAAATTGATCGCCAAACTCGGTAACCTGTGCATCGCTCCTTCCCTCTGCAACTGGATACTGGACTTTCTAACCAACAGACCCCAGTCTGTTAGGTTAGACAAGCACACCTCTTCGACCCTCACCCTGAACACCGGCGTTCCACAGGGCTGTGTGCTGAGCCCCCTCCTCTACTCCCTCTTCACCTATGACTGCACACCTGTACATGGTACTAACACCATCATCAAGTATGCAGATGATACAACGGTGATTGGCCTCATCAGCAACAACGATGAGTCGGCCTACAGGGAGGAGGTCCAGCACTTAGCAGCATGGTGCGCTGACAACAACCTGGCCCTTAACTCCAAGAAGACCAAGGAGCTCATTGTAGACTTCAGGAAGTCCAGGGGCGGCACGCACACCCCCATCCACATTAACGGTACGGAGGTGGAACGTGTTTCTAGCTTCAGGTTCCTGGGAGTCAACCTCTCCGACGACCTCTCTTGGACCCACAATACCTCAACTCTGATCAAGAAGGCTCACCAGCGTCTCTTCTTCCTGAGGAGACTGAAGAAGGTCCATCTGTCTCCTCAGATGCTGGTGAACTTCTACCGCTGCACCATCGAGAGCATCCTTACCAACTGCATCACAGTTTGGTATGGCAACTGCTCTGTCTCCGACCGGAAGGCATTGCAGAGGGTGGTGAAAATTGCCCAAAGCATCACCGGTTCCTCGCTCCCCTCCATTGAGTCTGTCCAAAGCAAGCGTTGTCTGCGGAGGGCGCTCAGCATCGCCAAGGACCTCTCTCACCCCAACCATGGACTGTTTACCCTCCTACCATCCGGGAGGCGCTACAGGTCTCTCCGTTGCCGAACCAGCAGGTCCAGAAACAGCTTCTTTCCGGCGGCTGTCACGCTACTCAACAACGTACCTCGGTGACTGCCAATCACCCCCCCCCCGGACACTTATTGTTATTTATTCAAATCATTTGCTGTGTCGCTCTTCCAGGGAGATGCTAAATGCATTTCGTTGTCTCTGTACTGTACACTGACAATGACAATTAAAATTGAATCTGAATCTGAATCTGAATACATAGATTACACATAGAATATCTAAAAGACAGAAGACTGTGCAAAAAATAAGATACAGTTTTAGAGATTCAGCACGGAAACAGGCCCTTCTGCCCATTGGGTCCGTGCCGACCGGAGATCCCCACACACCAACACTATCCTACACCCACTAGGAACAATTTTTACATTTAGCAAGCCAATTAACCTACAAACCTGTACGTCTTTGGAGTGTGGGAGGAAACCAAAGATCTCGGAGAAAACCCACGCAGGTCACGGGGAGAACGCACAAACACTGTACAGACAGCACTCGGGTCTCCAGCACTGCATTCGTTGTGAGGCAAGAACTCTACCGCTGTGCCACCTTGACTGCCCGGTGAAGATATTAGTGCAGAAACATAATTAGCAAATAAAAACAAGTAAATGGCAATACAAGTAGATGGTCTGTGGTGTCCCATTGCCGAGGTAGGTTCAGGGTTGTGTAGGTTGGTTCAAGAAACTGGTAGTTGCAGGAAAGCTCAGTAGCTGTTCCCGAATCTGGTGGTGTGGGACTTAAGGCTTCTGTCTCCTGCCTGATGTCAGTAGTGGGAAGTGGGCAAGGCCCAGATGCTGGCCATCCTTGATGGTAGATACCGTCTTCTCGAGGCAGCGCCTGCCATAGATGCTTTTGATGGCGGGGAGAGCTGTGCCTGTGATGGACCGAGCTGTGTTCACCATTCTCCGCAGCCTCTTGCGATCCTGTGCGTTGGAATGGCTGTGTGATAGCCAGTTAGGGTATGTCCCACAGTATTGCTGTGGGGGCTTCTCAGAGTATTTTGTAACATGACGAATCTCTTTAAAGGTCCAAGGAAGAAGAGGTGCTGGTGATTGCATCTACCTGCTAGGGCCCAACGGGTCATCACAGATATACATGGCCAGCAATTTGAAGCTGTTCTCTCTCCCCGTCACCCCCCAAAACCTATCGCCTGTTCTTCCATGAAAAGTCTTTAGAATAAAGGGGAGGTCATTTAAGACTGAGGTGAGAAAAAAATTCATCCAGAGTTGTGAATCTGTGGAATTTCCTGCCACAGAGGGCAGTGGAGGCCAAATCACTGGATGGATTTAAGAGAGAGTTGGATAGAGCTCTAGGGGCTAGTGGAGTCAAGGGATATGGGGAGAAGGCAGGCACGGGTTATTGATAGGGGACAATCAGCCATGATCACAATGAATGGCGGTGCTGGCTCGAAGGGCCGAATGGCCTCCTCCGGCACCTATTTTCTATGTTTCTATGTTTCTATGAAAACACTCCACAGAACGGTGGCGCAGCGGTAGAGTTGCTGCCTTCCAGCACCAGAGGCCCGGGTTCGATCCTGAATATGGGAGCTGTCTATACAGAGTTTGTACGTTCTCCCTGTAACTGCATTGGTTTTCCCCGAGTACTACAGTTTCCATCCACACACCAAAGACATACAAGCTTGTAGGTTAATTGGCTTCGGTATAAATTGTAAATTGTCCCTCATGTGTAGGATAGTGCTGGTTTACGGGGCGATCGCTGGTTGGCGCGGACTCAATGGGCTGAAGGGTCTGTGTCCGTGCTGTACCTCTAAACTAAACCAAACTCCTTTGCTGCTGGTGTTAATATCCCTGTGAAAATGCATCTGTGAAACACCTTTGGACAATATGTACACTTGGACTGCACATCAAAGCCTGCAGATCAATCCAAAAGCACGAAAGACCTGAAAAATTAACTTGTGCTGCCTGACCTGCTGAGCTTTTCCAGCAGTCTCTGCTGCTACTTAAATCCAAAGTTCCTGTCATCTAATTTCTCTATTTGATGTTAAGTCATGTTGTTCTAATTTTGCTGCTTTCACTCCGCCTCTGTTGTAGTTTATTTTTGTCCCGAGTCTCCTGCTGCCTGGGAAATATCTCTCTCTCACTCTCTCTTTCTCTCTCTCTGCCTCTCTCTGTCTCCCTCTCTCTCCCCCGGACCCTCTCCCTCTTCCTCTCCCTCTCTCCCTCTCCCTCTCTCCCCCTTTATCTTCCCCACTACCTCCCCTTCCCCCGCCCCCTCTCCCCCTCTCTCTCTCCCTCTCTCTTCCCCTTGCTCTCACCCTCTCCCTCTCTCCCCCTTTATCTCCCCTACTTCCCCTTCCTCCTCTCCCTCTCCCCCTACCCCCCTAACCCTCTCTCTCCCTTTCTCTCTCCTTTGCTGACAGATAGACCCTGTTATCCCTCATCAACAGCCAGGAACAGGCTCAGACGCCAACTAGTACATCTACAGAAAGCCCTGGACTAGAGATTCACTCTGAGATAAGGAAATAAGATGCTAGTTTTTGTTCTGCAAATGTCTTGATACTATAAACACACAGAAGCAACATCAAGCACGGGGTTTGCTGTACTTTGAACCTGGCTCCATGCGTATCTATAGATGCCAAACAGTGAGCACTGAAGTATTGCAGGTGCATTAACATCTTTACAGTGCAATTTAAAGTCAACAGCTCACCAAATGCACAGTTAAAGTGCAGATCTGAGGCAAGCTGTGTGCAATCTTTAATATGCACCTACCCCATGCCTTATTGGGCCGTGGTCACACATTCTGCAAATTGCCTGTCATCGAGGCAGGAATAAAAGTGGTTTCTCACAGTTTCACTTTAAAACACCTCCCACATATTGGACAAAGACACATTGTGTAAGTAAGTAAGTTTATTGGTCAAGTATTCACATACAAGGAATTTGCCATGGTGCTCCACCCACAAGTACAGTGATAGTTACAAATGACTCCGAAAACACTCAATATTAATAATAATAAAACATTAATGATAAAAAACACCATTGATCAAGCATGTGAACCAACAAAATACCAGATCAAAGGGGGGGCTTCAGATGTTTGGCTGTTGAATAGAGCATCTACTCGTAGATAAAAACTGTTTTCATGTCTGGCTGTGGCAGCTTTGACAGTCCGGAGTCGCCTTCCAGAGGGAAGTGATTCAAAGAGTTTGTGGCCAGGGTGAAGGGGTCAGAGATGATCTTGCCCGCTCACTTCCTGGCCCTTGCAGTGTACAGTTCACCAATGGAGGGAAGGTTGCAGCCAATAACTTTCTCTGCTGATCGGACGATTCGCTGCAGCCTCCAGGTGTCGTGCTTGGTGGCTGAGCCAAACCAGACCATGATGGAGAAGGTGAGGACAGACTCTACAATGGCCGTGTAGAATTGGACCATCATTGCCTGTGGCAGATTGTGCTTCCTCAGCTGCCGTAGGAAGTACATCCTCTGTTCTGCCTTTTTGACTGTGGAGTCGATGGTAGCCCCCCACTTAAGGTCCTTGGAGATGATGGTTCCCAGGAACTTCAAAGCCTACACAGAAGTGCGAGAGTATTGTCACGTATTGTCTTTCCGCTGACTGGTTAGCACGCAACAAAAACCTTTTCCGGGTGCAGGTGCCAAAACTTACTAAACTAACACAGTGGGTCAGGCATTATCACTTGATAACAAGTGTAGAATCTAAGAGAAGCTGCTTAACCCGCTGAGTTACTCCAGCACTTTGTGTCTTTTTTTTCCCCGTAAACCAGCATCTGCAATTCTTTGTGTCTCCCACTTTTTGGATCTTGCTTCCCTTCCACCAGCTTCTCCCAGTGACCTTCACCAGGTCCTGCCTCATAGGTAGACAAAAATGCTGGAGAAACTCAGCGGGTGAGGCAGCATCTATGGAGCGAAGGAAATAGGCAACGTTTCGGGCCGAAACCCTTCTTCAGACTGATGCAGGGTGGGGTGGGAAGAAGAAAGGAAGAGGTGGAGCCAGAGGGCTGAGGGAGAGCTGGGAAGGGGAGGAGACATCAAGGGCTACCGGAAATTGGAAAAGTCAATGTTCAAGCCGCTGGGTGCAGACTGCCCAAGCGGAATATGAGGTGCTGCTCCTCCAATTTCCGGTGGTCCTCACTCTGGCCATGGAGGAGGCCAGGACAGAAAGGTCGGATTCAGAATGGGAGGGGGAGTTGAGGTGCTGAACCACCGGGAGATCAGGTTGGTTATTGCAGACCGAGCGTAGGTGTTCGGCAAAACGATCGCCAAGCCTATGCTTGATCTCACCGATGTAGATCAACTGACATATAGAGCAGCGGATGCAATAGATGAGGTTGGAGGAGATGCAGTCGCACCTGGAACGACTGCTTGGTTCCTTGAATGGAGTTGAGGGGGGAGGTAAAGCGACAAGTGTAGCAAAAAAGAAAGTTCTGTGTGTGGATTTGTACACATACAAATACACATATATAGAGATCATATATATATATATATATATATTAACACACACATGCACACATACACGCACACAAAAAACCTATCATAATCATAATCATAATAATACTTTATTAGCCAAGTATGTTTTGCAAAGTACGAGCAACGGAAAGCAAACAAAAAAAAGCAACAGAGCACACAAAACGCATTTTAACATAAACATCCACCACAGTGACTCCTCCACATTCCTCACTGTGATAGAAGGCGAAAAAAAGTTCAATCTCTTCCCTTCTTTGTTCTCCCGCAGTCGAGGGCCTCGAGCCCTCCATTGACGGGGCAATCTTGGCTCCCGTTTGGGCCCTCGCGTTGGGGCGATCAAGCTCCTGCATCGGGGGGGGGGGTAATCTCAGCTCCTCCACACTGAGTGATCAGACCCCGGATCAGGGATGGTCGAAGCTTCTATGTCGTTGGAGCTCCCGACATCTACGGTCTCTACTCGAGACTGCGAGCTCCTCGATGGTGAAGTCCCAGGCAAGGGATCGGCTCCGATGCTAAGTCCACCTCCCTGCGGTGGGGCTCGAAGTCGGTCCCGAGCAAGGCCTCCAGCTCCATGGTTAGGCCACAGAGCGACCTGAGATACGATCTGTAGAACAATCGCATCTCTGGCAAGGTAATAGATTGAAAAAAGTTTCCCCCACCCCCCATATAAAACAAACCAGAGAACATTCAAACAAACATTTAAAACACAATAAAAATAACAAAAAAAAGTCAAAAAGACAGACCGACTGTTGGCGAGGCTGCCATCGTCAGCGCCCCCTGGTGGGACAGTGCTATACTAACAACAACAGTTGATGTAGTTCAGAGTTTATTTGAGGTTGTAGCATTTATTAACCGAATGGCTATAGGGAAGAAGTTGTTCCTGAACCTGGACGTTACAGTTTACCGGCTCCTGTACCTTTTTCCCGATGGCAGGGATGAAAACAAGTGTGTGGCCAGGGTGGTGTGGGTCTCTGATTATGCTGGCTGTCTCTTTGAGGCAGTTATTCCAGCTAGAGTTCTATTGATTTTACAACCTTCTGAGATTTAGACTTTGGTCCTCAGAGATATAACATGGAAACAGGACCTTTGGCTCATCGAGTCCACACGGACCAGCGATCGCCCCGTATACGAGCGCCAACCCACTAACAAGGGGCAATTTTTACAATTTTTACAAAACTCTTTGGTAGTGTGGGAGGAAACGCATGCGGTCACAGGGAAAATGTAGAAACTCCGTACAGACAGCACCCGTAGTCAGGATCGAACCCGGGTCTCTGGTGCTGTAAGGTAGCAAGTCTATCGATGTGCCACCGTGCCACCCCAGCTTCTGAGATCTGGCTACACATCTGTTCCATTGACTATTGGGAGACCTGCCGGTTGTCCACGTTATAGTAATCGCCCCATTCTTATTCCTAAGTTCTACCCGTACGCCCTCACAGTCGATCGCCCAAGGACAGCCTCCCTCAGTGCTGTGGTAATGCTGACCCTAATCTGCAGTGGAACCCCCTCCTCACAGAGCCGCCATTCCTGCCCCTTCCCTCACTCGTGTTTCAGTGACTGGAACAATATCCCAGTCCTGTGTGCCAATCCACACTCTCAGCACATCTGCCTCACCTCTGAGACTCCGGAGTATTGAAGTAAATGCAATTAAGCCACCCAACCCTCAGATGTTTCCCCCTCTGCCTCTCCTTACTCTTCCCAGAGGACTTGCCTGTTCTATTTTCTTCACGGGAGAAAGCTGTCCCACCTGCTGCACTGTTGTTCTGGGTCCCACCGTCCTGCCTCGCTGGTTCAAACCCTCCTGAGTAGCAAACCTCAGGGGTGGGGAACCTTTTCATGTTGGAATGCCGCATTAAGTTCGCTGTAATCTAACAAGGACACATCCAAGAAACTTAAATTAGATATACTGCAAAATGTACATTATTTTGTTAAAATAGCCCTCATGACTTACTGATGTTTTAATTGTGGCGTCAGTCGGGGAGGATTATTTAGTTGGATCTTCTTTTGCTCTTTGGCATTTTCATTTTTAGATTAAAATTAAAATAATAAAAGACGAACAAAATATTAATAAAAATAAATGGATTTGCTCTACAAAATTTGGATTCATTCAAAAGGCCACACTCAATGTCCTAGAAGGCCGCATGCAGCCTTAAGGTCGCAGGTTCCCCACCCCTGAACTAAGCAGTTGAAAGACACTTGGCTAGATACATGGTTAGGAAAGGTTTAGAGGAATATGGGCCAAACATGGACAAATGGGAGTAGCTTAGATGGGCACTTTGGTTGCCTTTGCACGGACGGGTCTGTATGATGCGATGGCTCCAACCCATTGAGTTCCAGTTACTGGCCAAATAAGCCCAGCGAACAGATCCCACACCTCACAAAACAACGTCCGTAACCATGAATCTAAAGGTAATAAATCACATTATCTCCGGCAGCCGATGGATTAAGTCTTAATAAGTGGAGGAATAAATATTAGCACAACCATTACCCAAGGGTTTGATTAGTCTGAAAGTTTTGTGCAATCCTACCATAATTGGCATAGCTTGGTACAAAGGCGTAGAGGAAAGCGGTGATGATCAGTGAATTTGAATCACCTTCCCTGGCTTCAAGTCATTTATTCAACTTGCGTGCAGCCCAAGATTTGAATGAAAATCTCACTGTAGTTTGTGGCAAATTGGCGTAATTTCATTTCTGACAGCTCCTTCCACCTCACATTAAACTAAGCAGAACAGGCATTCCTCGTTATATTTTAAGACGAACTGCGGTTGTGAAACTGCGGCAACATAAGGAATTGTGTTTTTGTGCGGCATGGTGGCGCAGCGGTGGAGTTGCTGCCTTACAGCGCTTGCAGCGCATGTTCGATCCCGTCTACGGGTGCTGCCTGTGTGGAGTTTGTACGTTCTCCCCGTGACCTGCAGTGGTTTTCTCAAAGAACTTCGGTTTCCTCCCACACTCCAAAGACATACAGGCCTGTAGGTTAATTGGCTTGGTATAAATGTAAATTGTCCCTGGTGTACAGGATAATGTGATCGCTGGACTCGGTGGGCCGAAGGGCCTGTCTCCGTGCTGTATCTCTAAACTAAATTAAACTAAATATTGTTCATGTGGGGCTGAAATCTAAAAACTGCAGTTGCTGGAAATTTAAAATGAAACAAACAATCAAAGTCAAAGTATCCTTTATTGTAATTCAGATTTTTCAGTCTGAACGAAATTTTGTGCCTTGCAGTCATAACATAGAATAAAATAACAAAACACACACTTAACACAAATTTGACATCCACCACAGTGAGTCTACCAGGCACCCCCTCACTGTGATGGAAGGCAAAAGTCTTAAAGTACTTGTCTCTTCCCTCCTTGTTCTCCCTCTGCGTTGAGGCGATCCAGGCCTCCGATGTGGTGACCCCACCGGATGATGGTAAATCCCGTGGCTGAATCCGAGCTCCGCGAAACGGGCCGGTTCAAACTCCGCGGCTCGGGGCGGACGAAGTTGCCACCCTCCAGTCCAGCGGAGGAAGCTGTTGTTGCGGGATGCTGGGAGCGTTCAACAGACCGGCATCTATTGTGGAGAGAGGCAGAAGCTTTACTGTATAAACTCTACATATTGGATGGCATGCGTACAATGTTTTTCACTGTATCTCGGTACACGTGACAATAATAAACCAATACATATATTAGTGTGAAATGGTGTCACAGTATCACTTTTTAAAAGTCCAACTGAATCACATCTGGTATTCCTCCTTGTCAGGGTGCACAGTGGCGCAGTTGGTGGAGCTGCTGCCTCACAGAGCCAGACACCCAGGATTGATGCCTGCATAGAATTTGCACTTTGTTCCCTGGGACTGCGTGGCTTTCCGCCAGGTGCTCCGGTTTCCCTACCACATCCCAAAGACACCCAGGTTTCTAAGTTCATTGGTCTCAGGAAATTGTCCCTGGTGTGTAGGGAGTGAATGACGAAATGGGGATGACACAGAACTAGTGTGAGCTGGTCATCGATGGTCGCCATGGACTCGGTGAGCCAAAGTGTCTATTTCCATGCTCTTTTTTTCAATCAATCAAGCAATCCTGCTGGATACAACCTCAAAAATAAATCAAATTTATCAAACATACCGTCCCTTCCACTAATCCATGCTGATGCTGCCCGATGCAATGATTCCGTGCATGTTTTCTGAAACCACTGCTTGACCACGGAAGCTGGCAATTGGCTAACTACTCATGCCAGGGTACTTGGTCCCTAGATTCCTTCTCCTCTTCTCGTTTTGTCATGGCGGCATAGTGGTGTGGCTGCCTTATACAGCCAGAGACCCGGGTTTGGTGCTGTCTGTACAGAGTTTGTATGTTCTCCCCATGACCTGCATGGGTTTTCTGTGGGAGCTCCGGTTTCCTCCCGCACTCCAAAGACGGACAGGTTTGTAGGCTATTTGGCTTTGGTAAAAAGTGTAAAATTGTCCCTAGTGTGTCGGACAGTGCTAGCCTACAGGGATCGCTGGTCGGCGTGGACTCGATGGGCTGAAGGGCCTGTTTCTACACTGTATCTCCAAACTAAACTAAACTTCTGTCCTTGCTTAAATCATGGGCTTACTTGTTACCTTCCATCCTTCAGAAAACTCCAAAGATGCAGGAACCTTGGACAGTGACAGGTAGCCTCCATTATCTATTTAACCCTTCATTCAAAATCTTAGCGACAGGGCATCAGTTCTCGGGGATTTATCAGTATTCTGCTCCATTAATTTCTCCAATACTTTTCTTTTGCAAAAGATAATTTTTTCTGCTTCTCGTCTATTTCCTGGAATTTTTCTTTATCTTCTTGTGTGAAGACAGATGGCACATTTGCTTAATTTCTCTTATTCCCTGATATAATTTCTCCTGAATCAGTCTTTAAGGGACCTATATTAACTTTTGCTAATCTTTTCCTTTTTACATATCTGTGGAGGTTTTACTGCCTATTTTATATGTTCCCCGCTAGATTACTCAGTTTCTGCTTTCCTTTTCCTTATCAATTTCTTAATGCTTCTTTGCTGAATTCGGCAATTATCCCAGTCCTCGGGTGCATTGCTTCTTTTGGTCACATTATAAGTCATTTCCTTTGATCTAATATTGTCTATAACTTCACATTAGCCATGACAGAGCTACTTTTCTTGTTGAGTTTTGATAGCTTAATGTGTTAATTATTTCAATATCAGCCATTGAAAGCTGGCTGGATTAGAGGGTCTCAAGGCAGAGTTTAATTTAGCTTTAGACATACAGCACGGGAAACAGGCCCTTCGGCCCGCCGGGTCCGTGCCGACCAGCGAACCCCGCAGATTAACACTACCCTACACACACCAGGGGCAATTTGCACTTATAACAAGCCAATTAACCTACAAACCTGTACGTCTTTGGAGTGTGGGAGGAAACTGAAGATGACGGTGAAAAAAACCCACGCAGTCACGGGGAGAGCGTACAAACTCCGTACAGACAGCACCCGTAGTCGGGATCAAACCCGGGTCTTCGATGCTTCAAGCGTTCTTATGCCCCTGTCCCACTTAGGAAACCTGAACGGAAACTTTTGGAGACTTTGCTCCCCACCCAAGGTTTCCGTGCGGTTCCCGGAGGTTCCCGGAGGTTCCCGGACGTTTTTGTCAGGTTCCCGGAGGTTCCAGGAGGTTTTTTCAATTTTTTGACATAATCGCCAGAACATAGAAGAAGCGGTAACCACTTTCGACCATTAGGGAGACTGACAAAAACCTCCGGGAACCGCACGGAAACCTTGGGTGGGGCGCAAAGTCTCCAGAGGTTTCCGTTCAGTTTTCCTACGTGGGACAGGGGCATAAGGCAGCAACTCTACCGCTGCGTCACTGTGCCGCCGTGATGGAGGTTGGATAGACTTGGATTGTTTTTCTCTGGAGAGTCAGAGTTTGAGAGGAGGCTCGATAGAAGTATATAAAATTATGAGAAGCATGGATAAGGTAGATATTCAGAACCCTTTTCCCAGGGTGTCGCCGACCGGAAGACTCTGCAGCGGGTGGTGAAGATCGCCCAACGCATCACAGGCTCCTCACTCCCCTCCATTGAGTCTGTCCATAGTAAACGATGCCTGCGCAGGGCGCACAGCATCGCCAGGGCCAGCTCACGCCCCAACCATAGACTGTTTACCCTCCTCCCATCGGGGAGACGCTACAGGTCCCTCCGCTGCCGTACCAGCAGGCTCAAGAACAGATTCTTCCCTGCGGCTGTCGCACTTCTCAACGCCCCAACGCCGCCCCCCCCCCGGACATTGTATATGTATAGACGTATATTAACTCATACTACTGCGTAATTACTTGTTCATTCGTAAGTTTGCCCCTTCGGAGATACCAACTGCATTTTGTTGTCTCTGTATTGTACACTGCACAATGACAATAAAGATTGAATTGAATTGAAATGTCAAATACTAGAGGGCATACAGTAGCTATAAGATGAAAGGGGGAAATTAATGGAGATGCGTGGGGCAAGTTTTTTTATACAGTCGGGGATAGGGGCCTGGAACGCATTGCCAGGGGTGGTGGTGCAGGCAGATACAACAGTGGCATTTAAGAGGCTTATAGATAGGCACAGGAAAGTGCATGGAATGGAGGGACAGGGATCATATGTAGGCAGATGAGATCAGTTCAGCTCGGCATCATGTTCAGCACAAAGACTGTGGTCTGAAAGGCTCATTCCTGTACTGTTCTGTAGTCTATGCTCTTTGCTTGATTGCTGTTATAACCGTTTGTGTAGCCGTAGTCTTCATAGATGTCTTATTCTATAAGAGCACACTTCCTCCAATACTATCATCAACAAATGTTGTCAGCAATCCCAACATAGAGCTTGCGTGTCATGACAAGGAATAACACAAAAGAGCGAAAGTAACTATTAAATTCTGAAACAGAACTATAATTATTACGTGTAGGAAGGAACTGCAAAGATAGACCCCTTGAGTTAGTTACTCCAACATTTTGTGGCTATAATCATTATGTATTGAGTGAAATATTCATACAATGATGTGGTTGCAATGTATCTCATGTTGAACAAAAGGAATTGGCAATCTTGAAATGAAAACTGCAAATGAAATTGGATTCTTAATCTGTGTGTGGATAATTGGCATATTGCACTGGCTTAAGCAATGTTTAGTTTGTAGGAGTCATGCCCCTGTCCCACTTAGGAAACCTGAACGGAAACCTCTGGAGACTTTGCAGCCCACCCAAGGTTTCCATGCAGTCCCCGGAGGTTCCCGGAGGTTTTTGTCAGTCTCCCTAATGGTAGAAAGTGGTTTCCGCTTCTTCTATGTTCTACAGAAGAAGCAGAAACCACTTTTGACCATTAGGGAGACTAACAAAAACCTTCGGGAACCGCACGGAAACCTTGGGTGGGCCGCAAAGTCTCCAGCGGTTTCCGTTCAGGTTTCCTAAGTGGGACAGGGGCATAAGGGAATCATGTCAGTCATAGCTTCCCAGCTGTTTTCGGGCAACTGAACCATCCTTTCACCAATTAGAGAGCGTTCCTGGCCTCCCATCTATCTCATTGGAGACCCTCGGACTATCTTTAATGGGACTTTACTGGACTTTATCTTGCACTAAGTGTTATTCCCTTTATCCTGTATCTGTACACTGTGGACGGCTTGATTGCAATCACATATAGTCTTTCCTCTGACTGGATAGTAGGCAACAAAAAAGCTCTTTGCTGTTCCTCGGTACACTTGACAATAAACTAAACTAAACTAAACTAAACTCAGCGAAAGTAAACTAAATGAAAACTATCAAGTTCTTAAACAGAACTATAATAATTGATTCATTCAATGTAATCATTGTGTAATGAGTAGGATATTCATACAATGATGTGGTTGCAAACTCTCTCATATTTCACTTAAGGAATTGGCAATATTGAATTGAAAGCTGCAAATGTAATTGGATATCTCTTAATCTGTGTTTAATAATTGGGAGATGGCACCAGCTTAAGCTATGTTTAGTTTGTCGGTGAAAGGAAAATCATGTCAGTCGGAGAGTCATAGAGCAGTAGAGAATGGAAACGGGCCACTTGGCCCATCTTGTCCATGCCGTCCAAGTTGGCATATTAGGCTAGTCCCATTTACCTGTATTTAGCCTATTGCCCTCTAAACCCTTTCTGTCCAAATTACTTTATTAACAGTCACAATTATATCCACTTCTACAGCTTCCTCTGACAGCTCATTCCAGACATGGTCTAACCTCTGAGTGAAAATGTCACCCTCTTAAATCTCTCCCCTCTCACTTTAAGCCGATGCCCTCTAGTTTTAGAATCCTCTATCCTGGGAAAAAGACTGCGAGCATTCACTTTATACGTGCCCTTCATGATCTTGTACACCTCAATGCGGTCACCCCTCAGCCCCCTACGCTCCAAAGAAGTCCCAGCCTATCTAACCTCTCCCTATGACTCAAGACCACAAATCCAGGTAATATCCTGGTGAATCACTTTAAATCTCCTGGAAGCTTTTGACAAATAATTCGTCGGAGAGCGTTATATTTGGAGAGAATGGTACGAAAGAATATGGGCAGAAATTCATTCAAGAAAGAAAGCACCTGTGTTTGTGTTGAATCTTTCAAACTCTTAGATGTCTACAGGTGATTCTGATGAAGGTGCAACCGTTTCATTTCCATAAGAGTAACCCAGAGACCTGGGCCAGCAAACAGGGTCCTGGGTTCATGGCCCACTGTGGACTTTAAATTCAGTTACAAATCTTGATTTTGTTTTTTAGAAAGGCAGCTGGTATTAGTCATGATGACCACAGAACAAATGGATAAATGGATGGTTCTCAAGTTCAAGTTCAAGTGAGTTTAGTGTCATGTGTCCCTGCTCAGACATTGAAATTCTTGCTTTGCTACAGCACACAGAACATAGTAGGCATTGACTACAAAACAGATCAGCGTGTCCATATACCATTATATAAATATATACACGCATGAATAAATGAACTGATAAAGTGCAAATAACAGATATGGGTTATTAATGATCAGAGTTTTGTCCGAGCCAGGTTTAATAGCCTGATGGCTGTGGGGAAGTAGCTATTCCTGAACCTGGTTGTTGCAGTCTTCAGGCTCCTGTACCTTCTACCTAAAGGTAGCAGGGAGATGAGTGTGTGGCCAGGATGGTGTGGGTCCTTGATGATGCTGCCAGCCTTTTTGAGGCAGCGTCTGCAATAAATCCCCTCGATGGTAGGGAGGTCAGAGCCGATGATGGACTGGGCAGTGTTTACTACTTTTTGTAGTCTTTTCCTCTCCAGGGCGCTCAAGTTGCCGAACCAAGCCACGATGCAACCGGTCAGCATGCTCTCTACTGTGCACCTGTAGAAGTTAGAGAGAGTCCTCCTTGACAAACCGACTCTCCGTAATCTTCTCAGGAAGTAGAGGCGTTGATGTGCTTTCTTGATAATTGCATTAGTCTTCTGGGACCAGGAACGAAAAGTCCACCTAGGCCACAAAATTACTTTCACGGGGAAAAAATAATTGTCTGTACCTTGTGAAGACTGTGTGGGGATCCGAGACACACAGGAATAGAAACATAGAAATTAGGTGCAGGAGTAGGCCATTCGGCCCTTCGTGCCTGCACCGCCATTCAATATGATCATTGCTGATCATCCAACTTAGTATCCTGTACCTGCCTTCTCTCCATACCCCTGATCCCTTTAGCCACAAGGGCCATATCTAACTCGCTCTTGAATATAGCCAATGAACTGGCCTCAACTACCTTCTGTGGCAGAGAATTTCACAGATTCACCACTCTCTGTGTGAAAAATTATCTTCTCATCTCAGTCCTAAAAGACTTCCCCCTTATCCTTAAACTGTGACCCCTTGTTCTGGACTTCCCCAACGTCGGGAACAATCTTCCTGCATCTAGCCTGTCCAACCCCTTAAGAATTTTGTACGTTTCTATAAGATCCCCCCTCAATCTTTTAAATTCTAGCGAGTACAAGCCAAGTCTATCCAGTCTTTCTTCATATGAAAGTCCTGCCATCCCAGGAATCAGTCTGGTGAACCTTCTCTATACTCCCTCTATGGCAAGAATGTCTTTCCTCAGATTAGGAGACCAAAACCGTACGCAATACTCCGGGTGTGGCCTCACCAATACCCTGTACAACTGCAGTAGATCCTCCCTGCTCTTATACTCAAATCCTTTCGCTATGAATGTTAACATACCATTCGCTTTCTTCACTGCCTGCTGCACCTGCATGCCTACTTTCAATGACTGGTGTACCATGACACCCAGGTCTCGTTGCATCTCCCCTTTTCCTAATCGGCCACCATTAAAATAATAGTCTACTTTCCTGTTTTTGCCACCAAAGTGGACAACCTCACATTTATCCATGTAATACTGCATCTGCCATGCATTTGCCCACTCACCCAACCTATCCAGGTCACTTGCAGCCTCCTAGCATCCTCCTCACAGCTAACACTGCCCCCCGGCTTCGTGTCATCCTCAACCTTGGAGATGTTGCATTCAATTCCCTCATCCTGATCATTAATATATATTGTAAATAGCTGGGGCCCCAGCACTGAGCCTTGCGATACCCCACTAGTCACTGCCTGCAATTCTGAAAAGGACCCGTTTACTCCTACTCTTTGCTTCCTGTCTGGCAGCCTGCTCTCTATCCACATCAATACTGAACCTCCAATACCATGTGCTTTAAGTTTGCATATTAATCTCTTGTGTGGGACCTTGTCAAAAGCCTTCTGAAAGTCCAGATATATCACATCCACTGGTTCTCTCTTATCCACTCTACTAGTTACATCCTCGAAAAATTCTATAAGATTCGTCAGACATGATTTACCTTTCATAAATCCATGCTGACTTTGTCCAATGATTTCGCCACTTTCCAAATGTGCTGCTATCCCATCTTTAATAACTGACTCTAGCATTTTCCCCACTACCGATGTTAGACTAACTGGTCCGTAATTCCCCGTTTTCTCTCTCCCTCCCTTTTTAAAAAGTGGGGTTACATTAGCAACCCTCCAATCCTCAGGAACTACACCAGAATCTAAAGAGTTTTGAAAAATTATCACTAATGTATCCACTATTTCTGGGGCTACTTCCTTAAGTACTCTGGGATGCAGCCTATTTGGCCCTGGGGATTTATCGGCCTTTAATCCATTCAATTTATCTAACACCACTTCCCGGATAACCTGGATTTCACTCAGTTCCTCCATCTCATTTGACCCCCTGTTCCCTGAATGGAAACCCCGAACATCTATGGACAGAAAATGCCGGAGTAACTCAGTTTCAGGTCGAGACCCTTCTTCAGTCTGAAACATCGCCCATTCCTACACATCTTAAATTAAGTGGCTGCGGAAGTTGATGCATTGGTTTTAATTTTCCAAAACCCTAGATTTGGGCAAGTTTCATTTTCATTGCAAAACTGGCAAATGTCTCTATTCAAAGAGTGAGGGAGTCAGAAAGCCAGTGAGCTTAATGTCAGACACAGGGAACATGTTAGACACTGCTATCACCAAGTTACAACAGGGCAACTAAAAATTCAAACTACTCAGGCAAAGTCAATGAGATTTTATGAAAGGCAATCCGTGTTTGATCAATGTATTAGAGTTCTTTGAAGAGGTAACATGCTGTGGAATAAGGAAATCTGGTTGATGTACAATGCTTTGATTTCCAGAAGCCATTTGATAAGAGAAAATATCAAAGGCTATTGGGGAAAATATAAGTTTACGGCACAGGAGGTAACATACTAGCATGGATAGAGGATTGATGACACCCTTGTGTCTGCAATCTTGATGCCGCAATCTTGAGCGAAACACAAAGTGCAGGAGGAACTCAGCATTGGTGAAGGGAATGGACAGATGACGTTTCATGTCGGGACCTTCGGACTGGGGATAGAAGAATGGGCTAAAGGGCCTGTCCAACTTGCCGATTTTTTTCGGCGACTGCTGGCATCATTGACGGACGTATCAGGTCACCGAAAAATATGCGGCGTGATGCGGCGTGATGACATATGATGCGGCGGTGACACGGCATGATGACGTATGGCGCGCGGCGTTTTTCCAAGTGTCCCAACATTTTTTTTGTCGCCGCTGGATTTTGAAATGTTCAAAATCTTTTCTTTTTTTTAATACTTATTTTTTATTAGAAGCAGCGTACAAAAGTACAAACCACGGCATATGACATAATACATTCATTGTACAGCTTCAATTTTAATTTTTAGCTAAGATGAAATAGAAAAAGAGAGAAAAAATGTTCAAAATCTTTTGGTGCTGATATGACAGGGGCAGTCGGTGAAAGAAATCGCCAGGTGGGACAGGCCCTTAACTGAGTGTGTGCATAAATGGGTCGTTCTGGTTGTTGAGATGTGATGAGTGGAATACGCAGGGGACTGTTCTTGGGCCACGACTTTATACAATATATGTAAACTTAGATGAGAGCACAAAAGCTACATTTGGTGACAACACAAGAATAGACAGGAAAGCGAGAGGACGTAAGGAGGCTAAATAGTGATATAAATAGATTCAAGAAAGTACAAAGAGTTGCCAGTGTTGAGAAATACGAATTGTCCATTTTAGTCGAAAACATATGAATCATTTTCTAAAATTTGTGAGATTGCAGATCTCTGGAGGTGGAGAGAGGTCTGTGTGTCCCAGCGTCTGATTCACAAATAGTTATTATTCAAGTGCAGGGAGAATTCAGTCACACAGCACAGAAGCAGGCTGTTCAGCCCAAAGATCCTATAGCAAGCAGGATAGTCCACTCGATGAAAAAGACGTAGTACGGCCATGGGCAGATTCATGGGTAATTTTCAGCCCCATTTCCGTAACCGGTTTCCGTCTCCTCACCAAAGATCCCATAGGATACTAGTGCGGAGACGGAAGCCGGTTTCGGAAACATCCTCGTAAAAATAAAAGTTATTTGGGAAAAATCTTCTCCTCATTTTCAGAATTATAATTTATTAATACAAACTGTTCCCCTGCAACGTTGTTTACACTGCGAGTCGGGTCGGGTCGGGTCGGGTCGGGTCGGGTTACAGAAATGGATGAAAAAAAGGCCCACGTTCCACTCCGTTGTGTACTACATGTCAGCCCGTTGCATTTAGAAGGAGTGGTCTATCTTGCTCCGCTATAGGATCTTTGGTTCAGCCCATCAAGTGCACATCAACCACCATTGGCATAGATTGGGTGGACAATCAGAAACTTTTCATTCATTTGTCCTATATCTCTCCATATGACCGTCTGTATCTTTTGTTCCCCTAACTCAGTCTGAAGAAGGGTCTCGACACGAAACATCACCTCTTCCTTCTCTCCAGAGATACTGTCTGACCTGCTGAGTTACCCCAGCTTTTTACTCTACCTTCGGGATGCTTTGCCAGTACTTGCAGTAGTTACTGCCCCATTGTTCAAATGCTGCTTTGCGCATTTCCTCTGGTAATTCCATGTTGATGGCCCATGAGAAGGAGGCAAAACTACCAAGTGTGAAGGCCTGTTTTTTTCTGAGTTTCTCCCTTAAAACCAGTGACTCGTTTTCTCAGTGTGACACTCCCACATGGATCAGGGCTGCTCCAGCTGCTCCAGTTACCTGCTGCTCACGGGGCTGTGAGAAGCCATAGGTTCTCCCAGAGAGTGAGATCACAATCAGAATAATTTAGTTCATGTGTTGGAAAGAACTGCAGATGCTGGTTTAAATCAAAGTTAGACATAAAATGCTGGAGTAACTCAGCGGGACAGGCAGCGTCTCTGGAGATGAGGAATGGGTGACATTTCGGGTCGAGACTCTTCTTCAGACTTTTGTTTAGTTTGGAGATACAGAGCAGAAACAGGCCCTTTGGCCCATCAGGTCTGTGCCAACCTGTGACCAGCCGGTACACCAAAGGGCCTGTCCCACCAGCATGCAACTCTATGCGATGAGCGCGACCTAACATGGTCGCTTGAGCTGTCCGGCGTCGCGGGGCCGGTCCCACTTCGATCGCTGGAGCCGTGCGGAATTGTGCGGAGTTCGTCCCGACATCGCGCGGGGCTCCGAAAAACTGACCATGTTCAAAACTTCCGCGAGGCAACGGCTTGTCGGCTCGCAGTCGCCTCGACGCATTACACACCGCCTCGACATCGTGCCTCTGTGACCCTATCTGTAGGTGCCTCCGTGACCTTCTCTGTGTGTGGCTCCGTGGCCCTCTCTGTGTGCCCCTCTCTGTCCTGGCAAACTTACCTTTAAGACTTCGCTCCAAGTTCGCCTCACTTTGCACCGCGTAGCGCCACTCACCCGACCTCCACGCGGACCTCGCTGTATGTTTGGTCGCGCTTGCCGCATGCAGGCGCATGCTGTTGGGAATGGCCCTGTACAGAGATCACCCGACATCCGCGCGGCCCCCGCTTCTAGTTTGGTTGCACTCATCGCATCGAGTCGGATGCTGGTAGGACAGGCCCTTTACACTATCGACATGCTAGGGACAATTTACAATCTTCACTGAAGCCAATTAACCTATAAACCTGTACGTCTGTGGAGTGTGGGGGGAAACCGGAGCACACGGGGAAAACCCACTTGGTCACAGGGGGAACGTACAAACCCCGTAGTCAGGATCGAACCCGGGTCTATGCCGCTGTGAGGCAGCAACTCTACAGCTGAGTCACCGTGCCGTCCCGTTCATCCACATCCTCGACTGATATTCAAGTCGACACTTCCTCAACATCCTGAGACCAGTGCCAATGGTTCTGTCTCTGTCCCTATTGCTATCAACCATCTCAACAGCATCGCCTGTCCCCCTGAGATGCCACACCAATTCAAGTTGCTGAAGGACCACAAGAGTGCATTTTCATCGAACAAGATTTCGCCCAACTCGGGCGACCATTTGCGTGCTAACCACAGAAGCAGAGCTACAATCACATATTACAATCAGTCCACACCACTCCTACAGCAACATTTCCTACTTCAACCATGATACCTCATTCATGACCCTCGGACTATCCTTGATCAGAGATTGCTGGCTTTACCTTGCACTCAACGTTATTCCATTGTCATGTATCCATACACTGTAAATGGCTCGATTGTAATCATATATTATCTTTCCGCTGACTGGATAGCACGCAACAAAAGCTTGTCACTGTACCTCGGTGGAGGTGACAGTATCAGAATCAGAATCAGAATCACACTTTATTCGGCGAGTATGTTTTGCAACATACGAGGAATTTCATTGGCCAGGTCAGTCATACAATTAAAAGCAGCAGATCACTCAAAAACACATTTTAACATGAACATCCACCACAGTGACTCCTGCACATTCCTCACTGTGATGGAAGGCAAAATAAAGTTCAAGTCCTTCCTTTTGTTCTTCCTCGGTCGGGGGCCTCGAGCCCCCCGTTGACGGGACGGTCTTGACTCCCGTAGCCGGGGTGTTCGGGCTCTCCGTGTTGAGGCATTCAGCTCCTGCATCGGGGGGATGTCAGCTCCCCCGCGCCGGGCGATCAAAGCTCGCGTCGGGACTGGACGAAATATCTGCGGTGTTAGTATTAAACTAACTAAACTAATCTAAACCAAACCAAACAGTTGCAGCTTCGCATTTGTGATACTGTAGTGGGATTACTAGACTGTGGTGGGATTACTAGACTGTAGTGGGATTAGATAGATAGATAGATAGATAATCTTTATTGTCATTATAACATATGAACATGTACAACATGTACATTAAAATGCCAACCAGTTAGTGCACCATTCACACATTTCTAAAAGCTAACGATACGTAAGCATACACGCACCACCATAAAATACGCATAAACACACAACCATACATTCTTCTTTCGATTTCACAATCCATTTGGTATGTAGCGCACCTGCGCTCATTTGGCGGCTACATTAAGTGTAGTTATTGCTGTGGGATAAAAACTGTTTTTTAGTCTGTTTGTCCTTGTCCCCATTAATCTGTACCGTCTGCCTGACGGCAACAGTTCAAACAGGGAGTGGCCGGGGTGGGAAATGTCCTTTATAATGTTCTGGGATTTCTTGAGACAGTGGGAACTGTGTAGGTCCTCCAAAATGAGGAGAGGGCAGCCGACAATCTCCTTGGCGTTGTCAATAGCCCTCTGGAGCGCTTTCCTCTGGGCCGATGTGCAGCTGGTGTACCACACGTATACACAGTATGTTAGGATGCTCTCTATGGAGCACCGATAAAAGGACAGCAGGAGTCTCTTGGTGATGTTGTTCTTCCTGAGCACCCACAGGAAGTGCAGTCTCTGCTGGACCATTTTCAGCAGCATGGAGGTGTTCACGCTCCATGTCAGGTCCTCCTCAATGTGGATTCACAGGAAGCGGACATCTGCCACCCTCCCCACACAGTTCCCTCTGATGATTAGTGGTGTAATGCCCGTTTTCTTCTTCCTGTAGTCTATTATGCGCTCCTTTGTCTTTGAGATGTTGAGGAGCAGGTTATTCTCTCCACACGACACTGTCAGCTGCTCCACCTCATCCCTGTAAGCGTACTCATCCCCCCCCAGAGATGAGCCCTACCACCATGGTGTTATCCACGAATTTGACAATGGTGTTACTGTGGTGGGCGGGGGTGCAGTCATATGTGTAGATGGTGTAGAGCAGGGGGCTCAGCACGCAGCCCTGTGGAGAGCCGGTACTGAGGCTGAGGGCCGTGGATGTGTGATGGCCCATTCTGACTCTCTGGCTGCGGCCCGACAGGAAGCTATTTATCCACATGCAGGTGGAGTGTGGAAGACCCAGGTCCCCCAGTTTGTTCACCAGTTTGTGGGGAAGGATGGTGTTAAAAGCAGAGCTATATTCCACAAAGAGCATCCGCACATGGCTCTCCCGCATGGAGAGCTGTGGCTACAGCGTCCTCTGTGGATCTGTTCGCTCCATATGCAAGCTGGTGGGGGTCAAAGCTTCGGGGGAGGAGTGATGTGATGTGACCCCGGACCAGTTTTTCAAAGCACTTCATCACCACTGGTGTGAGTGCGACTGGCCGGTAGTCGTTGAGACTGGAAATGTGGGGGTTTTTTGGCAAGGGGACTATGGTGGAGGACTAGACTGTAGTGGGATTACTAGACTGTAGTGGGATTACTAAACTGATGTCTACTAGGTTACTAGGCTGGTTACATGGTTCACATCTGGTGTCATCATGGATACCAGGCTCACATCCAGATGCCCGGTCTTCTGATATAAAGAATGTCTAAATGGCCGCTAGGGAATTCAGTCATTCATCCATCTATTCCCCTCTTGCTTTTATACGCCTCTCTAAGATCTTCCCTAAGCCTAGTTGTACCTCGAGATATATATTTTAAATGGGGACTAAACTCAAGGGACAGATAGAACATATTTGTTAGTCGTGTTGGCATTTGCTTTGACATTTCTAATTGAGTTTACTAATCTACAATAACACATTTGGGAGACATCCACTGGAGTTTACACACATGCTTGCTCACTGCATCAGCCCGAAGGCAAATAGTGTTTACCGTTGTCAGTTTAGCATAACTCTTTAGGGAGAGGCCTGATCTATCAGAGGAACTATCGCTGTTGAGAATGGATGTGTACACTGGTGTGATCCAAAGCAGGTCCGGAGACAACATGGGTTAAGAACTTGGTTTGACTTTCTTCTGGGAATAGGATATGGATAGTATAGGATAGGTTTAAAGGGAGTTAAAATGTCAAACATTTTAACTTCCCTTCCCATTCCCGTACTACCACATGTAAATTGGAGGAACACCACCCTCATATTTCGCTCTGCAGGTCAGGCAGCATCTGCAGAGAGAATGGACAAAGGACGCTTCAGGTCATGACTCCCAGGCTGTCTGGAGAAGGGATCTGACCTGAAACCACATTGATGACATTTCTTCAGGACTGGAAATAGTTAGAAGATTCAGAGTTAGTGAGGAGAATGGGAAGATTAGTCACCGGATAGAGAGTGGGAGGGATTGAATGGCAAAAGTGCCAAGGTTTTACGCGGCAAAAGAACAGTTCTGAGGAAGGGTCTCAACCCAAAACGTCACCCTTTCCTTCTCTTCAGACATGTTGCCGGTCCCGCTGAGTTACTCCAGCTTTTTGTGTCTATCTTAGATTAAAATGGAGATGAGTTATCTGAGGCTGTGGAAGAGGTGGAAGATTGCAACCTTCACGTGGTCTGCCCTGTTCCGACTAATGCAATCAACTTGACGTGCACAAACGGATGATCAAATAGAAGAAGTTATCCTACAACTTGAGGCTGTGCACACCGCACGAAAGAAGAAGAAGGTTATGGAAGAATTAGAACTGTGTTAGATGACTGGTAGCTCTGGCTCCTGCCAATGGAGTGAACATAGGTGCAGTGTAGACCCATCACCAAAATGCATTTGCTCTGTCCTCACCCTAGGTCATACTCAGTGAGGTAGTGGTCCTACCAAAGACCACCACTGATGCCAAACTTGGATCGGAAGCACGAACCAACAAAGAAAGTGGAGGCATTGCGACATTTAATGGCTCAGCACCACATACAACATCCACACATAAATAAGCAAACTATTTTTGTCTGCATCATTCCCTTACCCATTATACTTCCACAAAGGCAGATTTTTTAACGTGGAATTGTTGGATTGGTTTTAAGCTACGTGCAAAAAAACAGTGCTGGATGAATTCAGCGGGCCAGGCAACATCTGAGAAGGGAACCATCAGACGACTTCTCGGGTTGGAGTCCTTCTTCAAGGTGATGGAGCAGGGGGAGGGGCTTCAGAAGGGTTGGGGGTGGGGCAAAGCCTGGTGAGTGATAGGTGGATGCAGATGGGGGTGGTGACGGGATGGAATAAGCGACAAAGGCCAGAGGTGAAAAGGAGGCTGAAGGGTGTCGGACAATGGGAGGAAGGAGAGGGAGGGGAATGGAACGCTGGAGGGAGGGACAGAGGGGGAAGGCAAAGAGAAGGGATAAAAGTGAAATGTGGAACTGGGGGACGGAACCTGAGTGTATGTAGGAGGGGAAAGACTGGGGTGGTGGGAGATGGTGGGAGAAAATGTGCACACTGCCGGGGGGGGGGGGGGGGGGGGGCAGAGAAGCAAGGAAAAGGGAATGTGGGTAGGAGATGTTACGTGAAATTGGAGTAGGTAGGGGATGGGTCTTCGATCACAGGTAATACAGTCTTACTCATCCTCCACAGTTATCTCAAAGTCAAAAGAGTTTATTGCCATGTGTCCCTGACAGGACAATGAAAATCTTTCTTTGCATAGCACAACAGAACATAGTAGGCATTGACTACATTGACTACATATATCTGCATTGTGCAGTGGAGGGGAGGAGGTCTAGTGACCAAAGCCCTTACCAGGGTTTCGCAGCAAGTGAACAAAAGCAAATTCCTCCCCCTCCTGCATCTCCATTGGTTTCATTTGAATTATTCTCTTGTGATGACATGTTGGACATTGTGCTCTCAGAAAGCAAGGTTTAAGACACAATCCTTTGTTTCCCCGCAGGGCCAGCATCCGCGTTAGCGGCCCTTGCACTAACAAGGTAGCATTTATTCGGCCAAAACAGTCAGATAGACGCCAGACTAAATTGGCTAATTATACAAGAGACATTGTACATCAACCCCCTTGCAGCTCAGAATGGAAAGCTCAGTGGCGAATCCGTATACTGCAGAGTAACAGGCTACAGAGATAACCGTATCTCCATCTCATTGCCGAACACAATTATCCTGAGCCATGCGACACCCCAGCTGGAAGCTCTTGTCAGCCAAACATGCTTCAAATGTGCGATGCAAAGTTAGATATATATATATATGCACATGTACTAGGTTTAAACACATAAACATCAATTAAATTCACAATCTGAGCCACAAAGACACCGCAGATGCCAGGGTCGTGACTAAAGCACAAAGAGCTGGAGGTACCCAGTGGGCCAGGCAGCGTCTAGAAAATAGAACAGAGAATAGAGGAACAGTACAGCACAAGAACAGGGTTCGAAGAAGGGTCTCGACCCGAAACATCACCCATTCCTTCTCTCCAGAGATGCTGCCTGTCCCGCTGAGTTACTCCAGCATTTTGTCTCTATCTTTGGTTTAAACCAGCACCTGCAGTTCCTTCCCTCACAAGGACAGGCCCTTTGGCCCACGTTATCTGGAACAAAGAACTGCAGATGCTGGTTAATATACAAAAAGGCGCTGGAGTGCCTTTTTGTATAATTGCTGGAGTAGCTCGGCAGGTCAGGCAGCATCTCTGGAGAACATTGAGAGATTTCTCAGACTCTTAGGTAGACAAAAGTGCTGGAGAAACTCAGTGGGTGCAGCAGCACCTATGGAGCGAAGGAAATAGGCAAAGTTTCGGGCCAAAACCACTCTTGAGACTGATGTAGGGTGGGGGGGGGGGGGGCAGTGGGGTGGGTGGGGGTTGGGGATGGGGAGGGGTGGGGGGGGAAGAAAGGAGAAAGGAAGAGGAGGAGCCCGAGGGCTGAGGGAGAGCTGAGAAGGGGAGGAGACAGCAAGGGCTACCGGAAATTGGAGAATTCAATGTTTATGCCGCTAGGGTGCAAACTGCCCAAGACTCTCAGACTCAGTTCTCAGACTCTTATCCTCCTGCTCACAATCCACATCCCTCCATTCCATGCAAATTGATTTGCCTATTAAAAGCAACTATGCAATATAAGTCTATTAAATGCCACTATTTTACCTGCCTCAACCACCAACTCTGGCAGCGAGTTCCAGGCACCCACCACCCTCTGTGTATAAAAGTTGCCCCTCTGTGGAGGGATATGGACAGGCGATTTTTCTGATCAGACCCCTTCTTCCGACATTAGTTTTGATGTCTTCTCTTTTATGCCTGAGTCTCTCAGAATTGTTGATGCACCACTTTGTTCACTGTTTCTTTCTTTCTTTTTTTCTAACATAATGATTCAGTGGCAAAGTCAGATTTTAAAAGCTGTTTCATCTTCATTTTCCCCAGTGTGCTTTCTCATTGTCCTCATGAAAGGATATATTTCTTGGACTGTGCAGAGATTTACAGAGAGAAGCAACCTCGTTCCTGCCTTCTCCAGAAAAAAAGGCAAGAATATTCTAAAAAACTGTGACAATAAACTAAAAAACTGAACTAAAACCAATTTGGACATTTTTCTTTCTGCTCTTGTGTTTTGGCTGAGATCTGGAACAGGGAGAACTGTGGACATTTTGACAGATATATGGATGAGTTTTGAGTGTGTGTTTGAGTTTAGCTTGGTGTCACATGTACCGAGGTCCAGTGAAAAGCTTTTGTTGTGTGCTGACCAGTCAGAGGAAAGAGAATACATGATTACAATCGAGCCATCCCCATCGAGTACAGATGCAGGATAAAGGGTATTCGTGAACAATGTTTAGTGCAAGATAAAGTCCTGTAAAGTCCGATCAAAAAGAGTCCGAGGGTCTCCAATGAGGTAGATAGTATCAGAACTTTTTCTAGTTGTTGGTAGGATGGTTCAGTTGCCTGATAACAGCGGACAGGAAGGCTTTAGAGGACCATGGGCCAGATGTAGGCAAACAGGTCTAACCAGTATGCCAATTTAGTCGGCATGAATTAGATGGGACGAAGGGTTGTTAGGCAACAACTCCACCGCCATGCCAATGTGCCACCCCATTGTTTGGGTAGAGTGTGGAGATCAGGTAGGAATGTGGATCTGCAGCTGAAGATCTAATCTTAATCTTAATCTTAGTAGGAGTGATAATCGGAGTTGGTGGTTCATAGAAACATAGAAACTAGGTGCAAGAGTTGGCCATTCGGCCCCTTCGAGCCAGCACCGCCATTCAATATGATCATGGATGATCATCCAAAATCAGTACCCCCTTCCTGCTTTCTCCCCATATCCCTTGATCCATGAGCCCTAAGAGCTAAATCCAACTCTCTCTTGAGAAAATCCAGTGATTTGGCATCCAGTGTCTTCTGTGACCAAGAATTCCACAGATTCACAATTCTCTGGTGGAAAAAAAGTTTTTTCTCATCTCAGTCTTGAATGGCCTACCCCTTATTCTTAAACTGTGACACCTGGTTCTGGAGCCCTCCAACATGGGGATCATTTTTTCCTGCATCTCGCCTGTCCAATCCCTTAAGAATTTTATATGTTTCTATAAGATCTGCCCTCATCCTAAATTCCAGTGAATACATGCCCAGTCGATCCATTCTTTCATAATATGTCAGCCCTACCACAAGCTCTGGCCATTAGCCTAAGCAGAAGGATAGAAGCCCTAAATCTTGTCTTACTACCACCCATGGATCCAAACCCCCTGCACTTACTCCGTGTCATCTCACCAATGTTGCAAAGACAAAATCACAAAACAAATGTTCTGGGAGATAGGGATCTAAGGCGAGTTTGAATGCTCAATGCAAACATCTTCCGTCATCTCCCAGGGGAGCCAGTTCCATAGATTGCTCCCTTCCACACTTTGACGCAGTGACTGCAAATTACCGTACCTGCACTACAGATTTTCTTTTTGAAGAACAGCAACGTGTAATGATTTTCATTGCAAATAGAAGAAGCTTTCTTGATGGGATCAAAGGATCATCGCAGGCCAAGATTTATTGTTGGTTATAGGAGAAAATCAGTGAATTTTATCTTCACATAAAATCATTGTGTGTTCAGTCTAAACACAGACATTACCCATGGTTGTTAAACAGACTCAATGATCCAGTAAAAGGACTTCAGAGTCCGAGAGTCACACGGAAACAGACTCTTTGGCACAACTCGTCCATGAAGACCTAGTTGCCCATTTAAACTAGTCCCACTTGCCAATATCTTTCTATTATCCGTTTTAAACCTTTCCTGTCCAAATATCTTTTAGTCATTAAATCATACAGCATGGAAACAGACTCTTCGGCCCAACTTGCCCACACCAACCAAGATGCCCGATCTACACCATTTGCCAGCGTTTGACCCATATTCCCCTCAACCTTTCCTATCCATGTGCCTGTCCAAATGTCTTCTAAATATGATTATTGTACCTGCCTCAACTACTTTCTGTGACAGCTCGTTCTATATACCCACCACACTCCATGTGTAAAAACGACCCCTCAGGATCCTATTTAATTTATCTTCTGTAACCTAATCCTATGTCCTCCAGTTCTTGGCTCCCCTAATTTAAGTAAAGTGTTCAATGGTCGATGTTTCTTTATTATTATATATTCTACGACTGGGGAGAATTTACAGATGCAAATTTACCTGTAAACCTGCATGTCATTAGGTCATAAGGAATAGTAGAATTAGGCCATTCGGCCCTTCAAGTCTAACTCTGCCTTTCAACCATGGCAGATCTATCTCTCCCCCCTAACCCCATTCTCCTGCCTTCTCCCTATAACCTCTGACACCCGTACTAATCAAGAATCTATCTATCTCTGCCTTAAAAATATCCACCGACTTGGCCTCCACAGTCTTCTGTGGCAAAGAATTCCACAGATTCACCACCCTCTGACTAAATAGATTCCTCCTCATCTCCTTCCGAAAAGAACGTCCTTTAATTCTGAGGCTATGACCTCTAATCCTAGACTCTCCCACTAGTGGAAACATTCACGTTTTAGGAATGTGGGAGGAAACCGGGGAAACCCACGCAGTCACCGGGAGAAACTCCATAGAGACAGCTCCCGTGGTCAGGATCGAACCAGGGTCTCTGACGCTGTGAGGCAGCAACTCTACCGCTGCACCACTGTGCCGCCCGGTTCTACTGTGGGAAAAGAGGGTGAATGGGAATGGGAATGGGCAAAGAGATAAGCATGCCCACGGTGGCCAAAGGGCCAGTTTGTGTGCTGTACCCCTCTGTACTGTACCTCAGCTCTGTGAGTCACACACGACTTTACAAGCAGATATGCAAGTATTTAATCCGGTTAATTAAGTTTGTTCCAGTCACTGATTGTGTCCAAATCCCACTCTGTCCTCAATGTCAGAGTGACACACTGTATTCACAACGCCCCACAATCTCCCAGAGTTTGTAGAGCTTTTCATGCTATCAATGTTAATTCATTGTCGGAGTTTACTGGTGGTATCTGACAGCTTTATTTTTTTATTTTATAAAACAACCTCAGTTTTCGTGCCGAACCAATAAACAAAGGAATAGATTTAGTTTTTACGGCTCCCAGAGCTTTAAGTGATAAAAGAAGCCCTGTTATTTTGGTGAAATATTTAATGTCATTTATGGAAATTATTCACCCTATCACAGTATGTCAGGTTATCATTTACAATATTTTTTACAATATTTTAACAAATAGCAATTAGTGACTTAAGTATATAAAACCGGTGTCATTGAATGGAAACCAAGATGGTGTCAGTAGTGTAAGGTCATAAGGTCATAAGGTCATGTGATATGAGCAGAACTAGGCCATTCGGCCCATCAATTCCACTCCGCCATTCTGCCATGGTCTGATCTATCTCTCCCCCCAAACCCCACTCTCCTGCCTTCTCCCCATAACCCCTGACACCTGTACTAATCAAAAATCTAATTATCTCTGCCTTAAAAATATCCACTGACTTGGCTTTCACAGCCCTCTGTACCTCCAGAACCCTTACTGAGCAATTCCACCTGTGAAGTTTCACCTAGTCACCTCACTGAGCTTAGTCGGGTGAGATCAGAGAGTTTTAAAACCTTTTACAGGTTGAACACCGATATTCCGACACCCTCGGTTTCAGAACCTTTCTAGATTATCCGTCTTTCTGAACCAATGGAGGTCAAGTGATAATGAAAGGACAATAGACCCGTGGCCCGCTAATGACACCCCTCCCGTGTGTCTAAAGCACCGTGGAAGTGCCAGACACTTATACAAATACAAAATGTAAACTGAATGTGAATGGAATGACCTGCTGACCCATGCCCGGCAGATTCACCACTCTCTGAAGAAATTCCTCCTCTTCTCCTATCTAAAGGTTCTGGTTTTATTCTGATGCAATGCCCTCTGCTTCTGGACTCTACCAGTAGTAGAAACATCCTCCCTGCATCTTCTCAATCCAGGCCTTTCACCCGGCCGACTTGGGGGCTCCACGCCACAGAGTGTTTCCGTTCCGTCCCGACGCCGGAGCCTCCATCATCCCGACGAGAGGGCTTTAACATCGGGCCGTCAGCAGAGGCAGTGCCGAGGGTTCAATGCCCCGACCACCACGGGTAAACAAAGGACTGAACTTTATTGCCTTCCATCACAGAATGTTGATTCCACTCTGGTGGATGTTTATGTTACATTTATTGTGTATTGTGTTCTTTTATTTACTTGTATGGCTGCATGGTAACTCAAATATCACTGTGCCTTAATTGGTGCATGTGACAATAAATGTGACCTTGAACTTGAACCATATACCAGGCTTTTTCCCAGTGTCCTTCCCCCCTACTACAGCTATTCTGAAGAAGGGTCGTGAGCTGAAATGTAATCTATTTATCCACCTTCCCTCCACAGATGCTGCCTGACCTACTGAGTTCCTTCAGGCCTCTTGTGTTCCACTCAAGGTTCCAGCATCTGCAATCTCTTCTGCCCCCATGAGTTAAGCCTTTAGAGATACAGAGCGGAAACAGGCCCTTTGGCCCACCGAGTATGCGCTGGCCAGTGATCACCGCCATTTACTAGCACACTATCCTACACACTGGGGACAATTTTCAATTTTTACCGAAGCCAATTAACCTACAAACATGCAGGTCTTTGGAGTGCGGGAGGAAACCAAAGCACCAGCGGAAAAGCCACGTTGTCACGGGGAGAATGTACAAACCCCATACAGATATCACCCGTAGTCAGGATCGAATCGGGATCTCCGGCGCTGTCAGTTTTTGTCAGCCTCCCTAATGGTCGAAAGTGGTTTCCGTTTTAAAAATCGGTAATTTTTTAGTCGAAGTCAGTTGCGATGTTGTTGAAGGTGGTTGCCGGAGGACAAAAACCTCCGGGATCCTCTGGGAACCGCACGGAAACCTTGGGTGGGGCGCAAAGTCTCCAGAGGTTTCCGTTTAGGTTTCCTAAGTGGGACAGGGGCATAAGGCAGCAACTCGCAGCAACTCTATCACTGTGCCACCGTGCCATCCAGGAGCTCAGATGCTGAGATCTAGCTTAGTGGAAGACGTTCCTGTCAGGGGATCCATCCTGGGTCAGAGCAGCTTCATGTTAGTAGGAAGTCTGTTGGTTAATGGAAGCTCAGGCTGTTACTGCCGCTGCAAGATTAAACAAACAGAAGAATTAAATTGTTGGCCTCCATTAACGCTGTATCAATCTGCTGCTCAGCAAACAGCCAGTGACACTTCACCTGCGAAAATAAGACTAACATCTGTGAATTAAATTAAAGCCTATGACTCAATAAACATAGCAACCTTCAGCCAAGACTCACTCAGAAATGTTGTCTGAGTCTGAATTTGACGGGTGGTGGGGTAACTCAGCGGGTCAGAAAGCATCCCTGGAAGACACGGATAGGTGATGATTCGGGTCGGGACCCTTCTTCAGACTGATTGTAGGGGTAGTGGGGAGGGAAGCTGGAAGAGAGGAGGGGCAGGAGAAATGTGTAGGAACAAACTGCAGATGCTGGTTCAAACTGAAGACAGACACAAAAAGCTGGAGTAACTCAGCGGGACAGGCACCATCTCTGGAGAGAAGAAATGGGTGTAACGTTTCGGGTCGAGTCCTTTCTTCAGACTGATTGTAGGGGTAGGGGTCAGACTGAAGAAGGGCCTCGACCCGAAACGTCAAACATTCCTTCTCTACATAGATTCTGTCTGTCCCGCTGAGTTACTCCAGATTTCTGTGTCTATCTCGGAGCAGGAAAACACTCAGCAGGTAAAAAACTATGCAAGCTTTCACCCTTTAGATAATATGCTTCTTTTTTTAAATGCATTTTATTTTTTTCAAATGGTTTTATCATGTCCCACCCCAGAGAGGTTAACACAGAAGTCTATGAATGAATGAATAGTACTCTATTGTCACATGTAGCTCGGTACAGTGAAATGCTTCGTGCTGCATATAACCCAGGCAGTACACAAGTGCTGACAAAGTTACAAAAGTACTGAACAGTCCTATCTACTGCCTGCCTGCTGCTGTAGTTGGCAGCAGGTCTCCCCCCACTGCCGGGCTCCCCTTTGTTCCGGGGTAGATAAAAGTGCTGGAGAAACTCAGCGGGTGAGGCAGCATCTATGGAGCGAAGGAAATAGGCAACTTTTTCGGGCTGAAACCCTTCTTCAGACCCTTTGTTCTCGGTGGTTCCTCCCCCCATAGGGACCCCCTCATTCTCGGTCCCCTCATCCCAACCCCTCCTCCGGCGAATCCCCCATCATTCTCAGGCTGACTCATCTGCGTTGTGGGGAGGAAGGGTCGCACTGTCAGAGGTCACATCCTGGGATAGACAATAGACAATAGGTGCAGGAGTAAGCCATTCGGCCCTTCGAGCCAGCACCACCATTCAATGTGATCATGGCTGAATGGAATGGAATACTAATGGGGTGGAATACTAAGCCGGGACCCTCCAAACCCCCAAGGTGATCGCTGCCGGACTATTGTGAGGAGAGGCAGCACGAGGTTCACCTGGTCGACATCTTTCATTCCACATAAGCAAAGAAGCGTATTATCTGCTCGTTCCCGCGTTGCGATGAACTGAACAAATTGGCCGTGCAGTTTTCTGCACCGCTGCGAGCCCTCTACCTTTTAGCCTCTGAACCACTTTGAGGTAGCGTGAATTCAAAGAAGTCACACCATAAACGCAAACGTCTCTTTGGGTCATTGTGGCGGGTAGTGAGCTTTGCAAAGAAAGATGACTTACAGTAAAATCCTTGAAACCTGATCGGAGTGAACGTTCTTTAAAAGCACGGTTATTGTGCAATTAAGGCATTTTTTCGGCATCCCATGGGGAAGGTGAGAAGCAATCAGTGCTTCCAGCACTATGGAAGGTTCAGGAGGGGTCAGGCACCTCAGTAGGACATTCTAAAATATGGTCTTTAGCACTGGTTTAATGGCTGCAGTAACCTTTTATTAAGGGAGAATGATGCAGGGGGAAATGGAAATCGGTTTCCACTATCCGCAGATGAAAAGGTCAAAGAACGACCTTTGCAACAAATGTCGGAGAACAATGTTTTAAACAAAGGGAACCTTGCCTTAATCCTGCAAGACTGATTATTGATACATCTAAACCATGTACTGCCCTTCAAAACTGGCTGCCTCATCTAAGTCAAACTTACTTCAAGTAAAGTGGCAACGGGTTGTTGCAGTCTTCAGGCTCCTGTACCTTCTACCCAAAGGTAGCAGGGAGATGAGTGTGTGGCCAGGGTGGTGTGGGTCCTTGATGATGCTGCCAGCCTTTTTGAGGCAGTGACTGCGATAAATCCCATCGATGGAAGGAAGGTCAGAGCCGATGATGGACTGGGCAGTGCTTACTACTTTTTGTAGTCTTTTCCTCTCCAGGGCACTCAAATTGCAAAACCAAGCCACGATGCAACCAGTCAGCAAGCTCTCTACTGTGCTGCCCAGTGTGTAGGATTGTGTTTAATGTGCAGGGATTGCTGGTCAGCATGGACTTGATGGGCTAAAGGGCCTGCTTCTGCACTGTATCCCTGAACTGAATTAGAAGAAAGAGCATCAGGCATTAGTGCCACTTTGAGTGCAGGAGGCAATATTCCCCAGGCTTGAAGGACCCAGTCGGGCACTGAAGCCCCAGTGGTTATATGTCCTGACATTTCCAAGTCTGGTATACAACTGTCAGAGTTTGGCTGAGCCTTTTACAGCGAGAGTCCCTGGAGAGCTGGTTGATTCTCCAGAGTGAAAAGAACTCAGAACATCCAAGATCTCAAGTATTCCACTGAGTATCAGAGGCAGAGCGAGGTCTTCACAAAGTCCCGGAGGAACTCGACCGTTCAGACAACATCTGTGGAGTGAAATGGACAGTCGATGATTCAGGTCGGGATTTAGTTGGGGCATTTTGGTTGGCTTGGATGAGTCGGGGTAAAGCACCTGTTTCTCTAGATGCTGGTTTACCAAGGAAAGACAAAAAGTGCTGGAGTAACACAGCAGGTCAGGGAGCATCTCTAGAGAACATGGATAGGTGATGTTTCATGTCATAGGGCATGTTCCGCAGGGCTGCTGCCTGACCCATTGAGTTACACCAGGTTTTGGGGCCTGTCTGTAGGCTGTATGACTCTGTGACCCTTCTTCAGACTGATCATAGCAGGAAGAAGGAGGCTGGAAAGGAGAGGCAAGGGTGGATACAGGTGAGGAGGAGGGAGGGTGATAGGCGAGTGGGTGGTGACGAAGGCTTGAGGTGAAAAGGGGACAGAAATGTGTCAACTTACTTAAAATTAGACTGTTCATACCACTGAGCTGTAAGCCAAGTGGAATATTAAGTTCCGTTCCTCCAATTGGTATGTGGCCTCACTGTGGCAATGGAGGAGGCCCAGCACAGAAAGGTCAGTAAGGGAATGGTACGGGGAGTTGAAATGGTTGGCAACCGGGGGATCCCATAGGTCTAGGCCTAGACAGACCAAGCGTAAGTGTTCAACAAAACAGTTGCTGAGTCTACACTTGGTCTCGCAGCTGCTGGGCAGGAGGCCACTACGGGAACACGGGAACCGTAGATGAGCAAACTGCTCCGGCCTCGGGCAATCAGAAGTGCGGAGTCATCACTGGTCTTGCCTGTGCAGTATGGATCCTAAAAAATGAATATTCCTCCCTCAGATCTATGATGGCCCATCCAACACTGACAACATTCTACACAAGGCAAACACTGGGTATGTTTACTGTTGTAAGGATACAGTCCCTGTGATGTGGAAACACTAAAATATCCATGAAAGCATGACCCGAGGCAAGAGACTGCTACGACAGCACAGAAAATAATGTCATGAATTGTAACTAAATGGTTTTCACTCAAGGTCGACTTGTCACAGTTATGCTGTGCTACTTATAGAGGTAATTAACTATTCAATGTTAAATATATTGCAGGTTAAAAAATATAGGAGGGTTCTGTTTACGATACGATACGATTCATCACCAGAGGGAAATTGTTCTGCCGACACAGCACACAAGGTACACAAAAACTTGAAATTAAATGTGAAAACAAAAAAGAAAAAGACAAGCGACTGTGGCCGGCTGCCATGTATACAGCGCCTTCACCGGAACAAATGAACAAACACACAAACAAACAAACACAGACTTATCCCCTGGGCAGAGGATTCTAAACTAGAGTGCCCCCCCCCCGCCCCCTTAACACCGGGTCCCCCTTTGTTCTGCCACCGTCCCCCCCATGGCGGGTCCCCATCACGCTCATCGACCACTCCCGCTGCCACCGAGGTCCACATTACCACCAAGGCTCCCGCTGCTGCTGAGACACCCACTACTACCGCCGAGGCTCCCATCACCACCACCGCTGAGGCTCCTTCGGCCCAGACAGGCCTCGCTGCCCGGCTTCACCGCAGTCCCCTGGGAGGCGTGCGTGTGTGTGTGTGTGTGTATGTGTGTGTGTGTGTGTGTGTGTGTGTGTGTGTGTGTGTGTGTGTGTGTGTGTGTGTGTGTGTGTGTGTGTGTGTGTGTGTGCGTGTGTGTGTGTGTGTGTGTGTGTGTGTGGGCGTGCGCACATGTTTGTATCTGTGTGTGCATGCGTGTGTATATGTGTGCATGTGTATCTATGTCTGTGCGTCTGTAGAGGCTTTAGATAGGTGCGTGGAATTGCAGGGAATGGAGGGATATCTAGTCGGGACATCTTGCCTTCCGTGCCCTTAAGGTTGGCTGCATGAGGTGCTCCCGGGGCACAAAGGCACGAAGACATAAAGGCTGAAGGCTCGGAGAGGAGAGAACAATTCTCTGGTGATCTGGACGATTCTTGCATACGTGGAATCATCCTACCACAGCCAGAGAGCAGTGCTGCACGACCATCTACCTCTTTGGTGACCCTCATACTATCCTTGATCAAATTTTGCTGGCTTTGTCGTGCACTAAACTTTATTCCCTTATCAGTGTAAATGGCTCGATTGTAATCAGGTATTGTCTTTCCGCTGACTGGATAGCACGCAACAAAAGCTTTTCACTGTACCTCGGTACACGTGACAATAAACTAAATATGGACTCAGTGGGCTGTTGTTTCTATGCATTCGGTACTTAATCCTGGTTCGCCTTGTGTATAGCAATAATCTTACTGATCTGTTTGAAACAAATCATTTCTCTGTGCCTAGGCAGAAGGTACCTAGGAAGAGGACTGAACTTTTTAGTGCCTTTCCTCACAGTGGAAAATGTTGCTTCTGCTGTGGGGGGCCGTTCATGTTCAATTCTATAGTGTGTTGTGTCATTTTTCTTTTTTTTAATCTTTTATGTAAGTAAGTAAGTTTATTGGCCAAGTATTCACATACAAGGAATTTGCCTTGGTGCTCCGCCCACAACATGACATACAGTGACAGTTACAAATTACTCAGATAACACTAAACTTTAATAATAATAAAACATTAATGATAAAACACCATTGATCAAGCATGTGAACCAACAAAATACCAGATCGAATGTATGGACGTATGGAAACCTAATTTCTTCTATGTAAAGCACTTTGCTTTCAACGCATTGATTTAAACATGCTATATAAATAAAAATTACTTACTTATTTACTTACGTGATAATAACGGAACCATTGGAGAAATCAGCGCTGAAACATGTCACATACCAAGTTTAGCAGCGGCACAGAAAGCTGAAGCACTTCCGCCCACAGAGGCAGAAGATGATTTCAATCTGGGGTTATCGACCCAAAACGCCACCCATTCCTTTTCTCCAGAGATGCTGTCTCACCCGCTGAGTTACTCCAGCATTTTGTGTCTACCTTCAATCTGGGTTTGTTTGAGATGGAGAGAGCTACAATGGCCCATAAAATGATCACGGAGGAAGAAGTAGCTGCGTTGTGTATCTACACCACATGCAAATAGGGCAACTGGGCTGAGATTGTTATTTCAAGGCATCATGTGCACCATAGCTTTTGTTGGTTGATGATAGACCAGAATAAAATACACACTCGTTCTCAGGCTCATTGTGTTTTGCAGCTATTTTAACAGCGAGAACTTAACAACCTTCCGAGCCTTGTTCCCTGTCTCCGATACAGAGCAGCTGAATGCAACTCATCCCTTTCAATCTGCCAAGCTGAGGAGTGCGTGGATGCAAAATATCCTCAGGGCAGCCTTGATCTGTTCTCCGCGCTGGTGTTGTTAATATTCTCCTCACAGTCAGCCTTTCCCCACTCCCTCCTGGAGTTCAATGTCCTCCACATACAGGGTGAAGCTCCCGCAGTTCTGAGTGTAATGAGAAACTCCAATTAAATTGGACCAAAAAGATCATCAAAATAGATTCTGCACTGGCCTGGTTATTCTGCCCAAGGGCAGGAACAGCGGCAGTCTCCATCCTAACTCACTGGACGTCCTGTCATTGTTGAGGACATGTTCGTTTCTCACAGAGTCATAAAGGACAGAAACAGGCCCTTCAGCCCATCTTGCCAACAAGGATGCCCCATCAAAACTTGTCCCACCTGCCCCGCGGTTGGCCCATTTCTATCCAAACCTTTTCTATCCATCTACCTGTCAAGTACAGAACGCAATACTCCAAATGTGACTTCAACAAAGTCTTGTACAACTGTAACATAACAGCCCAACCTCTCTACTCAATGTAGCGGCAGATTTCATATCTTTCAGGTAATTAGCACCCTAGCCGCTATTTGGATGAGAATGGTTGAAGGGGGTGTTTTCTAAACGCATGCAAGCTCACTCACAGAGACCTTCAGAGCTTCTTCTCAGATATGACTTCAAAACAGTCTTTTGATGGATAAAAGCTTTATTGTTGATGGTAAACAGTGAGATACATCCAAGTTTCTTCCGACTCGTTACTGCAATCTTCTTCGAACTCCAGCTTATTACTTTAGACATTAGAAAACTCCTCGTGTCTCCGTAACACTGACATGATCCCGCATGATCTCACATGGACCCCACATGGCCCGCATGGAAGAAGGGTTCACCTTCCCCATCGTCTCTCCAAACTAATCTAAAAATTCAAACTTCTGCTCAAGCATCTAAGCTCCAATCACGCCCCAAAACACGTCATAAATCCCACCCACAATATAACGGGCAGTCTAAAATTTAAAGGCACATGCAAAACAGGCCAAATGGCCACGGCACTCAATACCCTGACTGATGAATGCCAAAGTGCCGAAGGCCTTCTTGACCACACTATCTACTATCTACTTGTGACGCCAATTTCAAAGAACTATGCACCTGCACGTCTATATATCACTGCTCCACAACACTCCCCAGGGCCCTGCCATTCACTGGAAAGGTCCTGCCTTGGTTTGACGTCCCTAAAATACAAGACAGATGCAGGTCGCCATACGCAAGAAGGAAAAGACAGATGCAGGTCAGAGAATCATAGACTTATTCAGCATGGGTATAGGCCTTTCGACCCAACTGGTCTCTGTCAATCAAGTTGTCTATCTGAGTTAGTCTCAATTATCAGTTTGGCTCATATCCTTTTAAATGTTTCCTGTCAATTTAGCTGTCTAAATGACTTTTAAACATTGTTCAAAGGAAAATTTTAAAGGACGAGAGAGGCAGAGAGGATCAGAGAAAGAATTCCGCAATTTAGGGTCACTGTAACTGAAGAAACAGCTGCCAGTGATGGGGAGATTAGATTCAGGGATGATAAAATAAAAATGAAGAATTCCAGCGAAATGTGAGAACAGGCCTTGAATTTTGTGCTGGACATACATATTACTGCACAATTGTTCATTGCAAAATTGCAGTGTTAACCATTCAGCAAAAATGAACCAAGGCTCTCATCGCTGCTGCCACTGAGGCTCTTTCGACCCAGGTAGGCCTAACCGCCCCGGCTTCTCCGCAGTCCCCTAGGAGGCCTGTGGGGCGAGTCGGGCCTACTGGAGCGCGTTCCGGTCGTCAGTCTTCACTCCGGTCGGCGGCGGCGCGGTTGTTCGAGAGCGTCTCCCCGGGACCACACAGATACAGCACAGAACAGGCCCTTCAGCCCACCGTGTTGGTGCCGACCAGCGACCAGCAACTAACGTACACTAGCACCATCCTACACACTAGGCACAACTTACATCCTTTACCAAAGCCAATTAAACCTACAAGCCTGTATGTCTTTGGAGTGTTGGAGGAAACCAGAGCACCCGGGGAAAACCCACACAGGTCCCGTGGAGAAGTCGCAACCTATTTATAGAAAGCACCTACAGTCAGGATCGAACCCGGGTCTCCAGTGCTGCAAGGAAACAACTCTACAGCCGCACCACCATGTCGCCCTCTAGTGTTTTACATCTCCATCCTGGGAGAAAGGTTCTGACTGTCTACCCTATCTATAATTTTACATACTTCCACCAAGTCTCCCCGCAACCTCCGACGTTTCAGAGTCATCACTGCGTTTATTGTTGTGTATATTATTATGGTACGTACAGTATACTGTTTACTCTGTGAGTCTCATGTGAACAAGGAATTTCACTGCAGCCTGGTGTATATGACAAGAAACTAATCTGGCCTGATCTGAAACATGCTAATCCAAGCATGGTCATCATAAAAGAACGAGATGAAAGAATAGGACAGACCTGTCAGTTTGCCTCCCGTCAGATTTCACTGACCTAGCAACCAATAGTCCTGATACAATAAGGAAAGGCTGTGTAAAGCTCGATTAACATGCTCTCGACCACGGTCTCTCTCTCTCTTGCAATTACATGCCTCCTGCCTTGCTCTGTCTTGCTGAAATTCTGCAGAATCGCTCGTTCACTTCAGCACGTGCATGGGCTCCAACCATGGCTCCCTTCACTGATAGATACTGTGCCCGCCTGCCAAATAGCACACTCTCCATTTGGTGGCCAGCCTGCCAAAACCCTCCATCCACATCACTGCAATCTTTGCCAGCTCCTCGTGACATTGCATTAACAGCTGCTGCTGGTCGCCTGTTTTACACAGAATTACAACTGTGTCCTTCATATTCAAGCATATTGGTAAACAAGGACTGCAGGCACCAGCACAACTTTTATATATTTTTGCACTGTACAAACCGAGATAAGTGCTCAAGTCAATTCTGCATTTGAAGAACTTGTTATTCAACATTATTACAGATAGGGATCCACAAGCCTCTTTGTAGTTAGCTATTTGAAGTCACATTTAATGAAAAGCCAAGAACTAAATTACTGTCAACACAACACTTGAAATTCCAATTTGTTTCTTGTTATTTCGATCTGTATAATGTGATAGGATAACTGGATTGAATTCTAAATGCGTAAGCATCGTCTCTTGCTAGTTACCGGTTGCTAACGACATCTATGCATATAGACAAAGAAATAAAGGTCGCCCTGTGTATCGTTGGTTTAGAATATGGGCGTCCATTAATTTGTTTTATGTTTTTATATTCATTCATGAGACGTGGATGCCAGGGGTAAGGCCAGCTTTCGTAGCCCACACGGAAGGAAAAAAATAAGCCTTGAACATCATTAACCGAAAAGAAACATTATAATGCTTGCTCGAAACGCCACGGAGACTGGAAACCTGGAAAATACATCAGACCGAAGCGTTAATGATGGATGGAGCCCACGTAACTGAGAGCGGGGAACAGAAGCATTAGCAGATGTCATCCATCAAACAGCAGAAGCTGGCAAACAAGGCAAACCCTGAGCCGATAAGAGTTGCATGGTGCTGTACTGTCTTGAGACGAGGCACCATTAAACGACAGCTAGTGCCCCATTAAACTCCAACCAACGCGACACATGTTGAACCAGCAAAGCTTGACAAAAAAAACCAAGGGCACATCTGTAGGAACCCATTATTGAGCAGACATGAACCAACTGTGGATTTACAGAGGATATAAGGTCCTCAACACCTGAGCTTCCTGTTGAGGTTACTTAGAATTGTTGAGCGAAAAGGGCAAAGTGCTGGAGGAACTCAGAGGGTCAGGCAGCATTTGTGGAGGGGATGGATTGATCATGTTCTGGGTTGGAACCCTTCTTCAGGCCTGATCTGAAGCGTCATCAGTCCATTTTCCTCTGCAGATACGGCCTGGCCAGCTGAGATCCTCCAGCACAGCATCTGCAGTTTATTTTTCATACAATTTATCCCATATTTTAGAACATAGAACATTGAACAGCACAGCACGGGAGCAGTCCCTTCGGCCCACATTATCTGTGCTGAATATGATGCCAAGTTAAACTAATCTCCTTTGCCTGTAAGTGATCCATGTGCCTCCATCCCCTGCATCTCCATGTGCCTATCTAAAAGCCTCGCGAAGCCACTTTCAGAGGGGATGGATGCGTGGATGTGTTCATGTCTGGGTAAAAACACTACCAGAGGCCACCAATATCAGATGGTCGCCAAGAAATCCAAGAGGTGCCTTCTTTGTTCACAGAGTAGTGGGAATGTGGAGCTCACTGCAACAGGGAATGGTTGGGGTGAATGCCGTTGAATAATTAAGGTAAGCCTGTAGAAACATGTGAGGGAGGAGGGCTTAGAGGAAGGATCACGCTGAAGGATTTAGATGAGAGAAGAGAGTGGCTGTTTCTGTGGAGCATAAATGCCAGCAAGGTGCCTGGGCTGAATGCCAGTTTCTGTGCACCACATCCCCTGTAGTGTAGACAATAGCAACAGAAGACTCCAAGAGATACCTGCTTCCTGTTTAAACTGTGTGATTGAAAGTCATAGCGTCATAGAGTCATACAGCGAGGAAATAGGCCCTTCAGCCCAACTTGCTCACTCCGGCCAACATGCTCCAGCTACACTAGTCCCAACAGCCTGCGTTTAGCCCATATCCCTCCAAACCTGTCCTAGCCATGTACCTGTCAAACTGTTTCTTAGAGTCAATGAAAAAGGTGGCACAACTAGTAGAGCTGCTGCCTCACAGTGCCAGAAACTAGGCTGCAATCCTCGGGTGCTGCCTGTGAGGAGTTTGCACGTTCTCCCCGTGACTGCGTGGATTTCCTGGACAGGAGATTAGCTGGTTCCCAGGAAATGGAGTAGGCACAAATGGGGCCCCTTTTCAGTGTAGGAAGGAACTGCAGATGCTGGTTTACACTGGAGATAGACACAAAATGCTGGAGTAACTCAGCGGGACAGGCGGCATCTCTGGATAGAAGGAATGGGTGAGGTTTCGGGTCAAGACCTTTCTTCAGGCAGTCTGAAGAAGGGTCGTGACCGGAATCATCACCCATTCCTTCTATCCAGAGGTGAGGCCTTTTCTGGTTGGCGGGAGGTAATTAAAGAATGGTTCTGCAAGTCAAAGAAGGGTTTCGGCCCGAAACGTCGCCTATCTCCTTCGCTCCTTAAATGCTGCTGCACCCGCTGAGTTTCTCCAGCCTTTTCCAGCATCTGCAGTTCCTTGTTTAACCCTTTCTATTCTGTTGTTCGTTTCATGATGTTCTGTTCATGCTTTGTTGTCAGGTCCATCGCATTCTCTGCCGCTGACATTGGGTTAACAGTTTTCTCTCTCCCTGTTCCCTTAAAGAATGCAGTTTAGCGGATGCAGAAACGATGACTACGTTTTCTGAACGATCGTTATTGAACACTGGCTCCTTAGTAAACAGGTCTCTGCATACATGTCTGATCACAATGGTGGTCAGCAAAACAACTGTGGCGCAAAAGCAAAACCGCGCAAAAACAGCAGCCCCTCCCGAGTCACGTGACCGCGGCTTCCGAACGCCGGGTTCGACACCTGCGTGCACCAGCAGACACCGCTACAGCAGTCTAATTTACTACCTCCTAATCCACAGGAACCATACCAGGAAGCATAGAGCTCTGGAAAATGAGGACCAGGGCATCCATCAGCTGCACGATCATCCCGTTCCAAACTCCGCGATGTAAACCAGCAGCTCCTTAAGGTGCGTCCGTTTTCCAGCTCACCAACCTCTCGCATTTTCACCCGTAGTTCCTTGGGTTCCTCATTCTCGTTCGACTCTTGTTCCTTTAATTTTCCTGACAGAGTTTGTCTGCCTTCTCCCGTGAGTGGCACGGTGGCGCAGAAGTAGAGTTGCCGCCACAGCGCCAGGGACACAGGTTCCATTCCAACCACAGCTGCTGTCTGTACGGAGTTTTTACTGTGGCTTGTGTGGGTTTATGCCGAGATCTTCAGTTTCCTCCCACACTCCAAAGACATGCATGTTTGTGGGTTAATTGGCTTGATATCAATGTAAATTGTCCCTAGTCTGTGTAGGATAGTGTTAATGTGCGGAGATCGCTGGTCTGTGCGGGATCAGTGGGCTGAAGAGCCCGTTACCGCCTGTTTCTAGATTTGCCAGAGGTAGAAAATCTCTAAACTAAACGAAACTAAACTAAGACAGACGCAATGTAACAGTTTAATTCCTCTGCCATTTCCTAATTCCCTCTTAGAGGTTTAGGTTTGTTATTGTCACATGTACCGGGGTACAGAGAAAAGCTTTGTTATGCCTGTTATTCGAACAGATCAGATAATGCCATACATAAATACAATCAAGTCAAAATCAAACACAACAGAGGGAGCAATGGTGAGGCTAGTGACTGCAGTATATATAGTTCTTAGCATTTTAGCACATTATTAAAACAATGGTCTGGTCTGTGTTTCTAAGGGAATCATAGTTGGCCTGGGTATCTTTGCGTTTTTACATATCTATAAAGACTCTCCCATCCATTTATATGTTTACTGCAGTTTATCCTCATGTTCTGGCTTTATCCATTTTTGGTACTCCTTTGCTGAGTTCTAAATTGCTCCCAATCCTCTGGCCGACTGCTATTTCTGTCAATTTTACAAGCTTCTTCCTTGGATTTAAAACTATCTTTATTATCTCTTGTCAGACACGGATGAATCACTTTCCTTGTTGGCTTTTGTACCAGGGCGGAATTATTGTCTTGGCAATTTATGGATCATTTCTTTAAAATGTTAACCGCTGCCTGTCCACCGTCGCACCTTGCGATGAGTTCTCCCGAAGAATCACAGGCAACTCCCCCTTCAAACCTTTTCATAAGATCTCCAGCAGCTTCAGATTACAAATCCTCCCTCAATGGAGATTATCGGCAAATGTGAAGGGAGCTTTAAGGGCCTGTCCTACAAGCATGCAACTCTATTCGATGAGCGCGACCTAACGTGGTCGCTTGAGCCGTCCGGCGTCACGGGGCCGGTCCCACTTCGATCGCCGGAGCCGTGCGGAATTGTGCGGAGTTCGTCCCGACATCGCGCGGGGCTCCGAAAAACTGACTATGTTCAAAAATTCCGCGCTGCAACGGCTTGTCGGCTCGCAGTCGCCTCGATGCATTACACACCGCCTCGACATCGTGCCTCCGTGACCCTCTCTGTAGGTGCCTCTGTGACTCTCTCTGTGTGGCTCTGTGGCCCTCTCTGTGTGTGCCTCTGTGCCCCTCTCTGTGTGCCCCTCTCTGTCCTGGCAAACTTACCTTTAAGACTTCGCTCCACGTTCGCCTCACTTTGCGCCGCATTGCGCCACTCACCCGACCTCCGCGCGGCCCTCGCTGCTGGTTTGGTGGCGTTTGCCGCATGCAGGCGCATGCTGGTGGGAACGGCCCTGTACAGGGATCACCCGACCTCCGCGCGGCCCCCGCTTCTAGTTTGATCGCGCTCATCGCATGGAATCGGATGCCGGTAAGACAGGCCCTTTACAGTGGAGGCAGGGAGAACGTCGGGTTTTACATCAAATTGTGGCTTCCTTTGGTCAACACGGACAAGATCGAGCACGTGGACCAGATGTGGCCGACAGCGGTGGAGCAGCGGCAGAGGACACCGACAGCTACCAATGGCCAGGCCGACCCTGCAACGACCTTCATGGTCAGATCAAGAACCCCGCACTTGCAACAACTGGGACTTGGAAACGGTGCCAGAGTGGCGACTCTGTATACTGTCTCAGTGTACTACTGCTGTACACGTGTACTGTATCTGAGATGCTCATCTAATACATAGGAAGGAACTGCAGATGCTGGTTTAAACTGAAGATAGACACAAAATGCTGGAGTAACTCAGCGGGACAGGGCAGCATCTCTGGAGAGAAGGAATGGGTGACTTTTCGGGTTAATAGACAATAGACAATAGGTGCAGGAGTAGGTCATTTGCCCCTTCGAGCCAGCACCGCCATTCAATGTGATCCGTACCAATCCCCAATCCGTACCCCGTTCCTGCCTTCTCCCCATATTCCCTGACCCCGATATTTTTAAGAGCCCTATCTAGCTCTCTCTTGAAAGCATCCAGAGAACCTGCCTCCACTGCCGTCTGAGGCAGAGAATTCCACAGACACACCACTCTCTGTGAGGAAAAAGTGCTTCCTCGTCTCTGTTCTAAATAGCTTACTCCTTATTCTTAAACTGTGGCCCCTGGTTCTGGACTCTCCCAACATCGGGACCATGTTTCCTGCCTCTAGCGTGTCCAAGCCCTTAACAATCTTCTATGTTTCAATGAGATCCCCTCTCATCCTTCTAAACTCCAGAGTGTACAAGCCCAGCTGCTCCATTCTCTCAGCATATGGCAGTCCCGCCATCCCGGGAATTAACCTTGTAAACCTACGCTGCACTCCCTCAATAGCAAGAATGTCCTTCCTCAAATTAGGGGACCAAAACTGCACACATTACTCCAGGTATGAACCAGGAGTGAAGAAGGGTCTAGACCCGAAAAGTCACACTTTCCTTCTCTCCAGACATGCCACGTGTCCTGCTGAGTTATTTCAGCATTTTGTGTCTAGCTTATGCTTATCTAAGTCAAGTCAAGTTTATTCGTCACATACACCTACGGGATGTGCAGTGAAATGAAAAGTGGCGATGCCTGCGGACTTAAAACAAACAAACAAACAACCAACAAACAACCAACAAACTACAAACAGAATCACATGTTCTTTTTCATATTAAATATTGTGGGCGGTATTGTGGTACAGCAAGTTAGTAGAGTTAGTCCCTGGTGAGATAGGAGTTTACAGTCCGAATGGCCTCCTTCTCATCCTCTCCGTTCTCACAGCATGGCAACGGAGGCGTTTGCCTGACCGTGGAAGCTGGAACAGTCCATTGCAGGGGTGGAAGGGCTCTCCCATTATCTTATTGGCTCTGGAGTTGCACCTCCTGATGTATAATTCCTGCAGAGGGGCGAGAGAAGTTCCCTTAGTGCGTTCGGCTGAACGCACTACTCTCTGCAGAGCCTTCTTGTCCTGGGCAGAGCAGTTCCCAAACCAGATTGTAATGTTTCCGGACAAGATGCTTTGTAAGAGGTAAGCGGGGGGGGGGGGGGGGGGGGGGGGTACTTGTACTGAACTGTATATAAAAATGATTTTCACTGTACCTCGGTACCTAAGACAAATAAAGTTACCATGCCATACCAGACCAGGTTAGCTGAAGGGCCTGTTTCCATGCTCAATGGGTCTATAACCTCTTTCAACTGAATCATCATTGGACACAGCCGATAATAAAGCTGATTGCTTGTTATTGAAGGTTGGTGATCTCGAAAAATCAGTTCCTCCACAGGATAGGTTCCCCTCATCTCTAGTTTTCTGGGAATGTAAGGAATACATACAATTACTTTTCTTGACAAAATGTTGCTGTCATTATCCAACCTCGCTCTTCTCTTGGTAATTAAGTGAATGTATCCCAACGCCAGCATGCCAGCAAGCAGAGTACTGCTGCTCATTTGATCTCTGTCTCTCCTCTTTCCCTTTATCTGTGCTTAAATATAAATAGGTCACTCCACTCAAAGCCCTGCATCTACTCTGCTACCATCTATAATGCAGTCAGTCCCAGACAGTGTTGTGTATAGTTCCTGACCTTCAGAGTGCATCAGGTTTATGTTCAGTCATTAACGGAGCAGGTATCCCGTTCACATTTAAACCTTCATTATAAACACACATCAAATGCTGGAAGTAACCGAGGAAAGAGAAACAGAGTAAAAATTTCAGGTCGAAGACTCTTTGTCAGTTTCGAAGACAGACACAAAACGCTGGAGTGACTCAGAGGGTCAGACAGCATCTCCAGAGAAAAGGAAAGGTGACGTTTGTGGTTGAGGCCCTTGTTTGGTGAAACGTCACCTATTCCTTTTCTCCTGAGAGGCTGTCTGACCTGCTGAGTTACTTCTGCATTTGGTCTTTTAAACCAGCATCTGCAGTTCCTCCCTGCACTCTTTGTCAATGGCGTACACCTTGGAACTGCATCGTTGACTCCATCACAGGGAACAGTCCATCGACTGAAGATAAACACAAACAGCTGGAGTAACTCAGCGGATCACGCAGCATCGCCAGAGACCCTTCTTCAGACTGACTGACGTCTACTATAAATCCATGGACTCCCACTGTTACCATGAGTCCACCCCCTCTCAGCCTGCCTCTTGCAAGGGAACCATCCCTTGCTTTGGAGTCTGAATTAATGTTTCGGGCTATGTTCTGATGAAGGATCTATTACCTGAAACATTTCATGGTTGCATTTCTTTCCACAGTTACAGCTGATCTGCCAGGTGTTTCCCGAATATTCTGTTTGCAGGAAAGACCTTACATCAGAACTGTGTTAAAAATAGAAATTAATACGTTTTAAGATGCATCGAGTTCAGGCCCGAAACATCACCTATCCATTTCCTCCACAGAGGCCCCCTGATCCCCCCCAGAGTTACTCCAGCACTTTGTGCTTTGCAGAGGATTCCAGCGTCTGCAGTTCCTTGTGTCTTCTTCACCAACAATGTTCATTTCTTCACAGATGCTGACTGACCTGCTGGATGTTTCCGGCATTTTCTGGTCGTATTTCAGGTCTCCTGCATTTGCGGGATTCCTTTGCGCCTTGCTTATCTAATTCCTTTCGAAGGTCGCAACCGAACCTTCTTCCACAAGACCTTCAGGCGGAAAATTCCGGAGCGTCTCAATGAAGTTCCCAATCCTTCCGCCAAAAAAGGGAAAATTAAATATGGAGACACAAAAAAAACAACAGATGCTGCAATCTTGAACAAAACACAAAGCGCTGGAAGAACTCAGCAAGTCCGGCAGCATCTGTGGAGGGGATGGAATTCCGGGTCAAGCCAATAACAACCTAATCTTAATTTAGCCTTCTAGATAGAGAGAGCTAGATAGGGCTCTTAAAGATAGCCGAGCCAGGGGATATGGGGTGAAGGCAGGAAAGGGGCTCTGATTGGGGATGATCAGCCGTGATCACATTGAATGGCGGTGCTGGCTCAAAGGGCCGAATGGCCTATTCACGCACTTAATATCTATTGTCTATTCATGTCTTTGTCCTTGCTTTCCCTGCTCCACGGAAAGCATCCCGATCTCTGACAACACTCATCCACCATATCATTCAAACCATTGTCCCATCCTCTGGAGGCTCTTGCTGAGGTAAAGTGCCCGGGATTAGACAGTGTATCTGTCCCACCCATCAGTTTAATGCCATTGCTCATCCCTTTTTTAAATCTTTTTGTGCACTTTTGGAGAATCAGCCCATCCATTGTCATCTCACCTTTCCAGAGCCCGAGCCATCAAATCAATTGGAGACCTTTAAAAGCACAGATGGTGCAGCAGTTTCCAGCAGTGATTGCCTCATTGAGCCCAGGGTGCCTGGGAGAAGGGTCTGGCCACATTGCAATCCCATTAACATGTTGACCTCCTGGTGACCAGACGCCCATCACTCCCACCACATTCCCGGAAGGATGCCATTAAGGTGAAAAGAGTGCAGAGATGATTTGCGAGGATGTTGCCAGGACTCGAGACCCTGAATTATAGGAAGAGTGCTCGGCAGGCTAGAGCTTTATACCTTGGAGTGCAAAAGGCTGAAAGGCAAAAGGTGATATTATGTGAGGTGTGAGGAGGAAGTTCTTTAGCCAGAGGGCGGTGAATCATAGAAACATAGAAACATAGAAATTAGGTGCAGGAGTAGGCCATTCGGCCCTTCGAGCCTGCACCGCCATTCAATATGATCATGCCTGATCATCCAACTCAGTATCCCGTGCCTGCCTTCTCTCCATACCCTCTGATCCCCTTAGCCACAAGGGCCACATCTAACTCCCTCTTAAATATAGCCAATGAACTGGCCTCAACTACCCTCTGTGGCAGAGAGTTCCAGAGACCCACCACTCTCTGTGTGAAAAAAGTCCTTCTCATCTCGGTCCTAAAGGATTTCCCCCTTATCCTTAAGCTGTGACCCCTTGAATGAATGAATGAATCTGTGGAATTCATTCCCCCAGCCGGCTATGGAGCTATGGCTGTTGAATATGTTTAAAGCAACAATTGATGCTAAGGTCGTCATAGATTGCGGGGAGAAGGCAGCAGAACGGGGTTAGAGCGAAATAGATCATTCATAATCGAACTGTGGAGCAGCCTTGATGGGCCAAATGGCCTAATTCTGATCCTATATCTTATGGCATTATAGAGGTGTATACAATCACAGTGTATGAAATGCATAGACTCTCTCACCCAGGGTTGGGAAATTAAGTACAGGAATTAAGGTGAGAGGGGAAAGATTTAATAGGAACCTGCGGGCCCATATTTTCCACACAGAGTGTGGCGGGTATATGGAACGAGCTGCCAGAGTATTTAGTTCAGGCAGGTACCATAACAGCATTTGGACAGGTACATGGATAGGGAAGGTTTAGAGGGATATGGGCCAAATGCAGGCAGGAGACTCGCCTAGAGGGGGCATGCTGGTCGGCCAAAGTTTCCATGCTCCACGACTCAGTTATTTTGCACAGTACATGATGTCCCCTGGACATCAGTTCACAAAACCTCCTCTTGTTATTGCTGTTAATGTGTGGTCTCAGGTTAAGGCTGACACTGTGCCGACTCTTGCAATGCTGCCTGCTCACAGAGTTACACTCAGATTATCGAGGAGATTCCCTGTGAATATTAGCAGCTCTTAACTTTATCCGAATGTGTGTTGAAATATTGACTCATATTTTTCTCAACGGCTTGACGATGTAAACTGCTTTAAGGTCAGGTGTGCCACTTATAACAGAGTATAAATTATCTTCTAATTTGAGGTTAACTGATTAGCTTTCATTTCATTCTGTAGTCATGGTGACCTGACTCGAGTGTGTCATTATTTAAACACTGTGAATCACAGGACCTTCTTGTCATTACCAATTGTATTATTTTTCCAAATGATTCCTTAGCCCTCAAAAAAAAAGCATTTAATTTAATTTTGTTATCTTGGTGTCGCTGACTCACAGCTCCTGCAACTTAGGTTTGGTCCTGGCCTCAGCTGCTGTCCGTGTGGAGTTTGCACGTTCTCCCTTTGTCCACATGGCTTTCCCTCGGGATCCCTGGCTTCCTTCATTATGGGTCGGAGTGATGGATGATAAAGTAGAATAATTTACTGCAGAACTAGTGAACGGGTGATCGATGGTCGGCATGGACTCGGTGGGCCGAAGGGCCTGCTTCCATATTGATATTAGTAGTCAGCATCACAAAGGCATTGACTGATGTCTTTCAGTCGATCAATCACTCAGTGGCTGAGCTTCCACTGACTTCAACATGAACAATTCCAAGCACTTACTCCTCTGGATGGTGAAATCTCTCCTCATCCCAGATCTCAATGGTTGATCCAATTTTTATTTTCTGGAGATTGAGATTCCAAAGGAAACATCCTCCTTGCAGATTAGCCATGATCATGTTGAATAGCAGAATTGGCTTGAGGGGCCTGAGTGACCTGTTCTAAAGAAGGGTCCTGACGCATAACGTCACCCATCCATGTTCTCCAGAGATGCTGCCTGACCCGTTAACCTACTCCAGCACTTTGAGTCTACTTGGCTTATTGCTGCTCCTGCTTTCTTGTGTGGATTTCCGTATTCTCATTCCCTTCCTTTCTATCAACCCAGTTATCCATTATCATTCTGAAACCTTCAGCAGGCCAGGCAATAACTCTGGAGAACAGGACTGAGAGAACCAACATTCTGAAGACCCTTCTCGAGCTGATTTCATTTTCATCAGACATGGATTTTACCTCAGATCAGTTTATACATTCTCTCCAAATCTCTGGTCTGCATTCTGTACAGTTCAAGATCAAATTGTAAGCCTTTTCATATGCAAGATAGAATCAAAGAATCAAGGGACAAAAGTCAAGAGTGTTCTATTGCTACACTGGTAATGGAAAAGCAAAATTCTTACTTACTGCAGTTTAACGAGCCCTTAAATACAATAACACACAAAAATATTTAATAATTAATAACACAATAAATAATTAAATGTAATACTAGATAATAGTGCAAAACCAAGGTCCATGGTGCAACAAAGACACATGACATGGTGCAGCAGGGGTAGAGTTGCTGCCTCACAGACCGTGGGTTCGACTCTGACTACGGGTGCCGTCTGTACAGAGTTTGTACGTTCTTCCCGTGACCTGCGTGGGTTTTCTCCGGGATCTTCGGTTTCCTCCCACACTCCAAATACGCACAGGTTTGTAGGTTCATTGGCTTGGTGTACATGTAAATGGTCCCTAGTGTTGGTAGGATAGCGTCAGAATGCAGGGACCGCTGGTCAGCGCTGACTCAGTGGGCTGTTTTCACGCTGCATCTCCAAACTAAACTAATCTAAACACAGTCCATAGAATATTGCAGTTGCTGAGGTGAATGTTCAACAGCCTGATGGTTGCCGGGAAGGAGCTGCTCTTGAACCTGGAGGTCGCGGTTTTCAGACTCCTGTACCTTCCTCCCGATGGTAGCAGCGAGTTGAGAGCGTGGCCAGGGTGGTGTGGACCTTTATAGAATAACGAACAAGATGCAGGCTGGTATACATTAGGTAAACGTGAGTTTGATGATTTCCAGAATGCGGTTTTATTACAATGTATTACATAACATATTCTCTGTGTATCTATTGTGCATCTTTTTATTTGGTATTTTTTACTGCGCAAACAAATGTTAATATTTTCAAACAAAACGCCAACATATCTGGACCTCAAATACCAAATCTACTACAAAATTAATTACACTCTCAATGTGGCATTAGAAATTGACATTAGAAATTGCTCATTCTGATGTATAAACTGTGTGTATTTTGAATAATTTGCCTGGTAAAGCAACAAACTTCTCATCAATGTTTAATGGGTCAATAAATCTTCTTTGTTAAATAACAGATGCAGTTTAGTGACATGCAATGCCTCACAATGTGCTAGAACTGGATACAGCAATATTGGTCTTACGATAAAAGCCGCAACTCACTTGGGATGCTGCTTTCTCAAGCGTGAAAGGGAAAAGGTTTGCCAAGTTGAAAGACCGCAGATGCTGGAATCTGGAGCAAGAAACAGATTGCTGCAGGAACTCAGTGAGTCAGGCAGCATCTGTGGTAGACGCATTGGTTTGGTGTTGGCATGTGTACCGGGACTCAGCGAAAAGCTGGGCGGCATGGCGGCACAGCGGTAGAGTTGCTGCCTTACAGCACCAGAGTCCCTGGTTCGATCCTAACTACGGGTGTTGTCAATACGGAGCTTTATGTTCTCCCCACATGGGTTTTCTCTGGGTGCTCCGGTTTCCTCCCACATTCCAAAGACGTGCAGGTTTGTAGGTTAATAGGCTTCGGTAAAATTGTAAACAGGTCCCTAGCGTGTAGGATAGCGAGTGTGTACAGAGTGATCGCTGATTGGCGTGGACTCGGTATCCGTGCTGTATCACCAAAGACTAGAGACTAGAGACTAAAGCTTTTGTTTGCATGCTATCCTGTGAAATCATACCAGACCCGAGTTCAATCAAGCCATACACAGGTACGGACACAGATGCTGGAGTAACTCAGCGGGTCAAGCATCATCCCTGGAGAACATGGATAGGTGAAGGTTCAGGTCGAGACCCTACTTCAGATACCTGCAGTACAGCACTTTGTGCCCTTTGTGCCCTTAATAAGCATGTGCGGCCCTTTGTTTCTACACACACAGGAGCAATAGGGAGTGCAAAGAGAAAAATACCAGAACACTAGACTAAGTGGAACCCATTGAGTCCCATGTTCACACGGGAGGGCTGGTCCCCCAATGCAATATTCCACCTCTCCACCAATTCCAATATTGGTGGCCAGTGGGGAAGAGGGGGCTTTCTGGATCACTAGTATGGGTTTTGTGGGCTGAAGGGACTGGTTTCCAAGGGCTAGTATGGACATTGTGGGCCAAATGGATTATTGGGGTGGCAGCTCAGTGACTCAAGCCTGATGTGCTGGCAGCTCACTCACGGCTGGTGGGCTGGCAGTTGACTCACGGCTATTCTTTGAAATTCCATTTCAAGCAGGATGCAAGGCCACCAAATTCAAATGCAGTTTCCTTCCATTTCAAGCAGGGTGCAAGGCCACCAAATTCAGATGCAGTTTCCTACCACTTCAAGCAGGGTGCAAGGCCATCAAATTCAAGTGCTGTTTCATGCCACTTCATGTACAGTGCAAGGCCACCAAATTCAAGCGCTGTATCATGCCATTTCAAGCAGGGTGCAAGGCCATCAAATTCAAGTGCTGTTTCATGCACTTCATGTACGATGCAAGGCCACCAAATTCAAGTGCAGTTTCATGCCATTTCAAGCAGGGTGCAAGGCCACCAAATTCAAGTGCAGTTTCATACAATTTCAAGCATGGTGCAAGGTACCAAATTCCAATGCAGTTTCATATCATTTCATGCATGGTGCAAGGCCACCAAATTCCAATGCAGTTTCATATCATTTCATGCATGGTGCAAGGCCACCAAATTCCAATGCAGTTTCATATCATTTCATGCATGGTGCAAGGCCACCAAATTCAAGTGCAGTTTCATACCATTTCATGCAGGGTGCAAGGCCACCACATTCAAATGCAGTTTCATACCATTTCAAGCAGGGTGAAACCACCATAAAACGACACAAAACACCCCATAAACACCACACTCACAGTTTAGTAGACATTCAGTGTGTTCAGTTGAATCACAGCTCAGACAGTCGTGACCTCTCCCTCCCCCATCTTGCAGAGACTGAGCCACACCCACGCTTCCAGGTTTTATAATCCCTCCCCCTCCCACCGGAAGGATCGTGGCCTTCATGGCGTGATTGACAGGAGAGAGATTCTCAACATTTTTTAAACACTAACAACACTTTTATTTTTTATTGATGGGGAGAATCTTCTGCACCGATGAGTGGAGGGGGACTGAGAAAGATGGCCAAAAATCAGAGCCATAAGTGGTAATGTTTTATCTAAAATCAATATAGAGTGCAAACAGGAAGTTGTCAGGTTTAGACCAACAACCATTTGCAGTGCTACATTTCAAAGCAACCACATTTTCATTTTCAAACCACATTAAGGGCACTCACAGTTGAGTAGACATGTGTTCAGTGTTATTCACAGCTCAGAGAAACGTGACCCTCTCACTTCCTCCATCTTGCAGAGACTGAGTGAGGCACAACACTTCCGGGTTTTATAGTCCCTACCCCCTCCCACCAGCAGGGGCAGTAGAGAGAATCTCAACATTTTTTAAACATTAATAACTCTTTTGTTTTCCATCGATGAAAACACCCTCTTGTCCTGCACAGCGGAGGGGAACTGAGTAAGCTGGCCAAAAATCACAGCCATAGGCGGCAGCATTTTTTCTAAAATCACGAAACAGGAAAACAGGAAGTGGTCAAGATCTTACTTTTAGTAATATTGATCATGTTACTGCAGTACCGTGTTAGTTACAGAAGAAAAGTCCAGCATCTGCAATACGGTAGGTTGGAAGATCGGAACTACATCCTAGCTCATGGGAGGACCATTCAGTAGTCTGATAACAGCGAGGAAGAAGCTGTTCCTGAGGTAAAGAGATGGATAATGTTTCAAGCAATGACCCTCCATCAGGCCAAGATTTGCCCAATACTTTTATAACAGAATTAAAATATTTTTAAGTCACCTAGAGACTCATTAAACCGTTGTAACGATCATACCTAATGAAAACAGACACTAATGTGCCCTTATTAAACCAGTTTGAAAATATTAGCACCAATTAAGGTTAAAATATTTATCCGTGTTTTAGTATCTTTTTCTTTCACTCTGCAAGATTCTGGAAGGTTATCAATAATTCTCATTAAATCTCAAGTATTTCATCACATGAAAGATAGGCTTGCAGTGTCGGGGAGCTTTGGTGCTCTGGTTTTCTTTCAGAGATGAAGACTGGCTGGAACTTTCACACCTAACTTCGTTACATCAGCATCTGGAGCATTAATCACACCATGCATGCTTCAAGTGGTGCAGCCTTCAGACACCAATGATTTTTCCAAAAAGAGTCAAGAGTCCACTATTAATTGAGCTCAAAAGATCATCTACAAATGAAAACTGGTCTATCTACATTCACCAATGCTATGGAAGATGGCATTTATTAATTGAGGTTAAATGAATGACATCTGCATTTGGCCCATATCCATCTTTAACCTATCTTATCCACGTACCGATCCGAGTGTTTCTTAAATGTTGAGTTAAATGTACCTGCTTCAATTACTCCATCGGGGAGCTTGTTCCATGCAGTCACCAATCTTTGCAAAAAAGGTTACCCCTCAGGTTCCTATTAAATCTCTCCTCACATTAAACCTATGTACTCTGGTTCTCGATTCCCCGACTCTGGGCAAAAGATTGTCTATGTCTACCCGATCTATCCCTCTCGCGGTTTTGTCTACCTTGGACGGCAGTGGAACAAGGCAGCTATTGAACAGTGGGTCCAGTGTGGTCTCAGAGGTTGAAGTCCATTGTGGGATTGTCCTTTTCTCTAATGAGGCAGGAGAGAGATGAAGAAGACCTTTCAGCGAGGCACCGTCTGCTGAGTCGGCAAATCTCCCAGCACACTGGCGGCCAGGTAGATACTTTATGTGCGGATATTGACAGCTCGACCCAGGGACATAACAGCTGCTATTTTGGAACGAGCTGTCCATTGGTTTCATCGGACGCAACCAATAGGACGCAATTGCCGGTGGATTCTGAAGAGGCCTTGACTGGCAACAGCGAACGACAACAGAGCGAAGGGTGTCCATTCTCGCACTCATCTGCTCCTGCACAGAGAAACATTTCAAAGTGAATGCCTTACATTTACTGAGGGCAATCACTGGGTGTCATGGTGTGATTGTGAGCAGCCAAATGTCAAGCACTTAACGCTTGGCTGAAGAGACAAGAATTTTATTTCCTCTGGCAACTATAGACCATTAACAGGCAGAAAATATATTCATTGATTTGAAGAGAAAGAATCCACAGTGAGATCTGTGTTCTGGTTAGAGGTCTATTATGGATGGTTACGAGGGATGTGGGTCAAAACTGGTCAAACTGTACATGGGGTAGACTGAGACTGACTACGCCCCCCTCCCCCCCCCCCCCCCCCCCTCCATGCACATCCCAAATCCTTTCCACTCGTCACTTTAATTTCACCCAGAGAGTTGTGAATCTGTGGATTTCTCTGCCACAGAAGGCAATGGAGGCCAATTCAGTGGATGTTTTCAAGTTAGATATAGCTCTTAGGGCTAGCGGAATCAAGGGATATGGGGAGCAAGCAGGAACGGGGTGCTGATTTTAGATGATCAGCCATGATCATATTGAATGGCAGTGCTGGCTCAAAGGGCAGAATGGCCTACTCCTGCACCTAGTTTCTATGTTCCCAATTTCATGTTTCATGTATTTTTATGACTGTTGGCAGATCAATTTCCCTCCTGGGATAAATAAAGTTCTATTGTATCGTATCGTATCGTAAATGTGACTAGTTTAGATGGGACTGGGACAAGGACAAGGCAGGTCACAGAGCCGTGAAAACAGGGCTTTGGCTTAACTTTCGCATGACAACCAAAATTAATTTTGACAGGACTACATATAAAAGCAGGGATGTAATGCTCCGGCTTTATGAGGCGCCGGTCAGGCCGCATTTGGTGGATTGTGAACAGTTTTGGCCCGCATATTTGAGGAAGGATGTGCTAGTATTGGACAGGGTCTGGAGGTAGTTCACGAGAATGACCACAGGAATAGAAACATAGAAATTAGGTGCAGGAGTAGGCCATTCGGCCCTTCGAGCCAGCACCGCCATTCAATATGATCATGGCTGATCATCCAACTCAGTATCCCGTACCTGCCTTCTCTCCATACCCTCTGATCCCCTTAGCCACAAGGGCCACATCTAACTCCCTCTTAAATATAGCCAATGAACTGGCCTCAACTACCCTCTGTGGTAGAGAGTTCCAGAGACCCACCACTCTCTGTGTGAAAAAATTCCTTCTCATCTCGGTCCTAAAGCATTTCCCCCTTATCCTTAAGCTGTGACCCCTTGTCCTGGATCTCCCCAACATCGGGAACAATCTTCCTGCATCTAGCCTGTCCAACCCCTTAAGAATCTTGTAAGTTTCCATAAGATCCCCTCTCAATCTCCTAAATTCTAGAGAGTATAAACCGAGTCTATGCAGTCTTTGGTCATGAGACAGTCCTGACATCCCAGGAATCAGTCTGGTGAACCTTCTCTGCACTCCCTCTATGGCAATAATGTCCTTCCTCAGATTTGGATACCAGAACTGCACGCAATACTCCAGGTGTGGCCTCACCAAGACCCTATACAACTGAAGTAGAACCTCCCTGCTCCTATACTCAAATCCTTTTGCTATGAAAGCTAACATACCATTCGCTTTCTTCACTGCCTGCTGTACCTGCATGCCTACTTTCAATGACTTTCAATACTTTCAATAACCTCACATTTACCCACATTATACTGCATCTGCCAAACATTTGCCCACTCACCCAGCCTATCCAAGTCACCTTACAGTCTCCTAGCATCCTCCTCACAGCTAACACTGCCCCCCAGCTTAGTGTCATCCGCAAACTTGGAGATATTGCCTTCAATTCCCTCATCCAGATCATTAATGTATATTGTAAATAGCTGGGGTCCCAGCACTGAGCCTTGCGGTACCCAACTAGTCACTGCCTGCCATTGTGAAAACGACCCGTTTACTCCTACTCTTTGCTTCCTGTTTGCCAGCCAGTTCTCTATCCAATGATTGGGTTAACGTATGATTGAGTTAACGTATGATGAGCGTTTGACGGCACTGGGCCTGTACTCACTGGAGTTTAGAAGAATGAGAGAGACCTCATTGAAACTTACCGAATAATGAAAGGCCTGGATAGAGTGGATGTGGAGAGGATGTTTCCACTAGGGGGAGAGACTAGGCCCAGAGGCCATAGCCTGGGAATAAAAGGACGTACTTTTAAAAGGGAGATGAGGAGGAATTTCTTTAGTCAGAGGGTGGTGAATCTGTGGAACTCATTGCCAAGTTGATGGATATTTTTAAGGCGGATATTTACAAATTTGTGCTTAGTATGATTCATTTAAAAATGTATATTTATAATTTAAAAATTTATATTTATAATTTAAAAATAAATTGGATAGGCATATAGGATGAGAAGGGTATGGAGGGTTATGGTATGAGTGCAGGCAGGTGGGACTAAGGGAAAAAAGTTGTTCGGCACGGACTTGAAGGGCCGAGATGGCCTGTTTCCGTGCTGTAATTGTTATATGGTTATATGGTTATATGGTATGGGTGTCAGGGGTTATGGGGAGAAGGCAGGAGAATGGGGTTAAGAGGGAAAGATAGATCAGCCATGGCTGAATGGTAGGGTAGATGATACAATGGAACAGACAACTGCTCATTTTTACATTATATTACAGCGGGTCATTCAACCCAAATATTCCAAGTCAGCATTTATGCTCCAGCGCGTAAATTCAAGAGGGGAATAGATAGGGTGAATGCACCGAGTCTTTTACCGAGAGTGGGGAGATCAAGAACCAGATGACATAGGTTTATGCTGAGAACCTGAGGGGCAACTTTCCACACAGAGGATAGAGGTGACATGGAACCAGCTGCCAGAGGAGGTAGTTGAGGCAGGTACTATTATAACACTTAAAACCCGTACGGACAGGTGCAGGGAATTCTGGAGTATCTCAGCAGGACAGGCAACATCTCTGGACAGAAGGAATGGATGACGTTTCTGAAGAAGGGTGCCAACCCAAAACGTCACCCATTCCTTCTCTCCAGAGGTGCTGCCTGAACCCTTGAGCTACTCCAGCATTTTGTGTCTATCTTTGGTTTAAACCAGTATCTGCAGTTCCTTCGGACATCGGAAGTACAGCATTGGACAGGTACATGGACAGGAAAGGTTTAGAGGGATATGGGCCAAACGCGGGCAGGTGGGGCTAGGGTAGATGGGGCTTGGGTAAGATGGGCTGAAAGGCTTTTTTCTGAGATATACGACACTACGAGCCCGTACGAACTTCCTCCCACTTACACAGATCTGTCATTATCGATCTCCTCTCCCCCTCCGCACAATGGACAATGGGGACCTGGCATGGGGAGACTAATGCAATCAACTCGACGTGCACAAACGGAAGATCAAATAGAACAAGTTGTCCAACAACTTTAGGCTGTGCACACCACATGAAAGAAGAAGAAGACATTCCTTTCAGGTTGCCCCAAAATCTACAAAGTCAGTAAAGTGCTTTGTGAAGAGTGGTCGCCGCTGTTAATAAAACATAGAAATTACATTAGTACATGAACATTGGCCCATAATGATCATGCTGGCCATGATGCCAAGTTAAACTGATCCCATCTGCCAGCACATGATCCATGTCAAATCGTGCATGATAGTAACAAGATGGTTAACAATAACCTCCTTCTTTGATGTTGGTTGAGGGATCAAATTTGGCAGCTGTTGAGGTGATGTACAGCCTGGAAACAGGCCCTTCGGCCCACCTTGTCTATGCCCAGCACTTTAGCACACTGGGCTAGCTCCATTTGCCGACATTTGCCCCATGGCTCTCTAACCTCTTCCTATCCCTATATCCGTCCAAATGTCTTTTATAAATCATTATGCTTCTTTAGGTTCCTCTGGCAGCTCATTCCAGATATGGACGACATTCTGAGTGAAAAAGTTGCCCCTAAGGTCCATCTTAAATCTCTCCCATCGCACCTTAAGCCTATGCCCTCTAGCTTTAGAACTCTCCACCCTGGGGAAAGGATTGTGAGCATTCACTTCACCCCTGCCTCTCATGATCGTGTACACCTCAATAAGGTCACCCCTCAGCCTCCTACGCCCCAAAGAAGAGTGTCACAGGATGTCCAGTATCTCCCCTATAACTCAAGCCCGCAAGCCCAGGTAACATCCTGGTGAATGTCTCCCGCGCCCTTTCCGACTTAATGGCATCCATCCGGGAGCCGAGTGACCAGGACTGCACACAGTACCCCAAGGCGGGTCTCTCACTTGTATAGCTGCATGTCCCAACTTTGTTGTCAATACCCCTTCGGCAATGAAGACACCTGCGGCAAATACCTTCTTCGTAGGATCCCTTAGGCTCACTGCGGTTGCTTGAGAAACACAAAGGCTTTCCTTGACATCCAAGAAATAGTATTTAGGCTTTTAGGATTGGCGTGGGTGGATTAGGTAACAAAGCGAATGAGTGCAGACCATTTCCAGAGGAGGTGTGGATCAAAGTAACTGTGCCCACCTCTGCAAGAAGCTATGAATTATGCAAGGACCCAAACTAGTCCTAAATGTACTTGTTTGAGACACACCAAAGAATCATCATTCCTGCCGTGTATGATAAAATGTTTCGAACACATTATTTGAGTTGAATTTTTATCGGTCGATGAAATATTAATAACGAAAGGTCCATGGTGCCAACTCTACACCAATAACTGGAGTTCCTCAGAATCCCATGGATGAGATGCATTTTTTGTATTTCTTTTATAAAGTTTCCTGTGAATTTGAAGAATAGTTAATACCCAACGTGCTGTTTCCAAAAATCTCTGAGAGTCTCTTTAGCATCTTTGAAGAGTTTGTTGTTAACTCACTTCGACTCAACTCATTTCCAACTTCCTTAAACCCGCGGGTTCCTTGACATCCCAGCTACTTCCACAGTCTTTTTTAGTTTAGTTTACAATACAATACAATACAATACCATTTATTGTCATTTGAACCTCATTGAGGTTCAAACAAAATTTTGTTTCTGCAGTCATACATACAAGAAGAAAAGAACCAAGACACAACACATTTTACACAAACATCCATCACAGTGAATAGTTTAGTTTAGATAGAGCGCAGAAACAGGTCAAACGGCCCACCGAGGCCTCACCGACGGGGAAGGAGAGAGGAGTGAGAAGGGGAGGGAGAGGAGAGAAGGGAGAGGAAGAATGGACAATAGGGAGAGGTGAAGGTGGACACTGTGAGGCAGAGGGGAGTGGAGAGAGGTCACGGAAGGAAGGAGTGGGGAACAGAAGGGGGGGAAGAGCGAGGGAAAGGACGGGGTCAGAACGGTCAGAACGAGAGACAGCAAGAGGGAGGGTAGAGGGAGAATTGGAGCAGGAGAGAGAGGGAACTGCGGGCAGTGGGCAGACGGAGAGAATGAAATGAAACAGGGAGAGATAAAGTAGCGAGCGAGCGCGCGAGAGAGAGAGGGGATGATGTGGGGTTTTACACTAGAGGACGAGAGGAAGGACAAAAAAAAGACGATTTATGTGGTATTTGGTAAAATAATAGCAATATGAAGACGCCATGACCAAAGCAATGATACTAGAGCAGAGACAGAAGCCACTTACGGAAATGGCGCTAAAGACTACCAAGGCTTTTTCGTCTAGTGGACTATCTTTCTCTGCTCTTTGGACAGGATAAAGCCTAGCAGGTAATAGGTTGGTACAGATGATGGGGAGGAGGTTAATGGGCAGATGGTTGGGCAAAGACCAGAGATGAAAAAACAGAAGGTGTGATACAAAAGGATTGAAGAGTTGCGAATTGTGAGGCTGGAGGAAAGAATGTAGGTGGAGGGGGGATGGGGGGGGGGGGGGGGTTGGGAAGGGGGTGAGGGGGGCTCTGTAGTCACATATAATTGGATAATTCAATGTTCATACCATTGGGCTGTGAGGAATATGAGGTACTGTTCCTCCAGTTAGCGTGTGGCCTCACTCTGGCATTGGAGGAGGCCCAGGACAGCAAGGTCAGTATGGGTAAGATGGAACTGCGGATGCTGGTTTAAACTGAAGACAGACACAAAGATCAGGAGTAACAACGGGACAGGCGGCATACATGGAGAGAAGGAACGGGCGACATTCGGGTCTGAAGAAGGGTCTTCAGACCCGAACATCACCCATTCCTTCTCATAGAATCATAGAAAATAGGTGCAGGAGTAGGCCATTCGGCCCTTCGAGCCTGCACCGCCATTCAATATGATCATGGCTGATCATCCAACTCAGTATCCCGTACCTGCCTTCTCTCCATATCCTCTGATCCCCTTAGCCACAAGGGCCACTTAAATATAGCCAATGAACTGGCCTCAACTACCTTCTGTGGCAGAGAATTCCACAGACTCACCACTCTCTGTGTGAAAAATGATCTTCTCATCTCGGTCCTAAAAGACTTCCCCCTTATCCTTAAACTGTGACCCCTTGTTCTGGACTTCCCCAACATCGGGAACAATCTTCCTGCATCTAGCCTGTCCAACCCCTTAAGAATTTTGTAAGTCTCTATAAGATCCCCCCTCAATCTCCTAAATTCCAGCGAGTATAAGCCGAGTCTATCCAGTCTTTCTTCATATGGAAGTTCTCTACAGAGATGCTGCCTGTCCCGCTGAGTCACTCCAGCGTTTTGTGTCTATCTAAGGCCAGTATGGGAATGGAAAGGGAAGTTAAGATGGTTAGCAACCGGGAGATCCAGTAGGACTTGGTGAACCGAGCTCAAGTGTTTGGCAAAACAGTCGCTGAGACAAATAGCCGAGAGGGTTTCAGTCATCAATGTCTGTAAAATCCTATTCACAATGTCAATTCTCACCTCATTATTGTGAGACGTTTCAATCCTAGATCTTCAGAAAAAACTTCCTTGTGATTCATGCTTAAGAAAGAACTGCGGGTGCCGGAAAAATTGAAGGTAAACAAGTCTGAAGCAGGGTCTCGACCCAAAACTTTGCTTATTCCTTCTCTCCATTAGATGCTGCCTCACCCGCTGAGTTCCTCCAGCGTTTTTGTCTACCTTCCCTGTGATTCATTTCTGTTTTATAGTCGCAGATTTATCCTGAACGCTACCCACATTTTCCTTTTTTTTTAAACGTCAAATCAGGTCTGTGGCCTCTGATGCTCTTCAGATTGCGAGGGGGGGGGGAAGGGGGGTGGCAGAGGAAGAAAGTTAGAAATAGAAGTATAAAGAAGAAATGAGAGAGCAGGAGAGGGAGTGAGGAGCAAAGGCAGTAGAGAGCAGAAAGAGAAGCAGCTGGAAAGGACAGAGACTCAAACAAAGAAAGATAAAGAGAGAGTGACAGAAAGGGTAAGAGAGGTGGGGGGGGGGGTGAGAGGGAGAGAGAGAGAGAGACAGAGAGGGAGAGGGAGAGGGAGAGAGATGAGAGGTTGGACAAAGACGAGAACGAGGGGAGAGAGAGTGGTGGGGAGAGAAGGCAGAGGGAGGGAGAGAGAGTGGGCAGAGAGAGGACAAAGGGAGAGGGAGCGAGAAAGATGAGAGAGAGGAAGGGGAGAGAGAAAAGACAGAGCGAATAAGTTGGCAGAGAGAGCAAGGGGAAGATGAGAGAGAGAGAGAAAGAGAAGGTAGAGAGGGGGAAGAGAGAGAGAGGGCGAGGGAGAGCGAGAGAAAGAGAGAGAGAAAGAGAGAGAGAGAGAGAATAAGAGAGAGAGAGAGAGAGAGAGAGAGAGTCCCTGGAGAGGGAACACGCGGTGTTCACGGGGACTCTGGAGGCCTTCCGTCAGCGCTGGTCGCCGCGTGGGGTTGAGGCGATTATAAATGAATGTACTGCTGTACTACAATGATCTGTTCATTATAGTGTGATTTTTGATTGTGTTTTGATGTGTTGTATTTTATGATTTGTGTTGAATAAAGTTTTTGAAATGAAAAAAAAAAAAAAAAAGAGAGAGAGAGAGAGAGAGAGAGAGGGAGGTTGTTCCCACGATCCTGGTGTTCGGACACAAGGCAGGGAGTGGGGAGAGCCGAGTGTGGGGGAGGGGATTTACCTATCGGTTTGCTCCTCGGCCTGGCTAAGATGGCAATTTGCGGGTCCAGGCAGCGGGCGGTCGACGGTCAGGCGAGAGTAGGCTGCCTGCCCCTCTTTCGGGCCTACGTCCGTGCACGTGTGTCCCTGGAGAGGGAACACGCGGTGTCCATGGGGACGCTGGAGGCCTTCCGTCAACGCTGGTCACCGCGTGGGGTTGAGGCTTTTATAAACAATGAATGTACTGTTGCACTACAATGATTTGTTTGTTATAGTGTGATTTTTTGATTATGTTTTGATGTGTTGTATTATATGATTGTGTTGAATAAAGTTTTTGGAAAAGGAAAAAAAAAAAAAAAAGGGAGGTTGTTCCTCAAGTTCTGGCTGCATTTTAGCCCCACAATCCTGGTGTTCGGCCACAAGGCAGGGAGTGGGGAGAGCCGAGTGTGCGGGGGGGGGGGGGGGTCTTACCTGTCAGTTTGCTTCTGGGCCTGGCTAAGATGGCCATTCGCGGGTCCAGGCAGCGGGCCGTCGATGGTCAGGCTAGAGTCGGCTGCCTGCCCATCTTCCGGGCCTACGTCCGTGCACGTGTGTCCCTGGAGAGGGAACACGCGGTGTCCACGGGGACTCTGGAGGCCTTCCGTCAGCGCTGGTCACCGCGTGGGGTTGAGAGTATTGTAAACAATGAATGTACTGTTGCACTACAATGATTTGTTTGTTATAGTGTTATTTTTGATAATGTTTTGATGTGTTGTATTTTATGATTTGTGTTGAATAAAGTTTTTGAAATGAAAAAAGAGAGAGAGAGAGAGAGAGAGAGGGGGAGAGAGAGAGGGAGAGAGAGAGAGAGAGAGAGAGAGACTTTTATCACCTTCAACACCATTTTGATCTGACTGTAAAATCAATGCAGAGAAAGAAGTGGATAGCACCCAGCTAAGGACATCAATCGAGAAGTAAGCCACCACATCTCGTATCAGAGCTCGCAGCTGGTCCTTTGAAGTATGTAAGTTTTCTGCTCACACTGTTTTAGCGCTGTTTTATCCAAAAGCCTTTTACAGCTATCAATCGCTCTTTGGTTGCTAAATGAGGTGCGGTTCTGCCGCGTGTGCTGAGGGGGTGCTGTTTGAGCAGAGACACCAGGTGGTGACCAGCGCTCACGGAAGGCCTCCAGCGCCCCCGTACACACCGCATGTTCCCTCTCGTGAATGAAACGTGGAGCACCAGAAACCGCAGATGCTGGAATGTTCAGTTTGTAAAAAAAAACACAAAGTGCTGGAGGACCACAGCGGATCAGGCAGCATGTGTGGAGGGGATGGTAGGATGACATTTTGGTCTGGAACCCTCCTTCAGGGGAGAGCTTGACGGGAGAGTTTACACATGCCTTTTGTTTGGTTTGAATGTCTACACTTCATATTTGAGCACATTCCTACGGCAGCTGAGGAAGCACAATCTGCCACAGGCAATGATGGTCCAATTCTACACGGCCATTCTAGAGTCTGTCCTCACCTTCTCCATCATGGTCTGGTTTGGCTCAGCCACCAAGCACGACACCTGGAGGCTGCAGCGAATCGTCCGATCAGCAGAGAAGGTTATTGGCTGCAACCTTCCCCCGATTGGTGAACTGTACACTGCAAGGGCCAGGAAGCGAGCGGGCAAGATCATCTCTGACCCCTCTCACCCTGGCCACAAACTCTTTGACTCACTGTCCTCTGGAAGGCGACTCCGGACTGTCAAAGCTGCCACAGCCAGACATAAAAACAGTTTTTATCCACGAGTAGTTGCTCTACTCAACAGCCAAAAATCAGTAGCCTCCCTTTGATCTGGTACTTTGTTGGTTCACATGCTTGATCAATGGTGTTTTATCATTAATGTTTTATTATTATTAATGTTTAGTGTTTTCTGAGTTATTCGTAACTGTCACTGGATGTCACGTTGTTACTTGTGGGCGGAGCACCAAGGCAAATTCCTTGTATGTGAATACTTGGCCAATAAACTTACTTTCTTACATTCTGACCCTAGTTTCTGCCCGCTCCTCGAGCACTGATCACGGCATCAGATGATGCCCGGAAATGGAAACCATTTTATAATTAGCACAATGCTTCCAACATGGCACTCAATGCAGGCAGCTATTTGCGAGCTAGCTGTCGGATGACCCGGTCACACTCACGAACATGGTACAGCAGTATTTATTGAAAGGCACTTATAATACACTACAGCATGTTGCTTCAGCTGTGGAGCAGCGTAGACTGCCAGCATGAGTTGGGTTACGATAATATGAACAGTCTAGTAGGCAGAACTTCTAATAATAAAGCACTACATTGGTTAGTAAGTGAAGTGACCGATCTACACTAGCCACAGATGCAGATCTACAGTCACATATTACAATAGAAGATAGACACAAAAAGCTGGAGTAATGGCCCTGTCCCACGGTACGAGTTCATTCCAAGAGCTCGCCCGAGTTTGCCCTGATTCGAACTCGGAGATTTACGGTAATGGCCACTCGTTGGTACTCGGGGCTCTCGTGGACATGTTTCAACATGTTGAAAAATCTTCACGAGTCTTCCCGTGCTTACCTGCCATTAGCGAGTCTTCCCGAATACCTGACGTCAGCGTCACGAGCCGCTAAGAGACGTCCCCAAGCTCCGACGTACCCGCTACGCTCATTCCCCATGCTTACCACGAGTTTGATTTTTTTTTTTAACTCGGGAGAGCTCTTGGAATGAACTCGTACCATGGGACAGGGCCATAACTCAGCAGGACAGGCAGCATCTGAAGTCTGAAGAAGGGTCTCGACTCAAAACGTCACCCATTCCTTCTCTACAGAGATGCTGCCTGTCCCACTGAGTTACTCCAGTTTTTTGGGTCCATCTTCAGTTTAAACCAGCACCTGCAGTTCCTTCCTACACATATTACAATCATTCCACGCTCTTAAATCTCTATTCCTGCAGCAACATTTCTATGCACTGTAAATTGCGCGATTGTAATCAAGCATTCCTACATCAGGCAGAAGAAGGGTTTCGGCCCGAAACGTTGCCTATTTCCTTCGCTTCATAGATGCTGCCGCACCCGCTGAGTTTCTCCAGCACTTTTGTCTACCTTCGATTTTCCAGCATCTGCAGTTCCTTCTTAAACATATTACCTTTCCGCTGCCTGGATAGCACGCTACAAAAGCTTTTCACTGTACCTTGATACATGTGGCAATAAACTAAACTAAACTGACTAAATTGACCGTTTTTAATTGTTAAAATCCTTACAGATGCACAATTAAATTTGTTAAACCTTCCTCATCTCATCATTTCAAAATGAGTTATCTCCAAATGCAGATAAATAATTAAGGTAAATAACAGCCAGATTTTAATAATCCTGATCTGATTATGGGAAAAGAAATTCCAGAAACACTAGGGTTCAATGATGGAAGAAGCAGCTTAATGTGATAATCAGGGAGCCATTTGCCTTCATTGAAGCTGGAAATCAAATTCTCGTAATCCAGCACTGATTATATTGCTAATTTAATTCTTGCCTCTCACCAGCTACCATTGGCGGAGTCGCACCCAGCTGGGTGCCAAGTCTGGCGTGAGGCTTCTTGTTCATTTGCCTTAAATGGGCAAAAAGTAACAAGCAAACATTGAAGCCACTGGCACCATGCTCTGGATCATGGTGCAGGAGCTACTCAACGCTGCAATTGGACAAAGCAACTGGCATCGAGAGGCTGCCCAACATGTCTGCAGCTAATCCCAGGATATAATATCAACAAGCACCACTGGCTTTAAAAGGCACAAAAAGATTTGCTGAATGCATCTTTGGAGCCGATGAAATATTAGTTGCGGGTGAGGGCGATGAAATAATGAGGGAAACATGGCAGCCAAGCTGTGCCCTGCGAGCCAGTATTGCTATTGGTTGTGTGTGCAGGAAGGAACTGAAAGTGTGTGAGTGAGTTTGGTTATTGCCACGTGTACAGTTAAAGTTTTAGTTGCGTGCGAACCAGTCATCGGAAAAACAATACGTGATTCCACTAGACTTATTCACAGTGTGCAGATACATGATTAAGGGAATAAGGTGAATAATGTTTAGTGCAAGATAAAGGCAGTAACGTCCGATCACAGGTAGTCTGAGGTAGATAGTTTATGCTGAGGTATGCTGGTTTATACCGAAGATAGACAGAAAGCTGAGCTACTCCAGCTTTTTGCGTCTATCCTCGGTTTAAACCAGCATCTGCAGTTCCTTCCTACACTGAGACACAAGGTGCTGGAGTGAGGCAGCATCTCCAGAGACAAAGGATGTGTGACGTTTCGAGTCAGGATACTTCTTCAGACTCAATTCGGACACTACTGTTTTATTGGAGTCCCGTGTATCAACATATAGTGAAATATTTTGCCTGTGTGCTATCCACTCAAGTCATACTACACACAAGTACAATCAAGATGGATCCAAGTACAACAGATGGTGCAAAGAGAAAAATACCAGACTGCAGAAAAAGTTTGAGTTCCACAAAGAGGTTGATTGGAAGATCAGGATTACACACAAGACTATGGGAGGTCCATTCAGTAGTCTGATAAGGTGTGGGGAAAGCCGTTTCTGAATCTGGTGGTTCATGCTTTCAAACTTTGGTATCTTCAGCCTGATAATTGCTATGAAATCTGTTTTATAATTTGTATAAAAACTGAGGACCTATTTACGGCTTAACCGTTTCATTGGACCGATTAAAAAGAGAACTACAAAGGTCCAATCCATGCATTAGGCTTTGGACCTGACTCCTATGAAAGCACTGGACCAACAAGCCTTGTGGAAGACAAAAGGAACTGCAGATGCTGGACTCTTGAGAACAAAGTGCTGGAGGAACTCAGCGGGTCAGGCAGCATCTGTGGAGGGAGGAACTGCAGATGCTGGTTTAAACCGAAGTTAGACGCAAATAGACAAAAGACAATATGTGCAGGAGTAGGCCATTCGGACAAACAAAGATTTGGGTCGGATCTGAAGAACAATCCCAACCTCAGACATTGCCTGTCCATTTCCTCCACAGATGCTGCCTGGCCTGCTGAGTTCCACCAGCATTTTGCAATGTGCTGAAACCTTAGGTAAGACTGCATTGATCATCTGGACCCAGCAATGATTAGTTAACATTAAGTGGACGGTCACCGTTGCTGCATTTCATTTGTGTCTCAATCAAATCTTCATTTGGACGCATGGATTAATGCTAATGGTCAATTAACACATTTTATCATATGTTTTGCATCATTAATTGTGAGGTAAATGCTGCTCATTGTGTGTGGAATTATGTAGCATGAAACTGATGAAATATAATTGATAAAATATAATCTCAAATCCATTTTGTATAAATTGTATCATTTATCTTTTTTTTAGGTTGGTTTCACATCCACCTCTTTGGTTAGATGGTTTGTGGTATCAAGTCCCATCCAGTTACAAAGCCGGGCAGAAACAAGGTCTAACCTTCCAGGCCGTATTAAAATACAGCTGTTCAGCACTGAAAGAGGCCCTTCAGCCCACCTGGTCCATACTGACCTAGGTGGCATATTGAACGTCTCATTTGCTGGAAAAGCAGCATCTTCAGGCCTTCAATGAAATGCCTCTCATTGAATGCAAATGATACGGATGGATCGCATTGGAACTGATTGAGGAAATGCTGAGGAAAGATTGAAAAGACTAGGCTTGTATTCACTGGAGTTTAGAAGGATGAGGGGGCATCTTATAGAAACATATAAAATTATAAAAGGACTGGACAAGCTAGATGCAGGAAAAATGTTCCCAATGTTGGGCGAGTCCAGAACCAGGGGCCACAGTCTTAGAATAAAGGGGAGGTCATTTAAGACTGAGGTGAGAAAAAACTTTTTCACCCAAAGAGTTGTGAATTTATGGAATTCCCTGCCACAGAGGGCAGTGGAGGCCAAGTCACTGGATGGATTTAAGAGAGAGTTAGATGGAGCTCTAGGTGCTAGTGGAGTCAAGGGTTATGGGGAGAAGGCAGGCACGGGTTATTGATAGGGGACGATCAGCCATGATCACAATGAATGCCGCTGCTGGCTCGAAGGGCCGAATAGCCTCATCGTGCACCTTTTTTCTATGTTTCTATGAACTTACCAAATAATGAAAGCCCTGGATAGAGTTGATGTTGGGAAGATATTTCCATGAGAGGGAGAGTCTAGGACCAGAGGGCACAGCCTCAGATACGGCCTTCCAATCTCGACCTAGCCATATATCTGTCCAAATGTCTTTTAAAAGTCATAAACATTACTCGGTTGGAGAAGAAGTGCAAAAATATTATTTTCCAGAGGTATAAAAATGAGGAAGGGCTGTGATGATGGTTAGTTTTAGTTTATTGAAAGAGTGTGATATTTGCGATGTACATAGAATGTGGATAATTGTTTATAAATATGTATATATGTATGTTTGCGTGCATGCATATGCGTGTAGATATGCATGTATGTATAACCATATAACAATTACAGCACGGAAACAGGCCTTCTCGGCCCTTCCAGTGCATGCCGACCATTTATTTTCCCCATCTACCTGCACTCAGACCATACCCCTCCATTCCCTTCCCATCCATATACCTACCCACTTTACTTTTAAATGTTAAAATCGATCCTGCCTCCACCACTTCTGCTGAAAGATCATTCCACACAGCCACCACTCTCTGAGTAAAGAAGTTCCCCCTCATGTTACCCCTAAACTTCTGTCCCTTAATTCTCATGTCATGCCCTCTTGTTTGAATCTTCCCTACCCTCAATGGGAAAAGCTTATCCATGTCAACTCTGTCTATCCCTTTCATCATTTTAAAGACCTCAATCAAGTCCCCCCTTAACCTTCTGCGCTCCAAAGAATAAAGACCTAACTTGTTCAACCTTTCTCTGGAACTTAGTTGCTGGAACCCAGACAACATTCTAGTAAATCTCCTCTGTACTCTCTCTATTTTGTTGACATCCTTCCTATAATTAGGCGACCAAAATTGTACACCATACTCCAGAATTGGTCTCACCAATGCCTTGTACAATTTTAACATTACTTCCCTACTCCTATATTTAATGCTCTGATTTATAAAGGCCAGCACGCCAAAAGCTTTCTTTACCACCCTATCTACATGCGATTCCACCTTTAGGGAACTATGCACAGTTATTCCTAGATCCCTCTGTTCCACAACATTCCTCAATTCCCTACCATTTACCATGTACGTCCTATTTTGATTTGTCCTGCCAAGATGTAGCACCTCACACTTATCAGTATTAAACTCCATCTGCCATCTTTCAGCCCACTCTTCCAAATGGCCCAAATCTCTCTGTAGACTTTGAAAATCTACTTCATTATCCACAGCACCACCTATCTTAGTATCATCTGCATACTTACTTATCCAATTTTCCACCCCATCATCTAGATCATTGATGTACATGACATATAACAGTGGACCCAACACAGATCCCTGAGGCACCCCACTGGTCACTGGCTTCCAACCTGACAAACAGCCATCCACCATTACTCTCTGGCATCTCCCCATTCAGCCACTGTTGAATCCATCTTGCTACTCCGCCATTAACACCCAAAGATTGAACCTTCTTAACCAACCTTCCATGGGGAACCTTGTCAAAGGCCTTACAGAAATCCATATAGACAACATCCACTGCTTTACCCTCATCAATTTCCCTAGTAACCTCTTCAAAAAATTCAAGAAGGGTTGTCAAACATGACCTTCCAGGCCCCACCACTGACGTCAAACTAACAGGTCTATAATTCCTTGGTTTATTCTTTGAACCCTTTTTAAACAATGGAACAACATGCGCAGTACGCCAATCCTCCAGCACTATTCCCATTTCCAATGACATTTGAAATATTTTTGTCATAGCCCCTGCTATTTCTACACTAACCTAGGGAATATCCTGTCAGGACCTGGAGACTTATCCACTTTTATATTTTTCAAAAGTGTCAGTACTTCCTCCTCTTTGAATCTCATATTTTTCCATAGCTACTCTACTTTTTTCCCTTACCTCACAGAGTTCAATATCCTTCTCCTTGGTGAATACCGAAGAAAATAAATTGTTCAATATCTCCCCCATCTCTTTTGGCTCTGCAGATAGCTGTCCATTCTGGCTCTCTAATGGTCCAATTTTATCCTTCGTTATCCTTTTGCTATTAATATAGCTGTAGAAACCCTTTGGATTTACTTTCACCTTTCTTGCCAAAGCGACCTCATATCTTCTTTTAGCTTTTCTTATTTCTTTCTTAAGATTCCTTTTACATTCTTTATACTCAACTAGCACCTCATTTACTCCATGCCTCCTATAATTATTGTAGATATCTCTCTTTTTTCGAACCAAGTGTCCAATTTCCCTTGAAAACCATGGCTCTTTCCGATTTTTACTATTTCCTTTCAGCCGAACAGGGACATAAAGATTCTGTACTCTTACAATTTCCCCTTTTGTATGTATGTATGTGGCTTACATATGCAGATATGTATATATGTTTGTGTATGTATCTATATATATGTATATGTATATATATATATATATGTGCGTGTGTGTGTGTGTGTGTGTGTGTATATATATATATATATATTTATAGATGAGATAAAGTTTGTGAATTAATCGATGGGTAGCGGGGAAGGGGTAGGAATAAATAAGTGTATACTTTCTCCTACTCCTTTTCGAACATGTGAGATTTATTTTGTGATGTTTATGAGAAGTTATTCAATGAGTTGTGTCTAGGTTTATTGTACATTTCATTTCATTGTTATTGTTTTTAACTTTTTTTGTTTTACATGTTCGAAATAAAATATACACTACTAATGATACTATAGGTTCCTCTGGCAGCTCATTCCAGATACGGACTACCGTCTGGGCAAAAAAGGTTGCACCAGAGGTCACAATTAAATCTCTCCCCTCTCACCTTCATTGTATTCTAGGCCTTTGGTTCATTCATGCTGGGAGTATTGCCTGCAGTTCTGTTCACCCCCTGTACTTAAAGGATGTGAAGGCCTTTGAAGAGGTTTACCGGAACGATGTCTGGGTTAGGCGTATTAGCTACAAGGAGAGGTTGGACAGACTTGGGATTGTTTTCTCTGGAACCTGTTAGAAATGTATAACATTATGAGAGGCATAGATAGGGTTGACAGTCAGAACCTTTTCCCCACAATGGAAAAACACAAATACTAGAGGGCATAGCTTTAAGGTGAGAGGGGCAACATTTTTTAAGATGTGCGGAGCAAGTTTTTTTTTAAAAGAGGGAGGTGGGTGCCTTGAATGCACTAATGGGGGTGATGATTGAAGCAGATCGGAGGTACAAAGGGACTTGGGAGTGCTGGTGCAGTTGGTAGTAAGGAAGGCAAATACAGTGTTAGCTTTCATTTCAAGAGGATTAGAATATAAAAACAAGGATGTAATGCTAAGGCTTCATCAGTCACAGGGGAAGCCACATTTGGAATATTGTGAGCAATTTGGGGCCTTAAATCTGAGGAAGATTGTGTTGGCTTTGGATAGCGTCCAGAGGAGGTTCGTGAGAATGATACATGCGAAGATTGGATTGATCTATGAGGAGCATTTGATGGCTCTGGGCTTGTACTCACTGGAGCTTAGATGAGGGGGGATCTCAAGTCAGGTCAAGTCAAGTCACTTTTATTTCTATAGCACATTTGAAAAACAACTCTCGTTGTTGAAAATCTCATTGGAACTTACCGAATAGTGAATGCCCTGGATAGAGTTGATTTGAGAAGATATTTCCATGAGAGGGAGAGTCTAGGACCAGAGGGCACAGCCTCAGAATAAAAGGACGTACCTTTAGAATGGAGAAGAGGAGGAATTTATTTAGCTAGATCTGGTGAACCTATTCATTGCCACAAATGGTGGTGGCCAAGCCTTTGGCAATTTTTAAAGCAGATATTTATAGGTTCTGGATTTTTAAGGTGTCAACAGCTGAGGGGAGGAAGGAAGGAGAATGGGGTTGAGAGGGAAAAATAGATCAGCCATAATCGAATGGCAGAGTGGACTTGATGGGCCGAATGTCTTAATTCTGCTCCTATATCTTATGATCTTATAAGTTGGTGAGATTTGAAAGACTTTAATGATTTAATACTTTCTTGTATAGATGTGTAGGAAGGAACTGCCGATGCTGGTTTACACCGAAGATAGACACAAAATGCTGGAAAAACTCAGCGGGCCAGGCAGCATCTCTGGATAGAAGGAACGGGTGATGTTTTGGGTCGAGACCCTTTCCTAGTGTGTCTCTACATTCAATATTGCCTAATTTCATACCTAGCAATGTTAGCATACCTCGATTTCCTTACATGTAGCACCATTGGCGTTCCTGTGGCTCCAGGGGTGAGTTGCCTACACTAATGTTGCCCGACCCACTGGGTCCCTCCAGCAGTTTGCTTCTGCTCCCGATTACAGCTTCTGCCGTCTCTTGTGCTTCCATAAAACTTCCCTGTTGCACGCGGCTCATTATCATATCTGAGCGAACCACTTAACCATTAATCCATTGGGACTTGATCTTTAGACACTTATTTATCTCTCTCTATACCTCCCCTCTCAGAGTACCTAATTAAAATTTAACTAGACAGGAGGGTCACAAATGAGCTATTCAAAAGACAATGTTATCTAGGAAATTGTCTTCTGAGGCAATTAACAAAACCAGTGGATAAGCAATCATGATAAATGATTCAAAAATGTTGCATCAAGTGTTGCAATTGAGCTCCCAAATAAAAATGTTATAACCTTTCTCTAATGGCTCTGTTACATCAGATTTTATGCGCAGTGCAATGCAAGGTAAAGCTGTCTGCCGCCGTAAAGAGCCAGATACCAGATCGTCCACTCGGTGTGAACTCATTGACAAGTGACTGCTAATTTGGCACAAATGAGCATCATCTCCGCAAACTCACTGCGAAGGTGTATGCAAAGTTCAGCCAATGTTGGATGGATTGGGTAGACCAAACCATCAGCCCAGATGTGTTCCTTTATGCTGTTTCAGACAAACGCATACAAGTGCCAAGAGTCGACCGCGTTCCCTGAAGACGGGCCTCGACCTGAAACGTCACCTGTTCCTTTTTACCAGGGATGCTGTCTGACCCGCAGTTACTCCAGCTTTTGGTGTCTATTTTATGTTTAATTATCATATCGAGGCAGTGAATGTCGCTGGGAATCCACAATAAAAACAGAAAGTGGTGGAAAGCACGAGACAGTTCGGCAGAGTTGCTCCGAGAATTTATGAATTTAATATATAATAAATACTTTATTGATCCCCTCCGGGAAATTCAGATGTCAGAAGCCCCCAACCAACAAACCCACACATTCCAAACAAACGCAGGCAGAAAATACATAAAATACCATGTGGACACTACCTGAGAGCATTAAATACTTAAAAAGACCAATAATTAACAATTCAAAAATTAAAAAATGCATGAATTTATGAATTCACAAGATGATAAGTGGAGAGAAACTTTAGAGATAAAGCAAAGAAACAGGTACTTCAGCCCACAGAGTCCTCGCCGACCAGCAATCACTCCCATGCCCTAGCACTAACCTACACACCAGGGACAAGTTACCATTTTAACCAAACCCAATTAACCTACAAACCCGCACGTCTTTGGAGTGTGGGAGGAAACCGGAGCACCCAGAGAAAACCCACTCGGTCACAGAGAGAACATACCAACTCCGTACAGGTGGCGCAGCGGTAGAGTTGCTGCCTTGCAGCGAATGCAGTGCCAGAGACCCGGGTTCGATCCCGATTACGGGTGCTGTCTGTACGGGGGTGTGTACGGTAGAACCCCGTGACCTGCGTGGGTTCTCCGAGACCTTCGGTTTCCTCCCACATGCCAAAGGCATACAGGTTTGTAGGTTAATTGGCTTGGTAAATGTACAAAATGATCCCTAGTGTGTGTAGGATAGTGTTAATATGCGTGAACCGCTGGTCTGCGCGGACCCGGTGGGCCGAAGGGCCTGTTTTTGCGCTGCATCTCTAAAAATTAAAAAATAATACAATAAAACTGTAGTCGGGTTCAAACCTGGGTCTCTCGCACTGTAAGGCAGCAACTCTACCGCTGCGCCACCATGCCACCTGTGCCTTTACTGTATATCGGAACCAAATACATTTATACCTCACTCCAGGGATAGACACAAAATGCTGGAGTAACTCAGTGGGACAGGCAGCATATCTGGTGGAAAGGAATGGGTGACATTTCGGGTCTAGACCCTTCTTCAGTCTGCCATTCCTTCTCTCCAGAGATGCTGCTTGTCCCGCTGAGTTACTCCAGCATTTTGTGCCTATCTTCAATGTATAACGAGCATCTGCAGTTCGGTCCGACACTTAACCTCACTCTAGGTTGGGGTTTGAACCAGCTACCAGCAGCATGTGAGTTTCCCTATGAACATGCCCCACGTTAAGTGGGGACCGGGTTTCCCAGCTCTCTAACTCCCGTGCGGGGGGCGCAGGGACACTGCCATGTGCCTGTTTCTTCAACCTGTCTCTGGTTGTGATATCGCCTCAAAAAATCCAAAATAAACACATCACCACCTTCAGGGTGAAATCTCTGCTTCATTGTTGGAATTGTCACAATGAAAACAAACTCATCTCACTGTAAGTCATGTTTAAAAAAAGTATGTTTCTACTTTGGTAGGCATTTATTCATGGCTTGGAGTATTACTGATGGCTGGTGGAATTGATGCTGACAACACCATATCATGGGACATGGCTTAGTCTCATAAAATGCATTTATCCCCAGTTAAATAATATATATTTCAAGTATGATCAGAGATAAGTGTCAGTCATTCCTGGGATTTTTATTGTATAACAAGAAATGCCTGCATATCCCTCTTGTATTGATTCTAATCTTCTAATTTCTATGTGGAATAAAGTGAACGGCTGCATTGGTTCCCGCGACAGTATGAAGTATTTTGTATTATCGGGTGCGCCTCTAGTTTTGTGTATCTGAGCTTACTCCGCAGGTCTCCTTACTCAGTAATCCTCAGCGTGTTCAGCTAATCGTAGCGGATTCCAGCATGGTGTGCAGGGAGGAGATGCAGATGCTGGTTTACACCGAACATAGGCACAAAAAGCTGGAGAAACTCAGCGGGGCAGGCAGCATCTCTGGAGAGAAGGAATGGGTGACTTTTCCCGGTCGAGACCCCGCTTCAGACTGAGAGTCGGGGAGAGGGAGACTCAGAGGTAAGGAAGGGTAAGGTGTGAAAATTAGATATCAAAAGAGATGCGGGATCAAGGGAAATATAGAATAGATCATTGTCAGCTAGGAGAAGCTGGCCACTGAGCATGCAGATATAACATTTAATCAGGACAGTCAGACTGGCCGGAGAACGGGGAAGGGGGAGAGCCCTCCATTGTCAGACTGTCTCAAGAAACAGTCATTCCCTTTATCCTGTATCTGTACACTGTGGACGGCTTGACTGTAATCATGTATTGTCTTTCCGCTGACTGGTTAATGCGTGACCGTACCTCAATTGACCCAAGTTCAATGAAAGCCACATTCCCCATCACCCATTCCACTTGAGAACAAGTCAAGGAATGTGTTGGCCACTTTGACTTTTTAATTATTGGTACTGGCTTATCATTGTCTCATGGACTGAAAAGCTGTTGCTTGCGAGCTATCCAGTCAAAGTAGATATACATGAAGACAATGAAGCCATGCAGTGGTGCAAAGAGAAAAAATCCAGAGTGTAGAATATGTAGAATATATTTCTTAGTTCTTCAAATCGTCTCTGCTCATCAAAAAGTTGACGGGTTTAACTTAATCTTGCCATAGATTCAAATCCTATATTTAATCACCGAGTGACCAATTTACTAAAATGTGCTGGGTGCTTTCACATTCACTCTTCACTCCCATTCCCCTCCTCGGGCACGTTTCCCACCAGTTTAATGGACTCGCACACATCCTGCTTCTTCTTAACGAAGTTAAATCTTTAACACGAAGAATTTTGCAGAGGGAAAGCAGGCATTTACGATCTTGTAACGCCATCTGCATTGCATCTACATGTGAAATATTTATTACCTGCGAGCGACATTGCTATATGTTAAAGTGCCTTACACAGAGCTACTCTGGAGCAGGGACAGGTTTCACTGTGATCTTGGCTGTGGAGAGCAGGGAGCTGGAATGTCTAGTATGCAGGCAATTAAAATAATGACAATCCCTTTTCTAAAATCATTTTTCCTGGAACCAATTGCAAAGGGAACAATAAGAAGAAATGCAGAGATTATTCGCCAGAAATATCTTTTTAACTGTGAAGGATTTTATAGGTAGGAATTATGCCTCATGACGTTTTTACTGCAATGTGATGCTTTACAAACGAGTCTCTTCTCTTCACAAGTGAAACCCAAAATGCTGTAGTAACTCAGCAGGTCAGGCAACATCTCTGGAGTCTGAAGAAATGTCATCCATTCCTATTCTCGGCATTCAGAGATGCTGCCTGCCCCGTTGAGTTACCCCAGCATTTTGTGTCTATCTTCGGTTTAAACCAGCATCTGCAGTTCCTTCCAAAACATCTCTGGAGGACATGGATAGGTGACGTTTCAGGTCGGCATCCTTCGTAGACTCAAGGCAGGTTCAACCAATACGAAGTATCGTTCTTCACTCACATACCGCAAGTTCTTTTATACAAGGGAAGGTCCCACAAACAGTGATGGCGTTGCAGGTAGCTGTGGTGGTGAAGAAGGCTTTTGGAATGCTGGCCTTCATCAGTCGGGACACTTGAGTATAGAAGTTGGGACATTATGTTACAGTAGTACAAGAGGTTGGTGAGGAGGTTCTTGGAGTCATGTGTTCAGTTTTGGTCGCCCTTCTGTAGGAAAGGGCGACCAAAGAGCTGGAAAGAATGCCATTGAGCTGGAAAGAGGGCAGAGAAGATTTACAAGGATGTTGCCAGGACACGAGGGCCTGAGCTATTGGGTCGGAGTTGCTCCACCGCTATTTCATCTGATCTGCTGTTTAGTTGAGTTTGGTTTAGTTTAATTTAGTTTAGTTTAGTTTAGTTTATAGATACAGCTTCAAAACAGGCCCTTCGACCCACCGAGTCCATGCCGACCAGCAAGCCCCGCACACTAACACTATCGTACACACATTTGGGACAATTTACAATTTTACCAAGCCAATTAGCCCACAAACCTGCACATGTGTAGGAGTGTTGCTGCCTTACAGCGCCAAAGACGCGGAGCGATCCTGACTACAGCTGCTGTTTGTATGGAGTTTGCACGTCCTCCCTGTGAGCACGTGGGTTATCCCCGGGTGCTCCGGTTTCCTCACACACTCCAAAGACGTTGGTTAATTGGCTTCAGTAAAATTGTAAATTCTTCCTCGTGTGTGGGATGTTGCTAGTGTACAGGTATCGTTGGGCCTGTTCTACATCTAGGTTTAGAGGGATATGGACCAAACGCAGGTAGGATTGGACTAGCGTAGATGGCGCATGTTGGTCAGCGTGGGCAGGTTGGGCTGAAGGGCCTGTTTCCGCTCTCTATGACTATAAATGACTGGAGTCTGAAGGGCCTATTTCCATGCTGTATCTCTGAACTAAAATTAAAAAAAAACTCATCTTTGGTGTCAGATGTATGTAAACAAAAGAGCAGGGAGAATTCGCCCAGTAAAATAGGCAAGAATTACTCTTCAAGCAATATAATCAAAACCAGTTAAAGAGGCAACATCATGTTTTTTTATTAAAACATGTATATTGATGTTATTGAAAATGTCTGGCTCTGTTGCTCATTCCTAACGATCCCAAACTGAGGGGAGAACAAATATTTGACCATATTCATAATCAAAAGAGTAAAGAGTGTTTAATTCTCATGTGGACCGACACCAGAACAATGAAATTCTTACTTGCTGCACCTTAACAGGCCCATAAATGCAATAACATATAACACAGATAGTATATAATAACTAAAGGAAAAATAAATGTTTAGCCTAATACTAGGTAACCATAAGAGTGCTCAAATCTGTTGTGCAACCAAATACACAGTCTATAGAAGATGTTTAAGGAAGAACTGCAGATGCTGGAACAATCGAAGGGGGATAAAAATGTTGGGGAAACTCAGCGGGTGAGGCAGCATCACTGAATTTCTCCAGCATTTTTGTCTACAGTCTATAGAAGATCATGGTTGCTGGGGTTAGTGTTGTGCAGTGTTCCAGAGCCTGATGGTTGCCAGGGAGAGGCTGTTCTTGAACCTGGAGGTCATGGTTTTCAGGCTCCCACGATACGGTACGGTGCGACGTGGTTCGATACGATACGATAGAACTTCATTTATCCCAGGAGGGATATTGGTCTGCCAACAGTCATAAAAACACAATAAGGCACATGAAACATTATATTAAAGTGATGAGTGGGAAGTCCAGGATTGGGGATGTGCAAAGATTGGGGGGGGGGGGAGAAGAGTGAGGAGTTGTGCAGTTCGACAGCCACAAGGAAAATTGATCTCCTGTGGCGTTCTGTGCTGCATCTTGGTGGAGCCAGTCTGTTGCTGAAGGTGCTCCTCAGGTTGACCAGTGTGTCATAGACTGGGTGAGCTGTATTGTCCAAGATGCTCTGCAGTTTGAGCAGCATCCTCCCCTCCAAGTCCAAATCCAGTGAATCCAACTCCACCCCCAGGACAGAGCCAGCCTTCCTGATGAGCTTGTTCCCGATGTACCCGTACCTTCCCTGTATCTTCCCCTTGATGGTAGCAGCGAGTTGAGAGCATGGCCAGGGAGGCGAGGGTCGTTGATGATATTGGCTGTCTTTTCGAGGCAGCACTTCCTGTAGACCCCTTCAATGGTGGGAGGTCAGTACCCGTGATGGAGCGGGCAGTGCGTACCGCTCTCTGCAGTCTCCTTCGTTTACGTCAGAACTATCAGATAAGGACGGCGGATATCCCCCCCTGAAGGGCATTAGTTTACCAGGTGAATTGTTCCAAAAAATTGCCACCTTCTTGGTTGCTATTTTAGAATTAGAGTTTCATTATGGATTGTTATGTGTACCGAGGTACAGTGAAAAGACTTTGTTGCGTATTAGGATAGGGTTAGAGGGATATGGACCAAATGCAAGTAGGTGGGACTAGCGTAGATGGGGCATGTTTTGTCGGCGTGGGCAGGTTGGGCTGAAGGGCTCGTTTCCGCTCTCTCTGACTCTATAAATGACTGGAGTCTGAATGATAGGACTGATGCATGACACGGTCAACCATGTCCCGATGGTAAACCACAGGGGACACTAATGGTGTAAAGGCTTGATTGGGAGACTAGAGGATTAAAGATCAAATGCTTGATTGCCGAGTCGCTTGTGCTGATGAAGGGGGGTGAAGGGGAGTTGAATAGAATGATTGGTATCAAGCATCTGATTGAAGAGATGGTGTAATGAGGAGGGCATAGATTTTCATCAGTCACTGGAATTGGTTCGCGAGTCCGCTGTGGATTATTTGAACAGACAGCCGTTGTCCAAATCAATACAGGTGGATGAACGATCAGATCCGAGCTTAGTAACTATAATTGGGAATTATTGAGACAAGAAGTGGAAGAGTCAAGGAAACGTAAACTGGGGAATAAGGATCAGTCAGTGAAAGGAGAGCTTCCAAAAAAAAGCAGAGGGTTCATAAGTTCATAGGTTTTAGAAACATTGAAAATAGGTGCAGGAGGAGGCCATTCGGTCCTTCGAGCTAGCACCGCCATTCATTGTGATCATGGCTGATCGTCCCCTATCAATAACCCGTGCCTGCCTTCTCCCCATATCCCTTGACTCCTCTAGCCCCTCTAACTCTAACTCTCTCTTAAATCCTTCAGGATGTTTTAGGAGCATTCGGCCTATCAAGTCTACTCTGCCGTTCAATCATGGCAGGTCTATCTTTTCCACTCAACCCCATTCTCCTGCTGTCTCCCCTTTCTAATCAAGAATCTTAAAAATAGCCGATGACTTGAACAACTCAGCCGTCCGTGGCAATGATTTCCACACATGCACCACCCTCTGACTCAAGAAGGAGACGGGGAAAGCATTCGTGAGGAAGAGGGGATTTTTTAAATTTCCAAAAAGAATCACCTCGGGGCTCATCTTAATTTCAACAAAAGCCCTGCAGAAACTTTTGAATAATGACATGCTCCAGACTTTTTATTGGAGATTCTGTGGATCTGGTCAAGCGTCGAGTCAAGAGTGGTTTATTGCCCCAGATACAACGATGACATTCTTATTTGCAGCAGCACAACAGAATACAGTGTGTAGACATAGTACACTGTAAACAATATAATAAACGAGAAACACAGTTCAGTGTGTGTATATTTACACACTCACATGTACGTGACTGCATATGACTGTAGCAGGCAATTGAGAAAGGTCCTTTGTAAATTTGTTCCAAAAATCAAGTGAAGGACAGCGGTGCAGATACAACATCTGAGGTTAAGACACTTGCACTAGGTCCAGGGGCACAGTTGGTAGAGCTGCTGCCTCACAGCACAGAGACCCTGGTTCAAGTGTGACCTCGGGTGCTGTCTGTATGGAGGTTGCATGCTCTTCCTGTGACTGTGACTGTGACTGTGACTGGGACTGGGACTGGGACGGTGACTGTGTGGGTTCCCTCCACTAACTTAATTGGCTTCTGTAAATTGTCCCTAGTACGTAGTCCAGAACCAGTGTATGGGGTGATCGCTGGTCGGTGCGGTTCGGGGGGGGGGGGGGGGGGGGGGCAAAGGACCTGTTTCCATCCTGCATCACTAAATCAAACTAAACTAAACTAAACTAAACTAAAAAGATGGACAAAGGAACTGCAGATGCTGGTTTACACCGAAGATAGACCCAAAATGCTGGAGACATTCAGTGGGTCAGGCAGCATCTATGGAGAAAAGGAATAGGTGACGTTTCGGGTTGAAACCCTTATTCTGATCTAAACCAGACATAAACTAACCCATCTTATACATGGTAATCTCTGATGCTGATCAAAACCATCTCGCAGGAGAGAGAGATCAAACAAGAAAATAAAGAGTACATAAAAGGCTGGAGAAACTCAGCGGATGCAGCAGCATCTAAGGAGCGAAGGAGATAGGCAACGTTTCGGGCCGAAACTCTTCTTCAGACGGAAGAACCCCTTTGCATTTCACAATGTCAGATGTAAACAGGCTGAGCTGCGACTATGTTGGTGAAGCACAGAGGCAAAGTGTGGCAATGTCACAGAAAGGGCCTGTCCCACTTGGCGATGTTTGTGGCAACTGCCGGCATCCTATCAGTGTCGCCAAAAGATTTTGAACATTTCAAAATCCAGCAGCGACAAAAAAAATGTTGCGACACTTGAAAATACACCGCCCATCATACGTTGTAACGTCGCATCACGTCGCATCACTCCGCGCATTTTTCGGGTGACCTGATACGTCAGTCAATGATGCCGGCAGTTGCCAAAAAAATCGCCAAGTGGGACAGGCCTTGAAAGTACGCAAACAGGCCCTTCGACCCAACTCATTCATGCTGGCCACGATATCCTATCCAATCTATTTAAGAAGGAACTGCAGATGCTGGAAAATCGAAGGTAGACAAAAGTGCTGGAGAAACTCAGCGGGTGCAGCAGCATCTATGGAGCGAAGGAAATAGGCAACGTTTCGGGCCGATGCTGCATATATGATGCTGCTGCACCCACTGAGTTTCTCCAGCACTTTTGTCTACCTCCTTTCCAATCTAGTCCCTTTAGCCTGCAGGCTGGCCCATATATCCCTCTAAACCTTGCATCTGCACGAATCTGTCTAAATTAAAGCAAAGTAAAATGCAAACATCCAGGCAAAGAGAGTGGGACAGGTGATTTCTAATGTCCATCGGCACGAATCAAGGCCAATCACACAGATTGTCCTGCAATTTAGCCAATTTACTGAGGGCGGAGTTGCCTTTTTACAAGTGGTTACATTTTGTCACAGGGAGTTATTTGTCAACGCTCTTCTCCTGACTGTGCGGCTTGCTTATAATTTAGAAAAGTAAATTATAGCGTGTGCTGTTCCTAGCATATGTTCATGTTTGCATATAATTCTGTATCATCTGTCTGCTGCAATGGATTATTTATAAAAATGCTTCAAAGCGGCACAAATACAATAATTATCCTCGATTAAGAAATTCCTTACTTCCTTTCAGGGACATCATTTGAGATTTTGCAGTGGACAGGGTAATTTGACAGATTGAAGCGGGAAGCAATCTGGAACTGACTTCTGGTGGAGGGTAATAGTGCACTAGAATCAAAAAAGTTACTTTAAAATGTTTTACTGAGCAAAGAGACATATTTTTTAACTTGGGGAGTTAAAGTTAACTTGGAGGTCTAACTTGGGGCAGGACCTAGACTGTGAATGGTACGGCTCTATGGAATGTTGTAGAGCAGAGGGACCCAGGAGTACAGGTATACACCTGGTTCCTTGACGCTAGAGACCCAGATAGATAGGGTGGTCAAAACAGCTTTTGCCACATTGGTCTTCATCAGTCAGAGTTGAGTATAGAAGTCGGGAGGTCATGTTGCGGTGTTCAGTTCTGGGCACCATGTTCTAGGAAAGATGTTGTCAAGCTGGAAAGGCTACAGAGAAGATGTACGAGGCTGTTGCCAGGTCTAGAGGGTCTGAGCTATAGGGAGACGTTGAGTAGACTGGGACTCTATTCCTTGGAGCACAGGAGGATGAGGAGTGATCTTATTGAAGTGTATAAAATCTTGAGATGAATAGATTGGGTAGATGCACAGAATCTCTTGCCCAGAGAAGGTGATTCGAGAACCAGAGGACATAGGTTTAAGGTGAAGCGGAAAAGGTTTAATAACAATCTGAGAGGTAACCTTTTTACACAAAGGGTGGTGGATGTATGGAACGTGCTGTCAGAGGAGGTAGTTGAGGCAGCGACTATCCCATAATTTGAGAGACAATTAGACAGATGCATGGATAGGACAGGTTTGGAGGGATATGGACCAAACACAGGCAGGTGGGACTAGTGTAGCTGGGACATGTTGGCCGGTGTGGGCAAGTTGGGTCATTGGGCCTGTTTCCACACTGTATCATTCTATGACTCAATGCATCTCAGGCTAATGTTGCAGTTGCTTTAATCGGTCGGGGAACTTGGACTTAGAGTTATGGGCCTGTCCCACTCACGCAACTTTTTAGGTGACGACAGGAGACTATGAGGTCGCCACAAGGCCACCACATGTTCGCCGGAGGTTGCCGGGGAGTTGCCTGCGTGGCCGTGAGCAGTTCCCGCATTCTCCTAGCTAGTCGCGGCTTCATTCTGGTCGCTGCTAATTTTTCAACATGTTGAAAAATTAGCGGCGACCAGAATGTTGACGCCATGGAGAGTAGCGTGAATTCTAGTGATGTAGGTGCAGTGGTAGTGGGTCGCCAGGAGGTCGTAGGTTGTCATAGGTTGTCGTAGGTCGTCACCGGTGCTGACCGGTGAATTTAATTGGCTCATTGGAGAAAAGAAAACGTAAACTGTAGTTTTCAGAACCAATGATAACCGACCGTTAATGGTAATGTCCGCCGAGCTTCACAGCCGTGTATCTCTGGCTTCTTAAAAGTTGTCTCCACTCCTTCTCCCCACTTCTCCCCTCTCCCCCTCTATTAAAGGACTTATGTGACCCTTCCCATACACTGTGCTTTCACCGTCTTAATTACAGCGCCAACCTTCCTGTTCATCGTGGTGTGTGGCTGTATGTATCACATTGGCTTTGCACCGTATGAATTTTGCTCAGACAGCGCTCCCCCCGCTTGCTCTGTCCCCGAAGGAAGCGATGTGTGTGCGTGTGTGTGTTCCACTCTGACAGTTGCTGTCCCAGTCGCCTGCTACGACTTGACAGTGGCCTGAAAAATCACCTAAGTGTGACAGGCCCATTAGGAAGGCATGTTGCGGCTCTATAGAACCTTGATTAGGCCGCATTTAGAGTATTGTGCGCAGTTCTGGTCGTCCTTTTACAGAAGGGCTATGGAGGATTTGGAATCTGCAGAATAGCCTTGCCATAACACTGCATGGATTGAAGGGTATTAGCAGTAATGAGACATTGGACAAATCTGGAATGTTTTCTCTGGAGTATCAGGAAATGAGGAGTGACCTGAAAGCTAGATATAAAATTAAGCAAGGCATAGATAGGGTAGACAGATTAAACCTCGTCCCTAGGTGGAAATCTCCAGGGCTAGAGGGCACAGCTTTATGTTAGGCAGGGGAAAGATGGTTGCCTGTGATGCACTTGCAGGGGTGGTTTGAGAGTCTCGCAGAGAGGCACATGACTCTGCAGAGAATGAAGAGATATGGGTCACGTGGAGATAGTTTCATTTGGAGATTTGTTTAAGTTGGCATCATGTATGCCACAGGGATTGTGGGAGGAAGGGCCTGTTCCTGTGTCATCCTATTCTGGAAGATAGACACAAAATGCTAGAGTTACTCGGCGGGTCGGGCAGCATCTCTGGAGAAAGAGCATAGGTGATGTTTGGAGTTGGAACCCTCCTTCAGACTGAAAGATAAAGGTGGAGGCGGAGGAGAAAACTGGTGGTGAGGAAAGGACCGAACAAACCAGGACCGTCCCGCATCAGATGACCTTAGGAAGGGTGGAGTTCATAAAGGTCCATTGTTGGCTGTGGAAGACGTACTAACCAGAGGAATGCAAGGATCCAAACAGTGGGACTGGCGGGATGCCTAGGGTGGGGGAGGGGGGGATGGAGGGGAGGGGGTGGTTTTACGGAGTTAGGAAATTAGAGAATTCAACATTTATAACGCTGGGTTGTAAGCTGCCCAAGTGAAATATGAGGTGCTGTTCATCCAGTTTGTGTGTAGCCTCACTCTGGCAGAGGCAAAGGACAGAAAGGATTTACGTACTATGAAGAGCACTGTTGTATGTTATAAGTTAAGTGCTTGATATACATTACACTGTATGATTCATTCTTAAAGCTGTATGCACAATATATGCAACGCCATTTGAAGAATTCGGATAGCAATGAATGCCAGTGAGGACCACATTCCAGGCATGAATAGAACAATGAATAAATTAATAAAAAGGGGCGGCACGGTGGCACAGCGTAGAGACCTGGGTTCGATTCTGATGTACAGTACAGAGTTTGTACGTTCTCCCCATGGCTGCGTGGGTTTTCTCCAGGTACACATGTTTCCTCCCACACTCCAAAGAAATACAGGTTTGTAGGTTAATTGCCATCGGTAAAAATTGTAAATTGTCCCGAGGATAGTCAATCGACAATAGACAATAGGTGCAGGAGTAGAGGCTATTCGGCCCTTCGAGCCAGCACCGCCATTCACTGGGATCATGGCTGATCATCCCCAATCAGTACCCCGTTCCTGCCTTCTCCACATATCCCCTGACTCCCCTATCTTTAAGAGCCCTATCTACCTCTCTCTTGAAAGCAACCAGAGAACCGGCCTCCAACGCCCTCTGAGGCAGAGAATTCCACAGACTCACAACGCACTGTGTTAAAAAGTGTAGGATAGTGCTAATGTATGGGATCGCCGGTCGGCGCAGACTCGGTGGGCCAAGGGGCATGTTTCCACGCTGTATCTCTAAACTAAACTGTACTAAATCGTTAAAGAAAGATTGTGTCGGAACATAATGGAAAGATATTTACCAGTTGTTAATTGATTTGCCTCTGCTGAGACAACATCGGCCGAATACCTTCTTATTGTTCAGCAGTTCTCGATGTGAAATGTGTCCTCCTGCAGCTGAACACATGCAACTGGACAGGGAGCTCTTTCAGATAGACTCTTCTTCAGTCAGAGGGCAGTAAATCTGTGAACTCATTGCCACAGAGGGCTGTGGAGGCCTAGTCAGTGGATATTTTTAAGGCAGAGCTGGACAAATTCCTGATTAGAACGGGTGTCAAGGGTTATGGGGTGAAGGCAGGAATATGGGATCGAATGGATGGGCCGAATGGCCTAATTCTACTCCTATAACTTGTGAAGAAATGTTGTGCAAGAACAGCGTTTGCTATTGAAAAGGGTCTCCGTTTTACCTCAGAGGTTAGCTGAGCCATAAACTGTTCGAATGCCAGCCAGTCCAAGATTTCAACTCCTGTGGTCTTTTAATGAAATGCCCGCTTTTATCAGAGTTTTTGACATTCAACTTTAGAATGAGTTCTCTTGTTTCACGATCTGTAGATTGGTTTCCAGACAAGTGACAACATAATCAGCCTTTCTTTTGTAGCTATTATTTGTGTTTTTCATAAATGCGAAATAAAAATTTGAAGGCATTTTATTTTTGCTTCAGACATTAATCAAGGAAAGGGAACAAGTAAGGTGCTCGCGTATATTGTTTGTGGCAAGTTAATTCTTTTAATAGAGACACAAGAGACTGTAGTTGCTGTGTTATTGATCAAAGAACAAACAGTTCTGGACAAACTTTGGGTGGCACAGCTGTAGAGTTGCTGCCCAACAGTGCCAGAGACCCGGGTTCAATACTGACTACGGGCGCTGTCTGTACAGAGTTTGTACCTTCTCCCTGTGACCACGTGGGTTTTCTCCAGGTGCTCCGGTTTCCTATCACATCCCAAAGAAGTGCAGGTTTGTAGGTTAATTGGCTTCTGCAAACTGTCCCTAGTGTGTAGGATAGACCTAATGGATGGGTGATAGCGGGACAGCATGGACTCAGTGGGCCGAAGGGCCTATTTCCACACTGTAGCTCTGAACTAAATCCAATTAAATGGAATTGAACTGGAGGGAAATGGACAGACGACATTTTATCAGTATCCATTTTAGCTTATTCACACACATTTCACATTTCACATTTCACGAACTGCTGAACAATTAGAGGATATCCAGCCGATATTGTCTCAGCAGAGGTAAACGGACCCGTTGAGTTCCTCCAGTAATTGTTATAATAGTCCAGTTGTGGTTGCTCAGGCTGTGTTTATTCTTTATTGTTCCGGGAAGAGACACAGATGAGGCATTTCCTAAAATTAGAACTGAACTCAAAGATACAAAGATGTGGGTCACTTCTTCTTCTTCCGTGTGGCGTGCACGGCCTAAAGTTGGAGGACAACTTGTTCTATTTGATCTTCCGTTTGTGCACGTCGAGTTGATTGCATTAGTCGAAACAGGGCGGACCATGTGAATCTTCCACCCCATGTGGATCAGAAGCAGGTCTTAAACTTAAACTTAAATCTATTTCCCCACTCATTGATTAGCAAAGTCCAACACTGAGTGACCAAGATGCCTGATTATCACTGATCCACACGTCTACTGGTAATGTTTATTGCGTGGCAGATGGTAATTGTAATGTTTAAAATACATTTAGACAGATGCAGGAACGAGAAAGAAGACGAGGAGGTGTTTCTTTAGTCAGAGGGTGGTGGATCTGTGGAATTCATTGCCACAGAACGCAGTGGAAGCCATCAATGGATATTTTTAAGGCGGAGATTGACAGATTCTGGATTAGTACGGGTGTCAGGGGTTATGGGGAGAAGGTAGGAGAATGGGGTTGGGGTAGATCAGCCATGATTGAATGACGTAGTAGTCTTGATGGGCCAAATGGCCTCATTCAGTTCCTATAACATATGAACGTTTGTAGATGGAACCGGGATCAGAACAAACCCCTTCACTCAGAGAGTGATAGACTTGTGGAATCCTCTCCCTCAGAACGCAGCAGATGTCAAAGTGGTGAATAGACTTGAGGAGTTTTTGTAGCCACAGAGGCACCAAGGGGTGCGAGAGACAGCAAGAGTATTGTGTAGTCATGGTCATATTGAAGGGCAAGGGGGAATCAAAGTGTTGAGTTGTCCCCTCCTGCTGCTATTTTCTATGTTTAGTTTAGTTCAGTTTAATTGAGTTTAGTTTAGTTTATTGTCACAAGGTTCAGTGAAACGTTTTTGTAGCATGCTAGCCAGTAAGCTGCAAGACCATACAGGATTACAATCGAGCCATTCACAGTATACAGATACAGGATAAAGGGAATAATGTCTAGTGCAAGGTAGAGTCTGTTCAAAGGTAGGTCTCCAGTGAGGTAGATAGTAGTTCAGGACTGCTCTGTGGTTGTGATAGGATGGTTCAGTCGCCTGATAACAGTTGTTTCTGAGATGTTTTGTTCAGAGATACAGAGCGGAAGCAGGCCCTTCGGCCCACCGAGACTGCGCCGACCAGCGACCCCTGCACATTAACACTATCCCACACAAACACCGGGGATAATTTACAATTTACACTTATACCAACCCAATGAACCTAAAAAACCTGCACGTCTTTGGAGTGTGGGAGGAAACCGAAGATCTCGGAGAAAACCCACGCAGGTCACGAGGCGAATGCAAAAACTCCGTACAGACAGCACTCATAGTCAGGATTGAATCCGGGTCCCGGGCGCTGCAAGCGCTGTAAGGCAGCAACTCTACCGCTGCACCACCATTGATCGATTTCATGAGATGGTCAGAACGATTTGGATGTCAGATTGACTTCCCTCCCTACCCCCCCTCCCCATGTTAAATTTGATTGCTGAGGTCAATTGGAGACTGCAGACATTCTGACTCCAGGCTCACCAAGTCATTAAGAATGGAGATAGGAATACTTAATTGTCACATGTGACCAGGCACAAGTGCGGTCATTTGCTTGCATACACAATGTACACAAATAGCAGCTACCTACGCCATTGAATATCACTGTAGGAAGGTGAGGGTTGCGGCAGATCGCAAATAGCTTTTCTTTCTCCTGAAATAATGTTCCTCCAAGTGTCACCCAAACTTTTGTACACAGAACAAACTAACAAATGAAGTCCATAAGCACACAATTGCGGTTTTTATATTTTTATTAAACAACGCGGTTCACAATATGTCAAAAGACGCATTGTGCTGTGCTATTTAATGGCATTCCTTAATAAGCTAAATCCCAGTAATGTAGAGGCCAGCAAGTCTCATTGTGGTTAAGAGGGGATTTTTTTTGCTGTGGTCTATAATAAGTTGCAGAGGTTCTTGCTCGGAATCTGCATTCCTCAAAAAGTTATTTTGTTTCTTTAAACTTTTTATGTTGAAAAGTCACCCAGCTATAGGAAGGAGGTTATTCAGTTGGCAAGCAAGCAGAAGAGATTCAATCAAGATGTTACCTGAGCTTGGGGGGCTTGAGTTAAAGGGGGAGGTTGGATCGGCTGGGACTTTTTTAAATATGAATTTATTTGATCAGAAATAATACATCCGAGGGAACTTCTGGATATTAAAAGGTTGAAGATTACCAAAGGTGTAGCAGTAGAGTTGCTGCCTTACAGCGCCAGATGCCCGGGTTCGATCCCGACTACGGGCGCTGTCTCTACGGAGTTTGTACGTTTGTTCTCCCCGTGCCCTGCGTGGGTTTTCTCCAAGGTCTTCGATTTCCTCCCACACTCCAAAGACGTACAGGTGCGTGGGTGTAAGCCCTGTCCCACAGTACGAGTTCATTCCAAGCGATCTCCCGAGTTTGCCCTGATTCGAACTCGGAGATTTACGGGAATGGCCGCTCGTCGATACTCGGGGCTCTCGTGGACATTATTCAACATGTTGAAAAATCTTCACGAGTCTGCCCGTGCTTACCAGCCATTAGCGGTACGAGCCGCTAAGAGACGTCCCCGAGCTCCGACGTACCCGCTACGTTCATTCTCCGTACTTACCACGAGTTTGATTTTTTTTAAACTCGGGAGAGCTCTTGGAAAGAACTCGTACCATGGGACAGGGCTATTAATTGGCTTGGTATAAATGTAAAGTTGTCCCTAGTGTATGTGTAGGATAACGTTAGTGCGCAGGGATCGCTGTGCGGTGCGGACTCGGTGGGCCAAAGGGCCTGTTTCTGCGTTGTGTCTCTAAACTAAGAAAGCTAAAGTTAAACAGGCTTAAAATTAAATTCAAAGAAACTCATTCAGAAGAGTTAATGTTCAAATTTCCTTCTTAAAACAAGCCGTAAAGTTGGGGGGGGGGGGGGGGTGGGGGGAGTCGTGAACGCGGACTTGCATCTAAGGATGGATCAATGTACGAGTTTATCTTCAGCAACAGTTGAAGGGCATCCACCAGATGAAGCTTCAGTTGGAAACTAGACTGGATAACTGAGAGATTAGTGGACGTTGAACACATCTAGAAGTATATGCTCAGAGTCTACAGCTGGTGGTGGGAAGCAGGATATCATGGCCAGAATTATCCGTGTGACAACTGGGTCATTCTCTGACACTTGGGCAGGAAGTTCATAAGGTCATAAGTGATAGGACCAGAATTAGGCCATTCGGCCCATCAGGTCTACTCCACCATTCAATCATGGCTGATCTATCTCTCCCTTCGTCTTCTTCCTGCGTGTGGCGTGCACAGCCTAAAGTTGTTGGACAACTTGTTCTGTTCGATCTTCTGATTGTGCACGCCAGGTTGATTCATCGAAACAGGGTGGACCGCGTGAAGGTTAACCCCATTCTCTTCACCCCATTCTCCTGCCCTCTCCTCACAACCCCTGGAACACGTGCTAATCAAGAATCTATCTATCTCAGCCTTAAAAATATCAATTGATGGCCTTCTATGGCAAAGAATTCCATCACCCTCTGACTAAATAAATTCCTCTTCATATCCTTCCTAAAGGAATGTTCTTTAACTCTGAGGCTATGACCTAGACTCTCCCACTAGTGGGAACATCCTCTCCGCATTCACTCCATCCAGGCTTTCACTATCCGGTAAGTTTCAATGAGGTTTCCCCTTCTTCTAAACTCCAGCGAGTACAGGCCCAGTGCCGTCAAACATTCATCATATGTTAACCCACTCATTCCCGGGATCATTCTCGTAAACCTCCTCTGGACTCTCTCCAGACATCCTGCCTCAGATATGGGGCCTGTAATTGCTCACAATACTCCAAATGTGGCCTGGACCAGTGCCCTGGTCTCCATCTCAATTCCTCCGCATCCTTCAGGCCGATCTGGCAGGGGGACGTTGTCTGCCCGGCCTCTTGTCGCCTCAGTGTTATTGTTTCTCAGTCAGAGCGAGTGTGATCCCGACTCGAAACGTTGGCCATTCCTGCTCCCTAGAGATGCTGCCTGTCCCGCAGAGTTACTCCAGCTTTTTGTGTCAATCTTATTGTTTTCCAGGCCGGTCACTGTGAAGAGCGTCTAAAAGCAAGCCGGGCTACTGGAAGAGGAGAGGTTGACAGCAGGATTCCTCTGCAGTTTGTCCTCTGGCGCCTGTCAGTGGTTCTGACAGCGGGAAGGGAAGCTCGGCATCAGATCAGCATCCACCTTGCTTACGAGAGACACCTCATGAACCAGCGTAGTGCAGCCAACAGGGATCGCTGCCATGGCAACCGTGTTACTGTCTGCATCATATAAATTAATGAAATAACTCTCGACATCAAAAGCTTGCATCTGTCCTGATCGCCACCACGTTATCCAACTGCGCTTGCCAGGATCTCGCCAGGTTTGTTCACATCCTTCAGGGAATTTAAGTCTGACAAGTGTGAGGTGTTACACTTTGGTATGTCAGACCAGAGTCGGACTCACACAGTAAACAGGAGAGATCTGGAGAGTGTGGCAGAAAAGAGAGAGAAGGGGGAGTGAAGGCGCACAGTCCCCTAATACTAATGTCAGGTGGACAGAGCGGTGAAGATGGCTTGTGGCACTCTTGCATTCATTTGGAAGGCTTGCGTTCATTGAGTACCAAAGTTGGAACATTGAGATGAGGCTGTGTGATGGTGAGATTCTTCATTAGTAAGGGTGCCAGGGGTAATGGGGCGAAGGCAGGGGAATGGGGTTGAAAGGGAACGATAGATCAACCATGATGGAATGGAGGAGTAGACTCCTAGATTCTGCTCCTAGCACTTATCAACTATGAACTTATGAGACCACAGTTCAGGTCACCCAGCTATAGGAAGGATGTCATTAAGTTGGAAAAGTGCAGAAAAGATTCACCAGGATGTTGCCTGGGCTTGCTGGCTTTTGGTATGGGGCAAAGTTGAATAGACCAGGACTGTTTCCTTGGAGTGTAGGAGGCTGAGGGTTGACCTTTTCTTTGGATTGAAAGACGCATCATGGAAACAGACCCTTTGGACCAACAAGTCCAGGACGACCAATGATCACCTACCAGTTGTACGTCATCTCACTATCATATTCACTCCTACAGAGGACAATTAACCTACAAACACACATTTTTTTGGATGTTGGAGAAAACCAGAGCACCTGCGCTGCGGGAAACCCACACAATCACAGGGAGTACATGCAAACTCCACACAGACAGCACCCAGGATTGGGATCGAACCCAGATCTCTGGCACTATGAGGCAGCAGCTCTACTAGCTGCACCACTTGGTTGCCCTTATGGAGATGTACAAGATCATGAGGGGCCGGAATAAAGTGAATGCTCAGAGTCTTTTTCAGACATCTCAGAGGGTAGTTCACATCTGGAATGCGCTGCCAGAGGAAGCTGTAGAGAGGATAAAATTATGACTTTTAAAAGGCATTTCTTGGAGTTGGATTTACAGATACAATGCGGAAACAGGCCCTTCAACCCACCGAGTCCGCGCCAACCAGCAATCACCCCCTACACTAGCACTGTCCAACACACAAGTGGCAATTTACAATTTTACTAAAGCAAATTAACCTGCAAACCTGCACGTCTTTGGAGCTGGGAGGTAACCGGAGATCCTGGAGAAAACCCGCACCGTGGTTACGGGGAGAACGTACAAACGCCTTACAGACATCACCCGTAGTCACGATCAAACCCAGGTCTAAGGCAGCAACTCCACCACTGCGCTACTCTACCACCCAATTGGACGGATATGTGAATAGGAAGAGTTTAGAGGTGTATGGGCCAAATGCAAGCAAATGGGACTAGCCCAATATGCCAACTGGTCAGCATGGACACGGCGGGCTGAAGGGCCTGTTTCCATGCCACACAGCTCAATGATGTGTCTGACAGAAATCTGACCCTCTAACACTTTCTAGTTTATACAATACTCCACAGCAACAGCAGCAGGATTGTGTCCAGTTGATTAGATACGGCCAACAAATGATGACTTTGCAAATGATATCCAGAGAATGAACAATGAAGAAAGGATATTATTTCCGTTTTCATTTCCATCAATTCTTTGGACGGCACGGTGGCACAACAGTAGAGTTGCTGCCTTACACATCAGAGACCTGGGTGCGATCCTGATTACTGGGGCTGTCTGTACGGAGTTTGTACGTTCTCCCCATGTCCTATGTGGGTTTTCACCGGCTTCTACAGTTTCCTCCCACACCCCAAAGACGTTCAGGTTTGTAGGTTAATTAGCTTGCCATAATTGTAAATTGTCCCTAGTGTGTGGAGGAAAGTGTTGGCAAGCGAAGATCGCTGGTCGGCACGGTCTGGGTGGGCTGAAGGGCCTGTTCTCATGCTGTATCTCGAAACTAAACCAAACTAAACTTAACTTTTGCTCCTTCAGTTGAGCTCAATTAAAATGATACAAGCAAGTTAAAAAATAACCTGCATTTATAGGTCCTCCTCCACCGCTGCATTTGTAATGTGCCCTGTCCAATAGATATGTTTCAGGCAGGAGCAGTGGGCCTGTTAAATGTGCCATGGTTCCCATGCTTGTCATAGTATCCCAAGCGTTGACCCCTGCAGACCTCAGCTGATTGATGGTCAATATGGACCTGGTGGGCCGAAGGGCCTGTTTCTTTCAATTCAGCTCAATACCTGTGACACAACAGGTGTGCAACTGTGAACATGGACCTCCAGGGACTGCCAGATGAACTGGGATTGAGATGAATGCAATATTCATGGAAATGTATCGACATGGGTGCAGAGAGAGGTAGAATGCAGGGTGTTGGATAAACACACGTTCCCCTGACTTCCCAATGTGGGAACGCTGTGACCAGGAATCTAGGAATTGACTCACTTTCCATCTTTAGAAGTGATTTGGCCATTTTCACGAGAGGAAAGAAACTGATGTTTGCTGGTGAAAGAGAATTTTGGAATGCAGCAAAGTGGAAGCTCGGAGACCTGAAGAATGTAAAACAGGAGGAAGCCATGGAGAGGGTCACAGAGTCATAGAGTTGTAGACACATTGAGTCATACAGCATGGATACAGGCCCATCTTTCCTCACCAACCAATGCCCCATCTATACTCATCCCACCTGCCTGCATTTGGCCCAGTTCCCTCTAAACCTATCCTACCCACATACCTGTCTAAATGTTTCTTAAATGTTACGCTAGTATCTGCCTCAACCATCTTCTCCAGCCACTCATTCCATACACCCACCACCCTTTGTGTAAGAACATTACCAGTCAAGTTCCTATTAAATCTTTCCCACATCACCTTAAACCTATGTTGTCTGGTTCTCGATTCTCCTACTCTGGGCAAGAGACTCAAGCTATTTACTCAAGCTATTGCTCTGATGATTTTGTAAGATCACCCCTGATCCTCCAGCGCTCCAAGAAACAGAGTCCTGGCCCGCTCAACCTCTATATCCCTATAGCTCAGGCTCTTGAGTTCTGGCAACATCCTTGAAGTTCAGGCAAGGAAACTACAGAAATAATGAAATTTGTCATGGACAGGAGGGTGGGGGAGGCTCAGGACCTGAAAAAGACACACAGTGCTGGAGTAACTCGGCAGATTCAGCAGCATCTCTGGAGAACATGGAGAGGTGACGTTTTGGGTCAAGGTCCTTCTTCAGACTTGGATGACGAAAAAAATCCCTTCAAAGTCCTACTGGGAATTTGAGCTGCTTCATGCATTGGGATATAGCACTGGTTCAGCGGATGAAACGGCCTTGCCATGTTCTCTGATCTCAAGGACTATACATGTTAATGCTTTAAATAATCAAGGCAAGCTTTGCCTGAAACATTAAAAATGTATTTCGCATTTCTCGCCAATAAGTATGGAGAAATGCTTAAGCTATCTGGAGAGGGCAGAGGCAGATCTGTGCTACAATAATTGAATTTTAACTTCAACTGTATTTCCCTCATTAGAACCGGCTTCAAATCTCTTTTTGCTAAAACGCTCAAATTGACTATTGGAATTAGAGTTTAAAAAAAAGACAAAACCCACTTATTATGATGCAAAATGGAGAGCAGATCATGTTGCAGACATGCCAGGTCATGGGCTTCACTGAAACTCAGCTTAATAACCCATCTCGGAAATAATTACGATGTATATAAATACTGGTTGCTGCACTCATTAATCTGATCAGACCCAGCAAGCTGTAGTCAACTTCAAACAGGATCTGAAATGCTTCAGAACCAGTGCTGTTCTGAAGGCTGATTTTTTTTTTTCATTCTCTCTGTACTCACAAAGCCAAAGCTTAACCCATTTTGCCGGGCAAAAGCCTCCACGCTTCTGAGCTGAACGTCGGCTCCCATCTGCTTCTCTTTGCTGCGGAGACGCTGTGCGGAGAAAAATTCCACTCAATGCAAGCGAGACGGAGAAAGAGAAGGAGAGCAACATGGAGATCAGCAGGGATTTGGGAGGATATTCCAGGGAGCTGAACCTTGGAAATTGAAGGCAATCAACATATTGCATTCAATCATAGGGTGTAGTTCTACTCAAGTTCCTCGTTAGCAGAGCTATACTTTTGCACGGGGCATTATTTATAGTCTAAAAGGAGCTAGTACGAACAATTAATAAACATACATGTGACGTGGTGGAAAATGAGATCAAGATGTTAAACTATCGATAAGTGCTGGTATGCCATACCAGTGAGTGTGTCACAAGGAGCACAGCGCCACACACCCAGGTTCGATCCTGACTGCGGGTGCGGTCTATACAGAGTTTGTATGTTCTCCCTGTGACCGACATTGGTTTTTCCCCGGGTGCTCCGGTTTCCTCCCACATTCAAAAGACGTACAGGTTTGTAGGTCAATTGACTTAGGTAAAATTGTAAATTGTCCCGAGTGTGTAGGATAGTGCTGGTGTACGGGGTGATCACTGGTCGGCGTGGATTCCAGTGGGCCAAATGGCCTTCTTCTTCTTCCGTGTGGCGTGCACAGCCTAAAGTTGTTGGACAACTTGTTCTATTTGATCTTCCGTTTGTGCACGTCGAGTTGATTGCATTAGTCGGAACTGGGCGGACCACGTGACGGTTGCAATCCTCCACCCCAGCCAAAGGGCTTGTTTCAAGCGCTGTGTATCTAGAGTCTAAAAGACTAAAGTAAAACACTGGGAACGCACCACTGGGACTAAACGTACAGGGGTGAATGCAACTAATGGCCAACACACTCATGGGTGCACATCACTAACGCCAAGATTAATTGCTTCCGTTTAGTTTCCTGTGGTCCTTCCCCACAGAGATTGTAAGGGTCATTTTGGTTGACTCAGCCTGGGTTTTGTCTTAACTCGATTTAAGGGCTGTGGGTATTGCTGGCGAGGCTGGCATTTGTTACCCATTCCTCAATGTCATCAGACTGAGCCCCTTGCCTGTTCTGAGGTTTATTGGGAGTTGACTACTTGGCACAAAGCCAAGACCGTTCAAGAGTCAAGAGTGTTTAATTGTAATCCACACCGACAGCAGAACAGGGAACCTCTTACGTGCTGCAGCTTAATGGGCCCAGTAAATGCAACACACGCAGCTAAATGTATGATCATCAAAAATACAGTCAACTTATAATCATAATACGAGGTAAATCTAATAGTGATAAACCAGAGTCCATTGAGCAACGACGACAGTCCAAGGCAGATCATCGGTGCTGAGGTTAGTGATGTGCAACGTTCAAGACGCTGATTGGTGCTGCAAAGTTTCGTTTAGTTTTGTTTAGTTTAGAGATACGGTGCAGAAACAGGCCCTTTGGCCCACCCAGTCCATGCCAACCACCGATCCCCGCACACTAACACTATTCTACACAGTTTGCAATTACCAAAACTTTACCAAAGCCAATTAACCTACAAACCTGCGCGTCTTTGGAGTGTCAGAGGAAACCGGGCGACCTGGAAAAAAACCCACACAGGTCACGGGGAGAACGTGCAGACTCCACACAGGCAGCACCCACGGTCAGGATCGAACTTGGGTCTCTGGCACTGGAATGTGAGAGGAAACCGGAGCTCCCGGAGAAAACCGATGTTGGTCAAGGGGAGAATGTACAAACTCCGTACAGACAGCATCCGTAGTCAGGATTCGAACCTGGGTCTTTGGGGCTGCAAGGCAGCAACTCTACCGCTGTGCCACCGTGCCACCCAAAAATCATGTTTCTCAAAAAGCAATATAGTTAACTCCAGTAATTGGATTTTGAATTATTTTCTTGCAGAGAGGTGACGTTTCATGTTGGGTCCCATCTGACTGATTGTAGGGGGAAACTGGAAGCAAGAAAGTACCATTGTAACACCATAGGAAGGGCCTATCTCCATGCTGCATAGCTCGATGACTCTATGACTCTATGTCCCAGATTGGAAATCTGCCTTAATATGAGTTAGGATACAGCTTACTTATATGAAATCTTAAAATTTTAATGAATTCTTTGATGAATTTTGAATTGCGGATTTGTAATCTTTTCAATGTGCTTTTATGAAGAGTCAATATTATTACAATGAGTGAAACCAAGGCATCTGATTGAATTCACGTCAGCTCCTTCTGTCAAAGACCAGTGTTTACATATATTGTGAACTGAAATGTCTGAGACTAATATTCAGCAATGAGATAAAGCTTTGCTAAAGCTTTTGAGATTTCAAATCTAGCTCATAATAAATAATCTTCACCTAAATTATTCCCTTTCATTGCAACAGAAACGAGTTCTGTACAGACACAAAAAGCTGGAGTAACTCAGCGGGGGAGGCAGCCTCACCGGAGAAAAGGAATAGGGTTGACACCCTTCTGCAGGCTCCACTGTGAAATCCCCTCAATCTGAGGAAGGGTCTCGACCCGAAACATCACCTATTCCTTTTCTCCAGAGAGGCCGTCTGACCCGCTGAGTTACTCCAGCTTCTTGTGTCTGTCTTTGGTTTAAACCAGTGTCTGCAGACCTCAGGGGAGGAAATCGCTATCAAAACATGAGCGGGGGCACAATTTCTTGCTGGCCGCGCGCGCGCATACACACACGCGCGCGAGGTTTCGGAGGCTTCAGCCGTGGGTCCTGTGGACGATAATATCGGGAGCTGACCTGGTTGGTGACCGACTTCAAACTTCAGCAACAGCAGCTTCGTCCGCCCCGATTCGTGGGGCTTCAATTGGCCCGTTTGCGGGGCCTTTCATCGCCCAGCAGGCTTAAAACCAGCCGCGGGATCTTCCTTCCCCCGGCGCAGGCTTCAACATCGGGAGCCTTGGCGCAGCAATTTGACCGCGGGGTGGTTGAAGATCCCGTGGCCAATTTTAAGCCGGGCCGGGCGATGAAAGGCCCCGCGAATGGGCCGATTCAAACCACGCTCTATGATCTTTGCTCCACCAGGACGTCTCCCTCCTCCAATCACCGCGATCTATCCTCAGTCCCACCCCCCTACTTCCTCCGACACCTCCCTCCTCCAATCATCGCACTGAATCATCATGTCCCGCCCCCCCCCCATGCCTGCTGACTGACATCTTTCTTGTCCAATCGGCGCCCACGACCATCAGTCCCACCCCCACTATCTGGCGGAAAGCGGAGATTTTTAATAGATTTTTTTTCACCAAATTTCAAAATCCGATTACAAAATAAAGGGGGGATTGTCCCCCACCTCTCAAAACATGGAGGGACGTGTGTGTCCCCCCCCCCCCCCCCCCACAATTCAATTTACACAAACATCCATCACAGTGAATCTCCTCCTCACTGTGATGGAAGGCAAAGTATTTTCTCTCCAGCACCATTTCTCTCCCGATGTCGAAGCCCCGGGCGGGCGATGGTAAGTCCCACGGCCATTTAAGGTCGCGCCGGGCGATGTACGGCCCCGCTCCAGGCCCAAAAGTCACAAAGTTGGAGCCCCCGGAGAGCACTCGAATGTCCCGCGGCCATTAAAGCTGCGCGGGGCGATGTACGACCCCGCTCCGGGTCGTTCCAACCCCGCGACACCGGCTGGAGAAGTTGCGTTGCGGGAGCTCAGAAAAGCACAGTGGTGCAGCTGGTAGAGCCACTGCCTCGCAGCACATGGGAACAAAGTTCCATCCTCACCGCGAGTGCTGTCTGCGTGGATTTTGCACGTTCTCCCCGTGACCGTTTGGGTTTCGTATATGGGTGCTCCAGTTTCCTCCCACATCCCGTAGACGTGCAGGTTTGCGGGTTAATCGGCTCTGCAAATTGCCCCACGCGTGCAGGGAGTGGAAGCAAAAGTGGGATAACATGGAACCAGTGTGAATGGGCGATCAATGTTTGGCATGGACTCAGTGGGCCAAAGGGCTAGTATCCTGTATCTCTAAACTGAGCTAAGAAACAGGCCCTTCCGCCCATCAATGATGGACTCACCCTAAACCACCCATTTACACTAATCCTCCATTAATTCAAATGTCTGAAGATGGGTCTCGACCCAAATCGTCACCCATTCCTTCTCTCCAGAGATGCTGCCTCACCCACTGAGTCACTCCAGCATTTTGTATCCACCTTTAATTCAAATGTAAGTTGTTTGATTCTTCTGACACTGCACGTAGCAACAATAATCCACGTTTATAGAACGCCATTGATCCCCTAAGATCTTACAAATAACAAATTGATGGACACATGAGATATGAAGATTTGAATTTTTACAACGCATGGATTTTTCACTGAGAGCAATCCTCGCACAAAGACAAGTTTAAAATTTCTTACGAAAATTTATGATGTTCGAGGGGATTTCAATTTATGAAATATGCATGGGGAAATGCCACGTTCAAAGTTTTTGAATGATGTTTCAAAACATAAATTTCTGCTCTTCTGTGCAGGGCCAAATTATTCGTCTTTCCTTCACTATTGGTTGTGGATTGTCAAGATGTTTTATGAGCGTGCTGGATTGATACAGTGCCTTCACACCAGCCCAAAATACTCTGCAGTCAGTGTAATTTGGATGTGGATCTCAAGGAACAAAGGAGGAGCTACAGAGAGTGGTAGACACTGCCCAGTCCATCACTGGTACTGACCTCCCCACCATTGAAGGGATCTACAGGAGGCGCTGCTTCCAAAAGGCAGCCAGCATCATCAGAGACCCACACCACCCTGGCCACGCTCTCGTCTCACCAATACCATCGGAAAGAAGGTACAAGAGCTTGAAATCTGTGACCTCCAAGAAAGGTTATTCCCTAATAATCGGTAGAGTTGCTCCCTTACAGCACCCGAGACTCTAGCTCGATCCTGACTCTGGGTGATGTCTGTACAGAGTCTGTACATTCTCCCCGTCACCACGTGGGTCTTCTCCAGGACCTCCCGTTTCCTCGCACACTCAAAAGACATTGAGGTTTGAGGGTTAATTGGCTTTGGTAATAAGGTGATTGTAATATTGTCTCGAGTGCTAGCAGTGTGCCGGGTGATCGCTGGTTGGTGTGGACTCAATGGGCCACAGGGCCTGTTTCCGCGCTGCATCTCTAAACTAAGCTAAACCTCTGAGTATCTACACAACACCTGGAGTGGGATTTGAACTGTCATTTTCCTTTATCTAGAGGCAAAAATACCACCAGTCTAACAAGCTTGTCTTTTACTTAAAGTGCCCATGGAACGTGCTCTGGTATGAAGTCTTATGAGTGTTATGAGATTATGAGAAATCTTATGAGATTTCTTTAGTTTTTCTAAGTGTGGGAGGGGGGGTAGGGTAAGGGGGAAACCGTTTCCCAATCACTTCCTGGCGAGGATGCGACTATCCTCCGAGTCACGTCCTCGCCCCCCTCCTCCCGACCTACCTCCTGGATTGGAGTGGCTTTTCTTGCCGGGGACTGGACCAGACATTCAGCAATGGCGGCGCAGCGCTGGGTACATCGCGGAGCGGGCGATTGCTTACGTGGATCACCGTTGAAGTTCCGGAGAGTTGGGCCCGCTGCTCCAACATCGTGGAGCTGTGACTTGCGGAGCTTCCAGCGCGGCCGGCGCTGACTTCAACATCGCGGAGTTCTGGGGCCCTTTGCCGAGGGCCGCCAGCGTTGAATCTCCGCCCAGCGCGGCCTGTGGACTTCGGGAGCTGCGGACTCCGGTGGGAGGTGGCCGACTCAGATGTCCAAGCCGCTGAGGATGTCCTCCAGTCCCGACGTCGGACTTCCATCACCCCGGCGAGCGGGCCTGAACATCGGGCTGCCCGTAGCGGCTACAGCGGGGATTCGGGAGGAGGATGACTGAATTCTGGAGCCTTTCCTCACAGTGGGAATCTCTGATCCCGCTGTGTGGGGATGTTTGTGTGAAGACTATCGTGTTCTGTGCTCTTCGTTATGGCTGTATGGCGACCACACATTTCACTGTACCAATTGGTACATCTGACAAATAAATGTACCTTGTATCTTGTATCTTGAGTGTACTGCAGAAGTGTTATTTTAGTGGAATTATAGAGTAGGTCTTTTTGTTTCCATACCGAAGAACTTGTGCGGATTTACATCTTCAACAGTCTTTTCATGTTCAGATCGTGCTTTTTGCTCAAGCGCTGTTTTACTAACCACCTAAGTTCTGCTCTTCACTCGACAGTGTAACTGAAATCACACCGTCAATAGTAAGCATCATCAAACAAGAATGCCGCTCTCTGTCTGCAAAAATTCAGCATTAACCTCACATAAGTCGGAATGATCTGTATAGATTTAAGAAAGCTTTTGCTGTGATACGTTTTAATAAGTCATACGCTCCACGTTTGCCTATTGACCTTCGAGTCCATAATTATTGGAATATTTTCATGCAACTTTAATGCAGTACTGACAAGTCAAGAAGAGAAGTAAATTTCTCCCGTTACATTAGGCACTTGCTGAGTGAGATGTGAGCATCAAGCTACAGACTCACGGTGATGTTGAAAACAGCTTCAGATCTCAGTGAGGGTAATGGTGTTCTGTGATAGGTATTTGGTTATTATTAAAACCTACCAAGATACAGCGTAAACAGTCTGGTTGCATGCTATCTACTCAAATCAAGTCATACCACGCATGAGTGCAGGCAAGCTCTGCACAAGAACAACAGGTGGTGCAAAAAGAGAAGTACCTAGATCGCACAATATAATGTTGCAGCATTAGAGCAATATAGGTTTAGTTTAGATGTCGAGATACAGCACGGAAACAGGCCCTTCAGCCCACCAAGTTTGTGCCGGCCAGCGATCCCCGCACATTAGCACTCTCCTACACGCAGTAGGGACAATTTACAATCATATCAAGACAATTAACCTACAAACCTGTCCGCCTTTGTAGTGTGAATAGGTGGAGGAAGATACAGGAGCCTGAAAACTGTGACCTCCACAATACTGATCTCAGCAACTATCATGTGTAAGAAGAAACTGCAGATGCTGGTTTAAACTAAAGATAGACACAAAAAGCTGGAGTAATAGCCCTGTCCCACGGTGCGAGTTCACCCATGAGTTATCACCCTCATGGTTTTCTACGTTATTCCATGTGTATGTTCATGAGTTTCTACGAGTTCCCACGAGTATGTCTAAGTTTGCCATTTACTTCTCATTTCTGCGATGCACCCAGTTCTTCTCCCGAGTTACTCTTGAGCCAACAACGACTACCGACCTGTGGAAAATTCATCACATGATAAAAATGATGTCATGCAGTTTTTTTTATCACTATTAAAGCCTCCCATGTTTAAATTCCTCCTGCCTCTCCTCCTCCTGTGTGATCAAAGCCTTCATGGCAGGTTTTTTGTAGGGTTCTGCTCTGCCCTTGCGTTGGATTTTTCTGGCGGCCATCTCTAAACACGCTTCTTCTCCAAAAGATTCTCCAGCAATGAGGGGAATCGCCCTGGATAGACCCAGGTCACGTGCTGATGTCGACATCACCTTTTTTTTCTCTGTCCAGCTGCCGAGTTAAGAGTCGCCACGAGTTAATACGGTAAACACACGAGTCACTATGGTAAACTCACGGGCTATGATATTACAACAAGTTAAAAAGTATCACATTTTTCTTCAAGAGTATATTTGACATGGAAAATTTTCAACATGTTGAAAAACTTTCACGAGTTAACACGTTTCCCGTGTACCTGCCGTTAGCGGTACGAGTCGCTAAGTTACGTCCATGTGCTCCGACGCTCCCGCTAGGTTCTTTCTACGTGATTATCACGAGTTTGATTTGTTTTTAACTCAGGATAACTCGTGGGGTGGACTCACACCGTGGGACAGGGGTTTAACTCAGCAGAACAGGCAGCATCTCTGGAGAGAATGAATGGGTGACAATTGGGTAGAGACCCTTCTTCAAACTAACAATCGTCCATGGACAGCACCTTTGGTCGCATTACAGACTTCAGTTTTGCACTAGTATGGTTACCTAGTATTGTGATTGCTAATTACCTGTATTTTAGATTATCATATATTTGTCTGTGTGTTAAAGAAGGAACTGCAGATGCTGGAGAATCGAGGGGTACACGAAAGGCTGGAGAAACTCAGCGGGTGCAGCAGCATCTAAGGAGCGAAGGAGATAGGCGACGTTTCGGGTCGAGACCCTTCTTCAGACTCTAGGCGACATTTCGGGTTGAGACCCTTCTTCAGACTCTAGGCGACGTTTCGGGTTGAGACCCTTCTTCAAACTGTTTGTGTGTTATTGTGTTTACATAGCTGAAGCAAATAGGAATGTTATTGTGTTAAAGGAGGAACTGCAGATGCTGGAGAATCGAGGGTACACAAAAAGCTGGAGAAACTCAGCCGGTGCAGCCGCATCTAAGGAGCGAAGGAGATAGGCGACGTTTCGGGTCGAGACCCTTCTTCAGACTGTTATTGTATTGTACATATGACAATTAAACACTCTTGATACGTAATCCCTGAGTCAGGAACTACAGCCTGTGTCACTGGACAAAGAATGCTGTCCACAGCGTGATATCTCAGTCACAGTTTGAAGGCTTTGTGGGGTCTTATACGGTCTTATGTGGCAAAGCTTTGTTAGAGGTTTGGGAGATAATCAGCAGTATTTGCACAACGCATATCAAAGAACCTTCATGCATTAGAATTCATTGAGATAATCTATCAGGAAATCCAAGGGACATGAGGCGCTGAAATATGCAGAGTAATCAGAATATTCAATGGAAACATCATCAGTACCTCAGGAGTAAATTCAAACCGTATTTTAAAATGTTAATTGTAGAAATGATAGAAAGTGAGTCCTTGTTCCAGGGTCGATGTATACGGGGAGAGATGAAGGATTAGCACATATGCATTCGTTAGGACTGCAGACCTTGAAGGATAAATATGAAAGAGAATGTTGAATGGATGTATCGGTGCATGGCCAGTAATAGACAACTTATAATAAATAATTGAATTGGTTTTTTGGATAAATCTCTCCAAAGGACTTTACCATCCTGTCGCATCCTCGTGCTTGCTGACGAGACACTCCTGACTCCTGAGAGAGTTAGATTTAGCTCTTAGGGCTAAAGGAATCAAGGGATTATGGGGTAAAAGCCGGAACTGGGTACTGAATTTAGATGTTAAAGAAGGAACTGCAGATGCTGGAGAATCGAGGGTACATAAAAGGCTGGAGAAACTCAGCGGGTGCAGCAGCATCTAAGGAGCGAAGGAGATAGGCGTCGCAACCCGAAACGTCGCCTATCTCCTTCGCTCCTTAGATGCTGCTGCACCCGCTGAGTTTCTCCAGCCTTTTGTGTACCTACTGAATTTAGATGATCAGCCATGATCATATTGAATGGGGTTGCTGGCTCGACGGGCCAAATGGCCTACCCTTGCACCAATTTTTCTATGTTTCTGTTTCTACAGGAACGAGGGCAAGTTAACAGAGTAAGTTATATGGAGAGGTTGGGTAGCCTGTGGTGGGGTCATTAGAGCTGAGGGGTGAACTTTTTGAAGTGTACAAGTTCGTGAGGGGTTGCATGGTGGCGCAGCGGTAGAGTTGCTGCCTTACAGCGGAGGGGAACCCCGGTTCGATCCTGACTACGGAGGTCCTGTTTCCGTGCTGTATCCCTAAACTAAACTACATTTCATAAAGTCACGTTGAGTGAATTTGTCAAATTAGTGCCTTGCTTGGATGCCTTCTCTCCTTGTAATGAGTTGGCCTCCTCTGGGGCCAAAAACAAGTGGCAATCCTGAGAAAACCTCAGCAACGCTTGGTCAGGCTGAACACTCCACTATAATTATTTACTCCGGTAACTCGAGAGGGAAGATTTATTTTATTTGCTGCTTTTAATCTCACACTATTTGAGTAACGATGTTACATAAAGGTGCTGTTTTCCACCAATCCCAGCTCCGCACTGAGTCCCTTTATGGAGCAGATTTATTTTAATTTATTCATGGCAAGTTTACGTTTCTGGTAATCAAAGTATTTACTCCCCATCCTTCACAGAGCAGCAAAGAAGGCTTTCGGCTCATTGGTCTTCATCAGTCAGGTTATTAGGTACAGAAGTTAGGATGTTATTTTGCAGTTCTAACATAACGGCACGGTGGCACAGCGGTAGAGTTGCTGCCTCACAGCGCCAGAGTCCCAGGTTCAATCCCGACTACGGGTGCTGTCTGTTCGGAGTTTGTACGTTCTCCCCGTGACCACACGGGTTTTCTCCGGTTGCTCCAGTTGCCTCCCACACTCCAAAGACATGCGAGTCTGTAGGCAGGTAGTCATATAGCCCTGTCCCACGGTACGAGTTCATTCCAAGAGCTCTCCCGAGTTTTAAAAATATCAAACTCGTGGTAAGCACGGAGAATGAACGTAGCGGGTACGTCGGAGCTCGGGGACGTCTCTTAGCGCTAACGACAGGTACTCGGGAAGACTCGCTAACGGCAGGTAAGCACGGGAAGAATCGTGAAGATTTTTCAACATGATGAAAAATGTCCACGAGAGCCCCGAGTACCGACGAGTGGCCATTACCGTAAATCTCCGAGTTCGAATCAGGGCAAACGCGGGAGAACTCTTGGAATGAACGTACCGTGGGACAGGGGTTTTAGGATGTTATGTTACACAAGGCATTGATGAGGCCACATTTGGAGTATGGTGTTTGGATTTGGTCGCCCACTGCAGGAGGAATATCATTAAGCTGGAAAGAATGCAGAGAAGGTTTATGAGGATCGACCCAAAACGTCACCCATTCCTTCTCTCCGGAGTGTCCTCCTGAGTTACCCCAGCATTTTGTGTCTATCTGTACTGTTTTATATTGCATGTTCTATGGGTTTATATGCAGCCCTCTCAGGTAAACAATTCCAAGGACAATTCTAAGCACCATGGTCACAGCAACATCTAATCAGGAAGACAAATAGCTTAGGATAGCTAAAAAAAAAAACGGACAGTTAGATGTCCTGTGATATTGAGATACAGGAGATTTTTACAGAGTTTTGCCTCAGGAAGTTAAATGGTTGCATAAAGTTTATGAGACATACAGAGATTACAGAAGATAATTAAAACAGACAGTGCTCGAAACACACTGCAGATTTGCGATCAGTTCAGCTCTTCAGGCATAGATTTTTGCAGAAAGCTGGTTTATAAAGGGTCGTCAGATAAAGTATTGACCTGCGTGGACCCTTACAGGATGTTGGAGGATACATCTTGCATATCTTGATTTCATTTCTGATTTGCGGAATTTGCAACTTTCATACTTTCCTGCGCATACAATGCGACGATACAAATCACCTTTCCTCATTCTGTTTCTTATCAGTTCCAGTCTGCTTTCCCTCGCGTCTGTTGAGTGATAATCAGATGGTCTTCGGGACTGAGGAGGCGTCCGAGTGTACTTATCGCAGTGGCATAACATAACGTGTGAGGAAGGAGACAAGAGATTTTCCTCAGCTAGGCATTATCAACAACAAGGTATTATCGCTTTGAAAAATGAAGGGAGAATTGCCGACATTTCCAACAGTAATAACACTCTATAAATATACATTATAACCCAAAGAATCAAATGGTATACAATTCCAAATAAAATTGTTTCAAAATGACAGCGGCATTTGATGTAATGGAGCCTGCTAAGCACTTGAAATGGTTTATTATCTAAAGTGAGGCTGCCAGCTATAACCCCCCTAGAAAGGACAATGTCTGAGGAATCATAGACCTTTGATGCGATATTGCTGTTGATGCTGTTCTTTGGATCCTCTTGTCTTAAACTATTTCCAGTGGCAGGGAGTGGGCAAGATAAAGGGATTGTCTTCGAAAATGAATCTAATGTGACAATCCAGCGTTAGATTGAAATACTGATTGAAGATATAATTTGTAGCTCTGAATGCTTTAATATGGAGGGTTACGCAAAAAGCTGGAGAAACTCAGTGGGTGCAACAGCATCTAAGGAGCAAAGGAGATAGGCGACGTTACGGGTCGAGACCCTTCTTCTTTAATATGGAGTCTGGTGTGAAATTGCTGGGTGTGTAGGAAGGAACTGCAGATGCTGGTTTAAACCGAAGATAGACACAAAATGCTGGAGTAAGTAACTCAGCGGGACAGGCAGCATCTCTGGGTGACGCTTCGGGTCGAGAACTTTTCGACATTTCGGGTCGAGACCCTTATTCAGTCTGAAGAAGGGCCTGGACCCGAAACGTCATCCATTCCTTCTCTCCAGAGATGCTGCCTGTCCCGCTGAGTTACTCCAGCATTTTGTGAAATAGCTGGGCGCAAGTCCTCTGGAAACATGTGTGTAAACGGACCGATGAGCTTTAAATCTGACCATTTGGTTCATATAGTGTGAAGAAGCGTCTCGGCCCGAAACATCATCCATTCTTTCTCTCCAGAGATGCTGCCTGTCCCGCTGAGCTACTCCAGCATTTTGTGTCTATCTTCAGTTTAAACCAGCATCTGCAGTTCACTTCCTACACATATGGTTCAGAATGTGCAGTGGCATAATCTGAGTTAAATTCCACAACTCACCAGCCCTTGACCTTTGCGATGTGAAATTTGGACCCACTTGATGGAATCTGACCCAAATATTTACTTTCCAAATGTTGTTTCTGACCTTAAGCTTTGCAAATCTAATATAATCCTTCCCTGACGTGTAACAATAGCTACATTGAAAATTATGGATTTTTCTATACCGGAAAGCATCAAAGCTTTAACTTGTGCATTTATTCATGTTGGTTTTGCAAAGCGTTGCCCTTTGTTCAGTCACTCCCTTGTTTATGATTCAAGATGTTGTGGGCTCAAGCCCTGGTCAATGGATTTTAAGCACCAAATTCTACGCCACAGGTTTCAGAGAGTTGGGACTGTTTCCATAATGTTATTGTTCAAAAACAAGCAAGTTCTTCCCTACTAACTTGTCCAGTCCTCACTCTTGAACAAACATCATTCAATCTTGAAGATTGGTCTTCATCCAACTCGATGTTGTAACTTCTGTAACTTTGTCGGCAATTCTTGTGTTGTGCCCAGGTGAGATCTGCTGTGTGATTTTACCAGGCTGTCAGCAAAACAATGCAGTTCACAGTACCTAGATACGCATGACAATTTCAATCTTGCCTGAACTTGAAGTGTCAAGAGAGAAGAGAGTGTAACAACAGCATAAGAGGCCTGTAAACACAATGCACATACATAATATGGAATAACCCCAAAGAGGTACAGGTTTGTAAGTTAATTGGCTTGGTAAATGTAAAAATTGTCCCTGCTGGGTATAGGATAGTGTTAATATGTGGGGGTCGCTGGTCGGCACGGACATGTGGACCGAAAGGGCCTGTTCCTGCGCTGTATCTCTAAACTAAACTAAAAAATAAATAAACAAAATTAAACTTCAATGAGTTAATAACTGCATCACACGCAAAACACCACTAGTCTACAGTCTGAAGAAGGGTCTCAACCTGAAACGTCACCCGTTCCTTCCTTCCAGAGATGCTGCCTGTCCCGCTGAGTTAGTTCAGCATTTGGTGTCCATCTTCAGTCCATATTGCAACTAAAGACAGTGGATAGGAGTTCATATTTGAGGTGAGTGTTGTGCAGTGTTCAAGAGCCTGATGTTTCGTTTCGTTTAGTTTAGAAATACAGCCCGGAAACGGGACCTTTGGCCCACTGTGCCTGCGCCAACCAGCAGTCCCCGTACACTAACACCATCTTACAGACGAGGGGATTATTCACGATTCATTTTTGCCAAAGCCAAATGAACCTACAAATCTGTACGGCTTTGGAGTGTGGGAGGAAACAGAGCACCCGGAGAAAACCTAGGCGGCCACAAGGAGAACGTACAAACTCCGTACATGCAACACCCGTAGACAGGATCGAACCAGGTCTCTGGCGCTGCAAGTCAGACACTCTACCACTGCACCACCATGCAGTTCTTTGCATCTGAGATGTTTAAAAAGTGCCTGAAGTCCCTTCCATTCACCATGCCAACTCTTTGGATTTACCCGTGAAACGTTGTTACTTGAGGGAGATGCTTGAGAGGTGTCAGTCTATGTTCAGACTGAAATGCTTAATAGGTCAGGCAGCATCTGTGGAGAGAGAAAGAGAATATTTCAGGCTACTATTTCAGACTGATGATTTTGGTTGGACGTAGAAGGTGGCACAGAGGCGGAGCGGTTGCTGCCTCACAGTGCCAGAGATCCGGACTGTACAGAGTTTGTACGCTCTCCCCGTGACCGTGTGGCTTTTCTCCGGGTGCTCCGGTTTCCTCCTGCACTCCAAAGACGTACAGGTTCGTAGATTAATCAGCTTCGGTAAAAATCTAAATTGTCCCTAGTGTGAAGGAAACTTGTAGTGTATGGAGATTGTTGGGCGGCACGGACTCGGTGGGCTGAAGGGCCTGTTTCCGCGCTGTACCCCTAAAGCCTTGAGCAAGAATATAAAGGAATAGAAACAGAAATGGCAAGAGATAAAGCAAGTGTTATTTCTTGATCCGAGTATGGTTCCAATTACCGTGTGACAGATTAATACCCTGTGACGTTCTCATCTAACAATTCATCCACCAATGGAAATACATGGTATCTGCTCAGATGCAAGTTGTTATTGCATTAAACTCCATTGAACAATCTAATGAATCGTTTTCAGCAAACACAGAGATCCAAGCACATTCTTGCACTCAGAATGAATTTCATTCATTGAACTTAACTCATTGAAACCCTTCTCAATTTAATTCCCAACGTCTCATCACGAGACGAGACGTTGTCTGTCCATTCAACGGACAACGAACGTTTGCACGTTCTCCCTATGACTACATGGACTTTCTTCTTTGGTGCTCTGGTTTCCTTCCACATTCCAAAGACATTCAATTGTAGGTTAATTGGCTTGGGTAAGTGTGTAAGATAGAACTAATGTATGGGTGGATCAGGCTCGGTGAACTGAAGGGCCTGTTTCCACGTCATATGTCTAAACTAAATTAAACTGATGGCAAATGAGCCATTAGCCGTAAGAATGATGAAGAGACAGCAACATCACATCATTTCTGTCTGTGCATGGGAATTAAAAAGCTATCAGACACTGGCCATTAACAGGAATCAACTTAATTGCAACAGTTCTTTGCGAGTCACATATTTCAATGACATTTGAAGCTCTCAAGCCAGCAGCAAAAGTGACAAATATTAAGGGACAGCTGAAGGCTGTGACCCAGACCAGTCCAAATATTACCCAAAGACATGCCAGGTCATCTAATCAGAGATCCTAACAATTCCGCACAATCAGATCTACATCTCCTCAAAACACTCCTGCGTGAAGTCTGGCAAGTGATAAGTGAGGACAGGTAAAGACGGTTACAGATCTGTTAAGCTGCGGCAAGTAAGAATTTAGCTTTTACTTTAAAGGGCCTGTCCCACCAGAATGCGACTGCATGCGGTGAGCGCGACCTAACGTGATTGCTTGAGCCGTACGGCCTCGTGGGGCCAGTCCCACTTTGATCGCCGGAGGTGTATGGAGTTGTGTGGGGCTGGTCCCGACATCGCACGGGGCTCCGAAAAACTGACAGTGTTCAAAAATCCCGCGCGGCAACGGCCGACAGGCCCGCAGCCGCATTGAGGCAGCACGCAATGCCTCGACGTCGTATGAAGCGTCTGGACGCCATATGCAGCGCCTTGACGGCGTACGCCTAGCACGTGCCGTTGCGCGATGACGTGACCGCCCGACGCCGTGCAACGTCCAAATTCAGTCGCCCCGCCTCCTGCCCAGCTGATTGGTGAGTATGATGTCGGGACCAGCTCCATACGGCTCCGCAGTTGGAAGTGGGACCGGCCCCGCGAGGCCGTACGCCTCAAACCACCACGTTTGGTCGCGCTCGCCGCATGTAGTCGCATGCTGGTGGGACAGGCCCTTTAGTCTTAGAGATACAGGATGGAAATAGGTCCTTCGGCCCACCATGTCCGCACTGACCATCAATCACCTATTCTCACTAGTTCTATGTGCTCCCACTTTTTCATCCACATTCCACACATTAGCGACAATTAACCTGCAAAACTAAAATAACAAAACTAACAATAAAGACAACAAACTAAACTATGGGATGTGGGAAGAAAACAGAGCATCCGGAGAAAATCCATGCAGTTATCGGGAGGTCATGCAAACTCCACACAGACAGCACCCGTAGTCAGGATCGAATTTGTGTCTCTGGCCCTGTGAGGCGGCAACTTTGCTGCTGCACCACATGTCTTATGGTGGTGGGTTTGGGTTTGATTTATTTTGTACTGTACATATTATTGTAAATAATTGATGACATTATTTTTGGTATATTAAAAAAACTGTGCTGGTAGTTTTGATAACTAAACATTCTTGACTTGACTCATGATGTGATGACTCTGCCCTCTGCCTCTACCTCTTCCTGATGATCAGTGGCTTCCCATAACACTCCCTCATAGCAACATTACACTGTTATCAGGCAACTGAACCACCCAACAACTAGAGAGCCACAGGCTCACCAGCCGCAGCCACCCTTGTGGGCTGGAAGAGTCTGTGTACCGCGTGTACATGGAGTGCGTGAGGCTGCAGACACTGTGTGAATACCTAAAGGGCCTGCTCCTTGCCTCCTGGCTGCATTTTTCATCCACCGTGCTCATCTTTGGACACCCTGTGCGTGGGGGAGAGGGTAGGGCTGACGATGTCCTGGTTGGGTTGCTCCTGGGCCTGGCCAAGCTGGCCTTCCGTGAGTCAAGGCACCAGGCGGTGGAGGGGTTTACCCCAGCCGGCTGCCTGCCCCTTTTCCGGGGATACGTCCGTGCCCGGGTGGGGTTAGAAAGGGAATACGCCCTGTCCACGGGCACCCTGAGGGAGTTCCAGGACTGCTGGGCACCGCAGGGTGTTGAATGTATCCTCAATAAGGATTGTAACATAGTTGTATTGTAGTTTATTATGGATATATGTTTGTATTGTATTATGGTGGCGGGTTCTGGCTTGTTTTATTATAGTGTATATATTATTTTTTAATAATTGAATAAATTTAAATAATTTTTTTTTTTAAATTAAAAAACCCAACTAGAGAGCAGTTCTGAGCTACTCTCTACCTCATTGGAGAGCCTAGGACTATCTTTGATCTGACCTCACTGGACTGTGCCTTGCACTAAATATTATTCATGGTTATTCCCTTAATCATGTATCTATACACTGTGGATGTGTCGATTGTATCTTTCCGCTGACTGGTTAGCACGCAACTGATGTTTTTCACTGTACCTCGGTACGCGAGACAATAAACTAAACTCAACGTAACTTAACCTGGAGGTCGAAATCGGCATCTGTCAGGAAACTGCAGGTGCTAGAATCTTGAACGAAGCACAAAGTGCTGGAGTGACTCATCAGATCAGGCAGCATCCGTGGGGGCATTGACCATCGAGGGACTGGCACGTTCCACATTCACATAACGTCCTGAAACCACTGGTAATCATACAGGTCACTACAGGCTGGTGTCTGCAGAACTGTAGGCAAAATCCCAGCAAAAATCCAACTCCTTGCATTCCCACTGAAAGTACGAATATCCGTTAAAATTACATCATCGCGATCAGGTATGAAAACCAGCGACATCCACCCATGTACCAGGGTCTCAGCTTGAAACAGCGCAAGTCCATCCCCATCCCCACAGATGGTAGACACAAAAAAGCTGCAGGGTCAGACAGCATCTCTGGAGAAAAGCTCTGAAGAAGGACCCCAACCCGAAACGTCACCTATTCTTTTTCTCCAGAGATGCTGTATGACCCGCTCAGTTAGTCCAGCTATTCTTGCTATTGAGGGAGTGCAGCATAGGTTTACATGGTTAATTCCCGGGATGACAGGACTGTCATATGCTGAGAGAATGGAGCAGCTGGGCTTGTACACTCTGGAGTTTAGAAGGATGAGAGGGAACCTCATTGAAACATATAAGACTGTTAAGGGCTTGGACACGCTAGAGGCAGGAAACATGTTCCTGATGTTGGGGGAGTCCAGAACCAGGGGCCACAGTTTAAGAATAAGGACGATCAGCCATGATCACAATGAATGGCGGTGCTGCTTGAAGGGCCGAATGGCCTCCTCCTGCATCTATTTTCTAATTTCTATTTTCTATGAGTAAGCCATTTGGAACAGAGACGAGGAAACATTTTTTTCTCACAGAGAGTGGTGGGTGTGGAATTCTCTGCCTCAGAGGGCGGTGGAGGCAGATCCTCTGGATGCTTTCAAGAGAGAGCTAGATAGGGCTCTTAAAAATAGCGGAGTCAGGAGATATGGGGAGAAGGCTGGAACAGGGTACTGATTGGGGATGATCGGCCATGATCACATTGAATAGCTCGAAGGGCCGAATGGCCTACTCCTGCACCTATTGTCTATTGTCTATTTGCGTCTAACTTCGGTTTAAACCAGCATCTGCAGTTCCTCCCTCCACAGACGATGCCTGACCCGCTGAGTTCCTCCAGCGTTTTGTGTTTCTCTCGTGATTCCAGCATCTGCAGTTGCTTGTGTCTCCAAAAGCAGCCGCCCATTTGCTTTTGCAACAGTGAAGGATTGAGCAATAGATTAGAGCGGACCTGTAAAACCATGCACTGTGGCTCTCCACGTGTGTGGTCAGCTTTACGTTTTGTCCAAGTGTGCGGGACCAAGAGTGAGCCACAGTGATGGCGAAGCTCGACAGTCCCATTACTATTAACATTATTACAGACCCGGAGGCAAAATAAAAAGCTCACGGAGGTAGAACACTAACCATCACACCAGCTCAAGATCCATGCGCCCAAATTAAGCAACACATTTACTATGAATGTAGGAAACCAGGGCTGCTTAAGTGGTCCCAATGAGCATAAGAGTCAGTGACCCACTTCACTCTCAGAATGCTTCCTGGTTACTGCTTGTTAATTCTAAAAGCTGCACTTCCTCAATTAGAGGCATAATGTTGCAATCAGTATGAAGATCATTGACTGATGTTAATATCTCACGTCCTGCCTGTAAAGGGTCTGTCCCACTGTCCGAGGTAATTCGAAAGTTCTCCCGAGTTTTCTCCCCGATTCAAACTCGGAGAATGTCCGTAGCGGGTCCGTAGGATTTCGTGGATGTCTCGTAGCGGCACATAATGCTAACGGTAGGTACTCGGGAAATCCGGTAAACTCGTGACGTTTTTTCAACGCTGTGAAAAATGAATAAAATTGTTACTTTTTACTCGTACGAGCCGGTACAAGACATCCACGAACTCCTACTGACCCGCTATGGACATTCTCCGAGTTTGAATCAGGGGGAAACTCGGGAATTACCTCGTACAGTGGGACAGGTCCTTAAATCATCCAAATGGATCCAACTTTGACAAGTGAAACAAAGTGCTGGGGGAACTCAGCGGGTCAGACAGGGAAATGGACAGGTGATGTTATGGGTCGGGACCCTTCCACAGTCTGATGGAGTAGGGGGGTAGAGAAAGCTGGAACAGAGATTTGGGGAGGTGGGGCGAGTGATAGGAAAGAACTGCAGATGCTGGTTTAAATCGAAGGTAGACGCAAAATGGTGCAGTAACTCAGCTGGACAGGCAGTATCTCTGGAGAGAAGGAACGGGTGACTTTTCGGGTCGGGACCCTTCTTCAGACCGAAGCGAGTGATAGGTGGATACAGGCGAAGGGGTGATTAGCAGACTTGTGGAATTCAGTTTCGTTTAGAAATACAGCACGGACACAGGCCCTTCAGCCCGCCGCACCCGCGCCAGCCAGTGATCCCCCCACACTAACACTACCCTACACACACCAGGGAGAATTTACAATTATCTCAAGCCAATTAATCCTGCATGCCTTTGGAGTGTGGCAGGAAACCGGAGAAAACTCACGCAGGTCATGGTGAGACGATGCAAACTCTGTGTGGTGTACAGACAAGCAGCCGTAGGCAGGTATCGAACCCGGGTCTCTGGCGCTGAAAGGCGGCAACTCTACCGCTGTGCCACCGTGCCACCTGTAAGGCCAGAGGAGGAAAAGGAGACTAAAGGGAATCAGGTAAGGAGAGAGGAGGAGGGGTGAGGAGGAGGGGTGAGGAGGAGGGGTGATATGTAAAGGCCCAGGAAGGGATGAGGGGGCAAGGGGATGGGGGGGGGGGGGGGGGGGGAGGGGGAAAGGGGAAATGTGGGAGATGGATATGTGAGATGTGGGTACAGAGGAGAGGAGAGGAGCAGGGTGGATGGTGATGTGTTCAGGTGGTTGCTAAAGATCTCACAGGTCTGAAGCACAGGCCTGTAGTCATGCCTCAGCCAAATGGTGTTTGCTTTTTTCTGGGAGCTTCAATGCAGAAATTATTTACATTTTAGATTTTAGAGATCCAGCACGGAAACCAGCCCTTTGGCGCACAGCCGTCATGACCAGCAGTCACCCCGTAGCTCAATCCTACACACCAGGGACAATTTTTACCAAAGCCAATGAACCTACAAACCTGTACGTTTTTGGAGTTTGAGAGGAAACAGAAGCACCCGGAGAAAACCTACGCGGTCACAGGGAGCCCATGCAAACCGTGGTTTCTTGCAGGAGGTCTCCAGAAGCAGAGAGATCATGGTGGCTGTAACATCGGACCAAAGTGCCTTTATTAAAGAGAACCGGAATAGATCGGGTAGATGCACAGAGTCTCTTGCCCAGAGAAGATGAATCGAGGACCAGAGGACATAGGTTGAAGGGAAAAGGATTTAATAGGAATCTGAGGGGTAACTTTTTCATGCTGGGACTATCCCAACATTTAAGAAATAGTTAGACAGGTACATGGAGCGGACAGGTTTGGAGGGATATGGGCAAAATGCAGGTAGAAGGGACCTGACCTCCCGGTGGCTCAGCACTTCAACTCCCCCTCCCATTCCAAATCTGACTTCTCCGTCCTGGGCCTCCTCCATGGCCAGAGCGAGCACCACCGCAAATTGGAGGAACAGCACCTCATATTCCGCTTGGGCAGTCTGCACCCTAGTGGCATAAACATTGAATTCTCCCAATTCCATTAGCCCTTGCTGTCTCCCCTCCTTCCCTGCTCTCCCTCAGCCCTTGGGCTCCTCCTCCTTTTTCCTTTCTTCTTCCCGCCCCCCCCCCCCCCCCCCCCCCCCCCCATGTCCTCTAGTTGCTCCAGCACTTTTGTCTACGGTAGATGGGACATGTTGGCCGGTGTGGGCAAGTTGGGCCTTGGAGGAGATACAGTAGATAGGAGATGTTCCAGGTCGAGACCCTTCTTCAGATTCGAACACTTTGTGTCTTTTTCTTTATTAACCAGCATCTGCAAGCGCTTTGTTTCCCTGTGCTAAATTGACAATTGTTTTTTTTTAAAACATGTCGGAGTCTGAATATGAATTGCTGGATTAACGAGTACGTTTATGCTGCTTTACAATCTGTTACACACACATTAGTGTTGGGCAGGGAATATTGCAGAATACCAAGTCAAATTAATTGGAGTGTAAAAGATTGATCTTGTACTCCACAATAAGGTCACCTCTCAGCCTCGTACGCTCCAGGTGAAAAGGACCCAGCCTCTCCACCCTCTCTTTATAACACAAACCTTCCAGACCAAGTAGCATCCTCATAAATCTTTCCAGTTTAATGACATCCTTCCAACATTGCGTTACTACCTGCCTCAACTACCTCCTCCGGCAGCTCGTTCCACACACTCACCACCCTCTGTATGAAAAGGTTATCCCTAAGGTTCCTATAAAATCTTTCCCTTCTCAACTTTAAACGTATGTCCTCTGGTTCATGATTACCCTACTCTGGGCAAGAGACTCAATGTTGCGTTTACCCAATCTATTCCTCTCATGGTTTTGTATTCCTCTATAAGATCACCACTAATCTTCCTCCCCTCCAAGAAAATCCAAGCTTGCTCAACCTCTCCCTACAGTTCAGGCCCCCGAGTCCTGGCAACATCCTCGTCAATTTCCTCTGCATCCTTTCCAGATTAACAACACCTTACCTACAATATGGTGCCCAGAACTGAACGCAATGCTCTAAATGCGGCCTCATCAACGTCTTATGCAACTTCAACATGACCTCCCAACTGCTTTACTGAGTACTCTGACTGATGATGGCCAATGTGTCAAAAGCCTTTGTGACCATCCTATCCACCTGTGGTGCAACCTTCAACGAACTGTGTGCCTGCACTCCTTGGTCCCTATGTTCCACAACACTCCCCAGAGCCCTACCATTCACTGCGTACATCCTGCCTATGTTAGACTTTTAAAAATGCAACACCTCACATTTCTATCTGTGGTGCCACTTTCAAAGGACTACGTAAACATGGAAAATAGGTTCAGGAGTAGGCTATTCGGCCCTTTGAGCTAGCACATAAATAACAAACACCAGAATGTTGTATAGTTGTATATACAGATGTGTAAGACATTGGTGAGAACGCATTTAGAGTATTGCGTTCAGTCCTGGGCACCATGTCATAGGAAAGATGGAAAGGATGCAGAGAAGATTGACCAGGATGTTCCCAGGACTTGAGGGCCTGAGCTCGAGGGAGAGGTTGAGTATGTACGGGCACCGCCATTGAAGAATCGACAGGAATGAGATTTCCCAGCCACAGTGAAGGACATGGAGGAGAGGCAGATGGGGAAGTGACTCAGGCGTTCGTTCCACAGTGAAGAGACGACGAAAACTCCGCAGTGCCTTCACCCATTAAAGAGTGGGAAAGACTTGACAGATGACATGGAGGAGGTGATCGACATGCAGCCTTGTCGGGGTGGGATAGAAGATAGAACCCCGGGGAACCCCGTTAATGACAGGAAGACAGAGAGAACAATGCAGCAACTGCAGCAGAAGCTTGATGCATTTCCAAATGCATTTTGCAACCTTGAGACTGAGTAGAGGATTAATGATCCTTACAGCCCAGGCTGATTACCCGACTGTAATTACGCCACACTGGTAAGTACCCGAAAACAATTACAAGTATATTAAGAAGCCAGCATTTCTCCACTGATGTATGCTGTTTCCATTAACTGGTTCTCTGCATGTGACCACTGCTTGATATTAATATGCCATTAATATGCTGGAATTTCAAAAGGGAAATAAGATGCAACAACTTATTGCCTTTGAATAGTAATTATGCTATAATTAATAACAATATGAAACATTTAAGGATTATTAAGTATTAATGTATCATTGAATTATAAGCATATCAATGCATCTATAGAGTAATAATACATACCACATATTAATACATGCAAAAATACATTTATATTAATTATAACTAATGTATTATTAAATTATAATGCCATATGCTAATAAATTATCAGAAAGATAAGTCAACTTGGATATTTTTGGTGTCTTTCATGTACTTTTCAACTTTTCCAAAGCACTTCAGAGCCACTGAAACAATTTCAAAGTGTTGCCACTCTTGTGAGGATGGGATCTATGATAAATTACAGTCTCCACTGACATCTCTGTGTCAGCCAGAGTTGGATCCCAGGCCTCATGTCGTGACTAACAGCATCCATTTATTCAGAAAACTGTCTATTCAGAGGGCAGAGCGGAGAGAACCTACTGAAGAATTCGCAGCAACCTCTCCTCAACTAAGTCATGTGTTTTCACCAGAAGCACAAACTTGTACTTCAGTCTGATCTCAGTTGCTTCCACAAAACAGCACTTCAGGCCTGACTGGCTGGTTGCATCACGGCCTAGTGCGGGCAATTCCAGCAGACAGGAACGTAAGAGGCTGCGGAGAGTCTGAAGGAAGTTCTCCACCCGAGACGCCACCCAATCCTTCTCTCCAGAGATGCTGCCTGTCCCACTGAGTTACTCCAGCATTTTGTGTCAACCGTCAGTGTAGGCAGTTCCTTCCTACACAAGCTGCAAAGAGTGGTAGACTCAGTTTGGTCCATCACGGTGCAACCCCCATCCCCACCATCAAAAGCACCTCAAGAAGGCGGCATCTATCATCAAGGATGCCCAACATCTGGGCCGTGCCATCATCGCTGCTACCATCCGGCAGAAGGTACAGCAGCCTAAAGCCCCTGTCCCACTTTCCCGAGTTACTCACAAATTCTCCCTTGATTCAAACTCAGAGATGCCAGCCGTAGGTACCCGTGGCTATTTTTTTAACTCATGGACATTTTTCAACATGCTGAAAAAAAACGTCCCGACTTACCTGATGCCCCGAGTACCTACGGCTGGCATAACGAGCCACTATGAAATTTATACGGACTCGCTACGGCCTTCTACGGACTCGCTACAGACATTCTTCGAGTTTGAATCAAGGGGAAAACTCGGGAGAATTTGTGAGTAACTCGGGGAAGTGGGACAGGGGCTTTATGTCCCACACCACACCAAGAACAGTCACTTTCCAAGCAAACCCTAACATCCACAGAACACTACGAACAATCTCTATTGATTTATTTTTGTTTTCTAATAATATTTTTGTACTACAGTCTTTCTTTTTTTGCAGCCTTCTTCATTTAGGATTTTTACGTGTAATTTGTTTTTGTGTGTTTGCCTGAGATGTTGTGATCCTGTGATTGGATACAATTGAACACAAGCGTTTTCCTTTCACCTGCACCTCACCTTACACATGCCTATGACATTAAATTTGAACTTGGACTTGAAGAACGGAATTAACTAATCAATGTGTCTCCATGGCTGAAGACCATTGTCAGGCTATGCGGTCTCCATACAAATCTATATTTCATTCTATGGTCAGTAAGTATTCATGGTTTAATTTAGCGAGCCCTGCACATTAACATTATATGCGAGCCCTGCACATTAACACTGTTCTACACACACTAGGGACAATTCTTACATGTACCCAAGCAAATTAACCTACATATCTGTACGTCTTTAAAGTGTGGTAAGGAACCGAAGATCTCGGAGAAGATCTCGGTCACGGGAAGAACTTACAAACTCCGTACAGACAGCACCCAATAGTCAGGATCGAACCCGGGTCTCCGGCTCTGCATTCGCTGTCAGGCAGCAAACTCTACCGCCGCGCCACCGTCCTATAATGCCGCAGCAGAATTGAAGTGCGCTCCTGCCCTGATCCCTTCAACATGTGGGAAGGAACTGCAGATGTTGGTTTGTATCAGATAGACACAAAATGCTAGATTAACTCAGCAGGTAAGGCAGCATCTCTGGAGAAAAGAAATGGGTGACTTTTCAGATCTGAAGAAAGGGTCTGACCCGAAACATCAGCTATTCCTTTTTTACTCCAGTTTTTTGTGTCTATCTTCTGATCCCTTCAGTTACGGCTGAAATATTCCTGCTTGAAATCCAAGTAATGCAACAGATTATTAAATGGTCACAAAAAAAAGCTTCTATAGGGACAAAGTCTCTATATTATTCAAGCATTACCTCCCTATTTCTGTTCACAATTTCACTCACAAAAAACAATAAGGTTCTGTTAGCTTTCTGAACTAAGTGCTTCACAGCTAACTCTCCTGCCTAGCTTTGTGTCTACAGATAAATAACAAACATGTTTGGTCCCCTAATCGGAGTCATTTAAAGCTATAATCGTTTGTCATTAGCGTAGGCAGTGCACCGTAGATAGTGCATATCAATCATCATCTGCACCACGTAACGAGATGAGAGAGGCGAACACAGGAGGTCAAGAGCAACTTCCCAAACGCTGACGGTGGAAGGTGAAGGGGAGAGTTGGTGGCTGTGAAAGTTCCGCACACTCCCCTCCCCCACCCGCCTTAAACGCGCGTGATCGGCTCGGGAATCGGGACACGGTGACCTCGGCTCCGAGCACGGCAGCGGAGGGGCAGCTGCTGGAGGTTCATGAGGTCATCCGTGATTGGAACAGAATTAGGTCATCTGGCCCAACAGGTCCACCCCGCCATTCAATCACGGCTGATCTATCTCTCCCTCCTAACCCCATTCTCCTGCCTTCTCCCCATAACCCCTAACACCAAAGATAGATACATAAAGCTGGAGTAACTCAGATGGGACAGGCAGCATCTCTGGAGAGAAGGAATGGGTGACCTTTCCAGTTGAGACCCTTCTTCAGATCATACTAAACAAGAATCTATTTATTTGCCTTAAAAATATCCATTGACTTGGACTCCACAGCCTTCTGTGGCAAAGAATTCCACAGATTCAACACCCTTTGATTAAATAAATTCCTCCTCTTCTTCTTTAAGGAACGTCCTTTAATTCTGAGGCTATGACCTCTAACATCAGAGGCTCTAACATAATGGAGCTCGGTCTGTGGAGCTTCTAGCCGTGGGCGGGGCACGGACTTTAGCATCATGGAGCTGCCTGCGACCTTTGCCGAGGATCGCCGGGAAGAGGTGCCCCGACCGCTGGGCCTGTGGACGAGGCATCGTGAAGCCGTGGTCTCCGGTAGGAAATGGCTGCGGGGTGTTCCGATCCGTCACCTATTCCTTTTCTCTAGAGATGCTACCTGACCCGCTGAGTTACGCCAGCTTTTTGTGTCTAACTACGAAGGGGGGGAAAACATTAATTCTCTGGCAGAATGTAAAATCCTGTACGAAGTTTAATATCACATGTTGAAGCACAGCCAGTCAAAGAGGGGTTGTTACATCCTTGCAGATCATCTATGGCCTGCACACACATGCAGGGTAGATATTTGTCCACCAATGATGCACAATGGAGGAGGGAAATGATGCTGGATGCTTTGGAGAGGTCGACACATGTGTGTACAACACTCCAGGAGGTTTTAGAAAGTTTGAAAAACATGCCTGTTACAGAAAAAAAATGATTAAGTTGGATTAGAAAGCAAGCTGTTTGAAGAGCTTCAAAATGGAATAATAGGGCTGGTGTCTGGGACTAGAGGAGCACAGAGCCATGGGGGAGATCAACGGTTGGGATCTGATATTTTGGATATTAACTCAACATTCGCAGCCAAGTGGCACCTCGGCACCAATGCCATATTTTTGATGATTGCTTTTTAGTATTTACGGTTATTTTTCTCCACATAACACTGAAAGGGAAACGAACATGGAACTCAAGTCTAATTTTTTTTTTTGTGGAATCCAAAGCAGAACTAGCTTGTACACTTGTCATTAGTATGATGAGCATTTGAAGGCTCTGGGCCTGTACTCACTGGAGTTGTTGGCTTGTTGCTGACGACCTTCTACCGCTGCACCACAGAGAGCATACTAACATATGGCATCTCTGTGTGGTATCCCAGCTGCACGGAGGCGGAGAGGAGAGCTCTTCAGCGCATTGTCCACAGAGCGCAACAGATTATTGGGACTCCGCTACCAGCCTTGGAGGGCATCTACCACACACGGTGCCTCAGGAAGGCCGTCAGCATACATAAAGACTCCTCTCACCCTTGTAATGGACTGTTCGAACTACTCCCTTCCGGCAGACGTTACAAGGCCTTCTACGCCCGCACCTCCAGACTCAGGAACAGCTTCACTCCCAGAGCTATAGCGGCTCTGAACCGGCCCTGCTGAGTACCCCCCCACCCCCATGGACTGTCTCCCCCAGCCTCGTACTTTAGTCTGTGGTGATTTTGCTGGTCTAATGTTCGTTTTTACAAACCTTATTCTCGGGGTATCTAAACCTACATTTTATTTGTCGATTAAGTTATGACATCGGATGGAAGTTGCAAACCAAATCTCGTTGCACTTATGTGTAATGACAATAAAAGATATTATTATTATTATTGATATATATACAGTTTTTTTTTAAATGTAAAATTGTCCCTAGTGTGTGTGTAGGACGGTGATAATGTCCGGGGATCGCTGGTCGGTGTGGACTCGGTGGGCCATCGGACCTGTTTCCACGTTGTATGTCTAAACTAAACTAACTATCCATTTTCTCCAGAGATATTGAGTTATTCCAACACTTTGTGTCTGTAAATGACAAGAATGTTAACTTTCCAAACATAAACTCTCGCTGGCTCAATGTTTACAGTACGTTTTCTGTCAGTGTAAAATGCTGGTTTTGACAGCCCCTCTCATACTTGCAAAACGATTGGATTGAGTTAGGGTCAGAGAGTCATCCAGCCTTCTTGACCACCCTATCTACCTATGATGCCACTTGCATGGTACTATATACCTGTACTCCTAGATCCCACTGTTGTACGATGTTCCCTAGGGCTTTGTCATTCGCTGTGAAGGTCCTGCCCTGGTTTGACCTGGGGTGCGTGCCGTACGATGGCAGCCTCTGCCTACAGTCTGTCTGTTTTTTCATCTTTTTTGTTATTTTTAGTCTAAACAAAAGTATGTTTTTGGAGGTTTCTTAGTCTTTGTCTGTGGGGGAGGTGGGGAGGGTAAGGGGGAAACCGTTTCTCAGTCACTTCCTGGTGAGGATGCGACTATTCTTCGCGTCGCTTCTTCGACCCCCCTCCGCCATCTGGATTGGCGCGGCCTTTCCTGCTGGAGACCGCCCAGAGCATCAGCGGCGGCGCAGCGCTGATTTACCATCGCGGAGCGGGCGATGCCTTACCGGGGATTGCCTTGTTGAAGCTCCGGAGTGTTGGGCCTGCTGCTTTAGCATCGTGGAGCTGTGGTTGTGGAGCTTCCGGCCGCAGGCGGCGCTGACCTCAACATCGCGGGGTCCTGGGACCCCTTTGCCGAAGGGCCGCCTGTGTTGAATCTCCGTCCAGCTCGGCCTGTGGACTTCGGGAGCCGCGGTCCCCGGTAGTGAGCTGCCGATTCAGAAACTCCAAACCGCTGAGAATGTTCTTGCGTTCCGACGTCGGAGTTCCGATCATCCCGGCGAGAGGGCCTGAACATTGGGCCTCCGCAGCGGCGACTGCGGAGGTCTCGGGAGGTCCCCGGTGAACAAAGAGGGAGATGTCTGAACTTCATTGCCTTCCCTCGCAGTGGAAAATGCTGATTCTGCTGTGTGGGGATGTTCACGTTAAATTCTATCGTGTGTTGTAGTTCTTTTTTTTATTCGTATGGCTGCGTGGTAACTCAAATTTCACTGTAGCACTTGGTGCATGTGACAATAAATGTAAGCTTGAACTTTAACTTAAACTCAAATATATCTGATCAGACTTGGGAGATTAATTCCCTTTTCATGCTCTCACGTGCCTCAGGACGTTTAGCAGCTCCTCGACCAAAATACATATTGTCCTCAAGACATCCCCATTAACTGTACCAAGTTCTCCAGTCTTCAGTCTGAACGTCACCCATTCCTTCTTTCCGGAGATGGTGCCTGTCCAGCTGAGTTACTCCAACATTTTGTGTCCATCCCCAGTCTACATGTCTTTCTTCACAATAAAAACAGAGGAGAAATACTCATTGAGGAACTTGCCCATCTACTGTGGCTCCACACTGATATCACCGCCGGTTTCTGGGCAGCCCTATTCTATCTCCTGTTACCATTTTTCCTTTAATGCACATATAGATTCCCTTCATGATTTTATAGAGCTCTATATGATCACCTCTCAGCCTCCCGCCCTCCAAGGAATAAAGTCCTAGCCCGCCAAACCTCTCCCTATATTTCAGCCCCTCGAGTCTTGGCGACATCCTCAAATATCGCCTGTGAAGATTAGTTCCTGCTGAGTACTTTGGAGAGGAACTTTATGTACAGAAAGTTCTCACTCACTGCAATATAGTAGCCAAATAAATTATATTTTATGGTATTGATTGAGGGATAACAGTTGGCCATGAACCAAAGGAGAGATCAGACCTGCTCCGTGCAATGGGACCCAATATGACCATCTCAGTTGGAAGCAAGATCTTACTTTAATATCTCATCTAAAATTTAACTCCCCCAACAGTGCGAACGATTCGAAGAGCTGCTTAATGTAACTCAACTGATATTCCCATCTGACCAGTCAGAAGAAGTGTTCCAACCTAAAACTTCACCCATCCTTTTTCTGCACAGATGCTCGTCATAAATCATAAGATCGTAAGTGAGATAGGAGCAGAATTAGGCCATTCGGCCCATCAAGTCTGCTCAGCCATTCAATCATGGCTGATCCATCTCTCCCTCCTAACCTCATTCTCCTGCCTTCTCCCCATAGCCTCTCACCCATACTAATCTAGAATCTATCTATCTCTGCTTTGAAAATATCCACTGACTTGGCCTCCACAATCTTCTGTGGCAAAGAATTCCACAGATTCACCACCCTCTGACTGAAGAAATTCCCCCGCATCTCCTTCCTAAAAGAACTTCCTTTAATTCTGAGGCTATGACCTCTAGTCCTAGACTCTCCCGCCAGTGGAAACATCCTCCACGTCCACCCAATCCAAGCCTTTCACTATTCTGTACGTTTCAATGAGGTTCCCCCTCATTCTTCTAAACTCCAGCGAGCACAGGCCCAGTGCCCTCGAACGCTCATCATATGTTAGCTTATGCTGCCTGTCCTGCTGAGTTACTCCAGCCCTTTGTGTCTATCTTCTGCATAAGGTCATAAGGTCATAAGCGATAGGAGTAGAATTAGGCCATTCGGCCCATCAAGTGTACTCAGCCATACAATCATGGCTGATCTATCTCTCCCCATTCTCCTGCCTTCTCCCCATAACCTCAGACACCTGTTCTAATCAAGAGTCAAGAAGGCATGAACCAACATCTGCAGTTCTTTCCTACACATAAGCACACTCTAAATTGGAAAGGCTGCAGAAAATATTTACCAGGAGGTTACCTGGGCTTGCAGGTTGGAGGGAGTGGTTGGACAGGCTGGGACTTGGGAGCATAGGAGGTTAAGGGGTGACCTTATTGAGATGGAAACATCCTCTACATCCACCCTATCCAAGCCTTTCACTATTCTGTACGTTTCACAGCAACACCATTGTCAAATTTGCGGATGACACTACGGTGGTGGGGCTCATCTCCGGGGGGGGATGAGTACGCCTATCGGGATGAGGTGGAGCAGCTGACAGTGTGGTGTGGAGAAAATAACCTGCTCATGAACACCTTAAAGACCAAGGAGATAATAATAGACTTCAGGAAGAACAAAACGGAACTGGTACCACTAATCATCAGAGGGGACTGTGTGGAGAGGGTGGCGGATTTCCGCTTCCTGGGAATCCATATCGAGGAGGACCTGACGTGGAGCGTGAACACCTCTGCGCTGCTGAAAAAGGCCCATGTTATTCTTCCTGAAGGTGCTCAGGAAGAATAACATCACACAGAGACTGCTGCTGTCCTATTATCGGTGCTCCATTGAGAGCATCCTAACATACTGTGTATGTGTGTGGTACACCAGCTGCACAGCAGCTCAGAGGAAAGCGCTCCAGAGGGCCATTGGCAATGCCCAGAGGATTGTCGGCTGCCCTCTCCTTACCTTGGAAGACTTACACAGTTCCCGCTGCATCAAAAAATACCAGAATATTATAAAGGACATTTCCCACCCCGGACACTCCCTGTTTGAACTGTTGCCGTCAGGCAGACGGTACAGATCTACAAGGACAAGGACAAACAGAGTTAAACACAGTTTTTACCCCACTGCTATAAAGGCACTAAATGTAGCCACCAAGAAATGCGGGGACTAAGGGACTGTGGTTGGTACACTGTGAAATCGACAGAAGGATGTAGGGTTGGGTGTTTATGCGTGCTGTTTTCATATTTCATATTTATTTTAGTTGTTTATCTTTTTTAATATTTCACCTTGTATGTATCGTTAGCTTTTATGGTTTGAATGTTGCACTGACTGGCTGACATTTTTAAATTTCGTTGTACATGGTTCATGTTACAATGACAATAAAGAAACTATTACAAGATCATTGAGGGACATGGATAAAGTGAATGCTCACAGTCCTTTTCCCAGGGTGTAGGATTCTAAACCTAGAGGTCAAAGGCTTAAGGTGAAAGGGCAGAGATTTAAGAGGGAGCTCGGGATCAACTTTCTCACTCAGTGGCTAGTCCGCAGCACGATGGCAGAGTGGTACAGTTTCTGCCTTGCAGTGCCAGAGACCTGGGTTCAATCCTGACTACAGGTGCTGTCTGTACGGAGTTTGTACGTTCTCCCCGTGACCAGCGTGGGTTTTCTCCACGAGCGCTAGTTTCCTCCCACACTCCAAAGACGTGCAGGTTTGGAGGTTAATTGGCTTCAGCAAAAATTATAAATCGTCCCTAGTGTGTAGGATAGTGGGAGTGTACGAGGCGATCGCTGGTCGGCGAGGACTCGGTGGGCCAAATGTGCATGTTTCCGCGCTGCATCTCTGAAATCTAATGTCTAAAGGAAGCCACAGGAGCTATAGAAGCAGATAATATTATGACTTTTAAAAGACATTGGGCAGGTATGTGAATAGGACGTGTTTAGAGTGCCAAAGGCCAAATGCAGGCTAATATGCTAACTTGGTCGGCATGGACAAGGTGGGCCACATGACTGTTTCCATGTTGTACTCTTCTGTGATTCTATGACGAGGGAAAGGAAAAGCTTCTCAAAAATCAATGTTTCATTGGGAAACGTGAAGTTAAAGTATTACTGTGAAAGAATGGTTTCTGTCGCCCAACTAGTATAAAGGGCCTGTCCCACTGTACGAGGTAATTCAAGAGTTCTCCCGAGTTTTTCCCCCGATTCGAACTCGGAGAATGTCCATAGCGGGTCCGTAGGAGTTTGTGGATGTCTCGTAGCGGCTCATACGAGTAACGGTAGGTACTCGGGAAATCCGGGAAACTCGTGACGTTTTTTCAACGCTGTGAAAAATGTCCCCGAGTAAAAAAATACTCGCGATGAATAAAATGGTGACTTTTCACTCGTGCGAGCCGCTACGAGACATCCACGAACTCCTACGGACCCGCTACGGACATTCTCCAAGTTTAAATCAGGGGCAAACTCAGGAGAACTTTTGAATTACCTCGTGCAGTGGGACAGGCTCTCAACTCCTTGACAGAAAATGAACGAAATGTTGATATGTCTCAATGACTGAAAGACGGGGACATCTGCCTTTGTTCATTTTTTGACAATGCTAATGATATGGAGTTAAAGAATTAACATAATTAAGCCTTTTATGTAAATTTGAACACAACCTATCATGCTAATTGCAGGTGTCTTGTGCCATCTGGATAACACTGGGGATCCATTTATGGGAACGGAGTCTTTAAACACATTGCTTTCTCCTTGTTGATTCAATGAGGCTCTCTATCGTCAGAACCGCATCGATCAATTAAAACCTGACAACTCGCAGGTCGATTATCCAAATATTTTCCTCTGGACTCATCAAAGCATTTTCAAATTATTCTTTTTTTTCCCCGCAGAGTGGAAAGAAAACAAAAAACCGCTTGGAAAACCCAACGGGGGAATAGGAAACAAGACATCATTGCCTCTACTTCCCGAGCATCTAATGGAGCCCCCATTGCCATTTCCCCCTTAAATAATCAGCCATGGCCTGGCCACCATGCCAAGCCCTGTCCCCTCACATGGAGTAGTGGTCAGGGCAACACCGATGTACCTGGGCTACCGTCACATCGCTTTGTGTCACTGGATTCTCATTCCCACCATGGCAGCTGGAGGATTTGAATTCAATTAATTAAATCATCTGGAATAAAAAGCTTGTATCACTAATTGTGAGCAGGGTACTATTAGATTGTCATTAAAAACCCATCTGGAAGACAATGTCCTTTAGAGTCGGAGAAGCATCCAATCATAGTCATACGGCACAGAGACAGTCACTTAGAAACATAGAAAATAGGTGCAGGAGTAGGCCATTCGGCCCTTCGAGCCTGCACCGCCATTCAATATGATCATGGCTGATCATCCAAGTCAGTATCCCGTACCTGCCTTCTCTCCATACCCCCTGATCCCCTTAGCCACAAGGGCCGCATCTAACTCCCTCTTCTGCCCATCTTGTCCTTGCTGACTGAGATGTCCCATCGATGCTAGTCCCATCTGCCCGCATTTGCTCCCCTTATCCCTCGAATCCTTTTCTATCCATGTACCTGTCCAAATATCTTTTCAATGTTGTTATGGTACCAGCCTCAACTACCTCCTTTAGACTTTAGACCATAGACTTTATGTATACAGTGCAGAAACAGGCCCTTCAGCTCACCTAGTCCGCCTAGACCAGCGATCCCCATACACTAGCACTATCCTACACACTAGTGCGTATTTACAATTTTACCAAAGGCAATTGACCTACAGATCTATACGACTTTGGAGTGTGGAAGGAAACCAGAGCACCCAAAGATATTCCAGCCAGTCACAGGGAGAGCGTGCGCCTGGAGTCAGGATCGAACCCGGGTCTCTGACGCTGCGAGGCAGCAACTCTACTGCTGCACTACTGTACTGTCCTGTAGTAACCCGTTCCACATACCCACCACCCTCTGTGTGAAAAATATGCCACTTGGATATCTATTCAATCTTTCTCTTCTCACTTTAAATCTGTGTCCTTTGGTTCTTAATTTCCATACCCTGAGAAACAGATTCACTCTATCTATTCCCCTCATAATTTTGTACACCTCTAATTTGTAAGATCACCCCTCAGCCTCCTACGCTCCAAGAAATAATGTCCTAGCCTGCTCCTGCTCTCCCTATGGTTCAGCTCAGGAGTCCTATCCTTGCAAATCTTTCGGGGAGGGAATCTGCTAACTTTACCTGATCTGACCGATATAAGACTCCAGACCAATAAGAACATGTCTACTCCACCATTCAATCATGGCTGATCTATCTTTCCCTCTCAACCCCATTCTCCTGCCTGCACCCATAACCCCTGTCACCCATACGAATCGAAAATCTGTAAATCTCCACCATAAAAATATCCACTGACTGGGCCTCCACCGCCTTCTGTGGCAATGAATTCCAATGAATTCACCACACTCTGACTAAAGAAATTCTTACTCATCTCCTTTCTGAAATTACGTCTTTTTATTCTGAGGCGATGGCCTCTGGTCCTAGACCCTCCCACTAGTGGAAACATCCTCTCCACATCCACTCTATCCAGGCCTTTCACTATTCGATAAGTTTCAACGAGATCCCCCCTCATGTGCCTAAACCCCAGCCAGCACAAGCCCAGTGCAATCAAGCACTCATCATATGTTAGCCCATTCATTCCTGGGATCATTCTCGTAAATCTCCTCTGGACAACTTTCCAATGCCAGTTCATCTTTCCTCAGATATTCAGCCCAAAACTGCTCACAGCCCTCCATCTCAATATATCCAGCTGAACTAGTCCTATTTGCCTCCGTTTGGTCCATTATCCTCTAAAATATTTCTATCCGAATTGTGAGAAGACATTACAAAATTGACATTATGCCAATCCAATTCTATGGAAGTCAAATCAGTTGTGTTCTGCAAATCTATGTCTTGTGAACACCAGAACATCGTGACGAGATTTAAGAACTAATCATAGAAAAAGTAGTGTTGAGGTTTGGTTCCCTGAATCTATATAATGAAGGGTTTCTACCCGAAACACCACCCATCCCTTCTCTCCAGAGATGCTGCCTGTCCCACTGAGTTACTCCAGCTTTTTGTGTCTACCTTTGGGTTAAACCAACATCTGCAGTACCTTCCTACACATGTTGCCTGCTCCACTGCAAAAACTCCTCATGGTATGTCTACTTTGAAGAAGATCTCCTCCTCTCTCCAACGAGAGTTCTGCAGCATCCTCTCTCGCTGCCCCACCTCTGTGATTCCTCCTGCTCTCCGACTTTACGACCACGTTTTAACCCAGACTGGCTACCACAGCCACTTGAGTCTGAAGAAGGGTCTCGACCCGAAACGTCACCCATTCCTTCTCTCCAGAGATGCTGCCTGTCCCGCTGAGTTACTCCAGCTTTTTGTACCTATCTTCAATGTAATGCAGTATTGCCTTCGCTCTGTAGTAAAAATAAAATTGTAGACATATTTTTGAAGACAGACTTTTGGAACCTGTCTCTCATTTTTACAATCACTTGGTGAGGAGACCCCCCAGCCATCAACACAGAAGGGGTATATCAGCGTGTGGGTCATTATGTGTCTGACATGCAAACTTTCCAATTCAAAACAGGTGAGGATGGGGGTGGGTTCTTAAGAAAAGAATATATACCGACGTACGTCAAAACGCCAAAGTGCTGGAGGAATTCAGTAAGACAGGCAGCAGCTGTGGAGGGATTGGAAATGCGGCATTACAGGTTGGGACCCTTCTCTTGTTCAACATTCAACACTGTTCACCATTCAAAATGCATTTGGAATCATAGAGTCATAGAGTCATAGTGTCCTTTGGTCCACTTTGTCCATGTCAACCAAATTGGCATGCGGGGCTAGTCCCATCTACCAGCATTTTGTCCACAGCCCTCTAAACCTTTCATATCCATATATCTGTCTAAATCATTATTATATCACCTCTTCCTAGTATCATTCTGACAAGGAACACTAGCCACAGATGGCTGTTGAGGCCAAGTCAATGAATTTGTACGACTGAGATTGGCAGATTTTTGATTAGTGCATGTGTCAGGGGTTATGGGGAGAAGGCAGGAGAATGGGGTTGAGAGGGAAGGATGAATCAGTTGGGCAGAATGGCCTAATTCTGCTCGGAGAACTTATAAACCTATGAACTTACCATAACATTTCTTAAATTAATTGTTGGTTTGTGATCCTTAATCAAGGCGTGCTTGTAACCGCCCTCAAGAAGGAAGTTTTGTTAGTTTAGAGATACAGCGTGGAAACAGGCCCGTTGGTGCACCGAGTCCGCGCCGACCAGCAATCCCCGCACATTAACACTATCCTACACACACTGGGGGCAATTTACATTTATACCCAAGCAAATTAACCTGCAAACCTGTACGTCTTCGGAGTGTGGGAGGAAACCAAAGATCTCCGAAAAAAACCCACGCAGATCACGGGGAGAACGTACAAACTCTGTACGGACAGCACCCGCAGTCTAGACCGAACCCGGGTCTCTGGCGCTGTAAGGCAGCAGATCTACCGCTGCGCCACCGTGCCTCCCTGGGGATGTTGAACCATTGCACTCCTTCAGGTGAAGATGTTACCACAGGATTGTTGAGGAGGACATTCCAAGATTTAAGTGCAGCAGAGATGGAGGTCCAGGGATATATTTCTAGGTCTGAATGGCGTGCAGGCTGGAGATGGGCCTTTTGTTTGGTGGCCAAGGTCCCGGGTTTGTCTCCTTTTTCTTGCGTTTGAGGCTGCAGAAGTCTGCAGCAGGGTGATGCCGTCCGGTTCGACATGCGTAGGTGCCCGCCCTAAAAAGAGCGCATGCTCCGGGTTGGCACCAAGCTGCGGCGTTGCTTATGTCTCTGTTTGTTGTCGTTCACCTGACTGAGGCCAGTTGACAGGGCTCACCACGGGGAGGTCGACAACATGAGCCCCCCTCCCCCCACCGGGGTTTGTGAAGTACCGACAAGGAAACCTCAATAATGTTACGGGAGCAACTTGAAAACGCCGCACGCAAACGCCACATGTGTGTCGGCTGTGGATTGAGTTCATGCAGGCATTGAAAAGATAGCGAGGTTATTTGATACGGTAACTATTTTCCCTGTTTGGATAGCGAGAAAATAAGTGGAAATTATCATTACGAGCGAGGGGAAGAGATAAGGAGAAAATCCTGAAATGCAAAGAAAGCAAAGTGTTCTATGCCGGAGGAAATAATTGAAGTGGAGATCATTATGTTAGAAAAGCAGCTTGAATGGGTGTGGTAATAATTAACTTATTTTATTTCCAGACCTTCGATTGCAAAGTATACCTAAGGAAGGCAAGAGAAGTGTAATTGCTACAATATGCTTGCTCCATACTGGGGCCATCCACAGTTCACTTTACCTGTGTATTGTACCATGCACATCACCAGTCAAGAGTGTTTAATGGTCATCTGTGCCAATATTGGACGGAGCAATTTATACTTGCAGCAGCGTAACAGGTCAGTAAACACAGTACCCAAGAGATGACATAAGAAACAAACGGAAAAGAAGTTCAATAAATAACAAAAACCCAATATTAGTGAAAAGCAAAACAGAAGCCCAAAGTCCCTAATGCAACCGAGACAGTTTGGAGTTGGAATTTTAGTGGGTGTTTGCAGGTTCAACAACTTGATGGTTGTTGGCAAGAGACTGGACGTCACGGTTTTCAGGTTCCTGCACTTCTTTCCAGGGGTGGGAGATTGCAACCTTGACGTGGTCCTCCCTGTTTCGACTAATGCAATCAACCCGACGTGCACAAATAAATAGATCAAGTCAAGTCAAGTTTATTCGTCACATACACATACGAGATGTGCAGTGAAATGAAAAGTGGCGATGCCTGCGGACTTTGTGCAAAAAAACAAACAAACAAACAACCAACAAACTACAAACAGAATGGAACAGAATCACATGTTCTTTTACATATTAAATATTGTGGGCGGTATTGTGGTCCAGTAAAGTTAGTCCCTGGTGAGATTGGAGTTTACAGTCCTAACGGCCTCTGGGAAGAAACTAGATCCAATACATCCTCTGCTCTAGGTGTCAGCTGCTCTACATCGGTGAGACCAAGCGTAGGCTTGGCGATCGTTTCACCCAACACCTCCGCTCGGTTCGCAATAACCAACCTGATCTCCTGATGGCTCAGTGCTTCAACTCCCCCCTCCGATTCCGAATCCAACCTTTCTGTCCTGGGCCTCCTCCATGGCCAGAGTGAGGCCCACCGTAAATTGTAAGAGCAGCACCTCATATTTTGCTTGGGCAGTTTATACCCCAGTGGTATGAACATGGACTTCTCTAATTTCGGCTTTCTCCTCCTCTTCCCAGTTCTCCCTCAGCCCACAGGCCCCACCTCTTCCTTTCTTCTTCCCGCCCCCCACCCACCCTCACACCAGTCTGAAGAAGAGTCTCGATCCGAAACATTGACTATTTCCTTCGCTCCATAGATGCTGCTGCACCCGCTGAGTTTCTCCAGCATTTTTGTCTACCTTCGATTTTCCAGCATCTGCAGTTTCTTCTTAAACAATAGATCAAATTGAACAAGTTGAGCTACAACTTTAGGCTGTGCACGCCAGAAGAAGACCTCCTTCCAGGTGGCAGGAGTGAAATGAGAGTGTGGCCAGGGTGGTGTGGTTCCTTGATGATGCTGGCTGTCTTTTTTGAGGCAGCGCCTCCGATCAACTCAGCAACCATCTATGTAATTAAAAGTCTCATCTTGGCCACCTCCTGTCTGCGCTGTATATTCATTTTAGAAAAAACGCTACCCTATATTGCTATGATTTTCATCCATCTTACTTACAGTCCTCCTCCGCTGAGGCAGCCGCGAGTATTTTTCCGATCGATGAAAAATAAAAAAGTTATGAGTGTTTAAAAAATCTTGAGATCAGCTGGATTGGTCCTCTCGCCTGTCAATCACCATGATGAAGGTAAAGCACCTTCGACGGGGAGGGCAGGACTATAAAACCCCGGATGCCTGGACATGAGTCAGTCACTCTGAAAGATCATGAGGGAGAGGTCACAACTCTGAATCTGCTGTGAGTCTACTGAACTGTGAGTCGACTGAACTGTGAGTCTACCTTTTATGTGCTTTATGTGGTTTATGTGGTTTATGTGGTTAACCCTTTATGTGCTTGCAATAAATAATTTGTTAGCCGGCAATGTGCTTGCAATGAATGATGATTTGTTAACCCTTAATGTGCTTGCAATAAATGATTTGTTAGCCCTTAATGAAATGAAATGAGTTGTTTGGCCTGTCCTGTGCTTTTGCTTTTGCTTTGCCTTTGCTTTGCTTGACCTAACCTGAAATGAAAGCAAATGGATTGTATTGTTCACTGGCCATGCCTGCCCTGTGCTTGACTTAACCTGAAATGGATTGATTTGACATGAAATGGATTGAAATGGATTGTTGGCCCTGCACTCACTGTGCTTGACTTGACTTGGCTCGACCCACAACACCCATTCTAGCGCTCCAGATCCCCTCCCCCCCATCCCCCATGCTGGCCACCAATATTGGAATTGGTCTTCATCTTCGAGTCCGTTGCAATCTCAGATGTCGTTCTGCCAGTATCTGGCGCAGGTCACAGCTGGTCTGGTCGGTTCAGCCAGGTCCGGGGGGCGGCACTGGGGGGCATCGTCACACTCCAGTAGGTGGGACATTGTCTGTACTGCTCCACAACTGCACGTGTCTTCTGCCTGGTAGTTCCATGCTGTCATAAGTGCTTTGCACCTCCCCGGCTCCACTCCTAATCTGTTGAGGGTCTTCCAGGTTGGCCATGGGAGGTCGTGCCCGCTGGCGAGGCATTGGTGGAGAAGTGGAATATTGAGTTGGGTGACCATCCCTCCCATTTGAACCTGGGACCCAACGAGTCCTACTTAGTTTAAAGATCGCAGTAGGTAGTTTACTGAGATTTATGATACGATACAATAGAACTTTAATCATCCCTGGAGGGAAATTGCTCTGACAACAGTCACAACTCACAACAAAGTACACGAAAACTTGAAATTAAAATTAAATCAATAGTGGAAAAAAAAGACAAGCGAATGTTGGCTGGCTGCTGTGAGCACAGCACCTTCACCGGAACGAGCAAGAATCCATGGAATTATGATGCTTTCATTCTATGAGACGGGAACCAAAGATGGGACATTGACTGTGTCAGTAACTGAATCCTTTTTGCCGCCTCTTGCCACAGTCACACACTCACGTGTTTCAGTGCGCACTTACTCACCTCTCGTTACGCACACACAGTGCTGGAGCAACTCAGCTGATCAGGCAGCATCTGTGGAGGGAATGGACAGACTGATGGAGGGGGGGGGGGGGAGAAAGCTGGTAAAGACATGTTGGGATATGGGGATGGGGGAGGGGGGGTATAAAGCCTGGCAAGTGATAGATGGATACGTGAGGGAAGTTGGCTTGGCCAAAAGCCAGAGATGAAAAGGAGAGAAGAGCTTAAGGAGGATAAGGAGAGAGGAGGAGTGAAATGTCAAGTTGGGGAGAGGGATAATGGTGGAAGGGACTCTAGGGGGAGAGGGGGAGAGGGGGAAAGGGGGGCAGGATCGTGGGAAAATTGTATGCACTCCTGGATGGGAGGGGCATACGAAAGAGAGACGGGGAGTGGAGGGAGGGTGTGACTTTAAACTGAAAACTTCGACATTCATACCATTGGGTTGTAAGCTTCCCAAGTGGAATATGAGGTGCTGTTCCTCCATTTTGTGTGTGGCCTCACTCGGGCAATGGAGGAGGCCCAGGCCAGAAAGGTGAGTATGGGAATGGGAACGAGTTAAAATGGTTGGCAACCGGAAGAAAGAGCTGGAGTAACTCAGCGGGTCAGACAGCATATCTGGAGAAAAGGTGACATTCAGACTCGAAGAAGGGCCTTGACACGAAATGTCACCTGTTCCTTTTCTCCAGAGATGCTGTCTGACTCATTGAGTTACTCCTATCTTTTACTGTCTGATAGACAGCTTTTGCTGTCCATCCAGTTTAAACCAGCATCTGCAGTTCCTTCCTCCAGCCTTGCCTTTTAAAAAGCCTTTTCTCAATACTTCAGTCCGCTTTTGAGAAATATATACGTCATCCACAAGCAGTTCTAACAGCAGTGTAAATCCCCTAACCACTGCTTCCTGTGTGGCAAAAAAAATGTGCTAACATTAAAATCAGATATTATTACAAAAATCCCATATTATTGCTTGCAGCACCCCCCAATTTGTGAAGTCACCATTAAACTGTTGCATAATGTAAAAATCCAAGGGCATGGTGCGATGTACCACTGAAAACAAGAGAGCAGATAAAAGCTTTTTTGATAAATAATGCATTTTTTCTGAACTCTGTTTTAACAACTTTATTTAAATAAAAATCACTGATTATCTCATAACTTCCCAGGCTCCAAACATGAGCACATTGTTTTAACCCTTGCACTTTGCATGATACTACATGCGGTGTGATATCTTTAATTGGAGAGACCTTGCGTTGGATTCAGGTCCTCATTAATGGTTCACATGAACATGAACATGAACATGTCCGAACATCAGTAAAGAGGCAGGAACTACTGCAGGAACGGAAAGAGCTAGGGCGTTTAGTCGAGGACGAAACAGCTTAGAGCGAGGGCTTTATTCAGAGGGTAGTGAATCTGTGGAACTCATTGGCACAGAGGGCTGTGGAGGTCACGTCAGTGGATATATTTAAAGCAAAGATAGACAAATTCTTGATTAGAACGGGTGTCAAAGGTTATGGGGAGAAGGCAAGAGAATGGGGTTAGGAGGCAGAGATCCATGATTGAATGGTGGAGCAGACTCAATGGGCCGAATGGCCTAATTCTACTCCAATACTTGGGAACTTGGGAAATTCCTACAATTTTATTTACACTTCAAACTCCATGTTTCCACGAAGCAACATTCCGCACATTCCTACATAAATGTATCTTAAGTTCGTAAGGTCATAAGTAATATAAGCAGAATTAGGCCATTCAGCCCAGCAAGTCTACTCCGCCATTCAATCATGGCTGATCTATCTCTCCCTCCTAACCCCATTGTCCTGCCTTCTCCCCATAACTCCTGACACCTGTACTAATCAAGGATCTATCTATCTCTGCCTTAAAAAATATTAATTGACAGCCTCCACCACCTTCCATGGCCAAGAATTCCACAAAGAATGGCGAAGAATGGCAAAGAATGTCCTAAGCACAAACCTTAGAAGATAGAAGATAGAATGTACAGAAGATAGACACAAACTGTTGGAGTAACTCAGTGGGTCAGGCAGCATCTCAGGAGGAAAAGGATGGGTGATATTTCAGGTTGGACCTGCTGAGTTACTCCAGCACTTTGTGTCAATCTTGGGTGTAGACCAGCATCTGCTGTTCTTTGTTTCTATAGGATAGTACAGCACAGGAATAGGCCCTTCAGGCCACATTGTTTTTACCGAACATGATGCCAAGTTCAACTAACCTCCTCTGCGCCTGCACATAGTCCCTATCCATCCGAGTTCCCCAATCTTATATACTTGTATTGCAGCAGATCTCTCATCAATCAAGACTTTTGTGTTTTATTGTTATATGTCCCAGATAGAACAATGAAATTCTTACTTGCAGCAGCACAACAGAATATGTAAACATAGCACACTGGAAACAATATAATAAACGAGAGAGAGGGAGAGAAAGAAACACACACACACGCACACATACATACACACACAAAAATAGAATAGAATAAATGTTATTCACCAAGTATAAGGAATTTGCCTTGGTGCTTTGCTCGCAAGGATAACGACACAATATACAGTAGACAATTAAAAATAAAACATTTTAATTTAAACATGAAGGATAAAATAAATTACCAGAGCAAAAGGAGGCTACAGACTTTTGGCTGTTGGCTGTTGAGTAGAGCTACTGCTCATGGGGGAAAAGGCTGTTTTTATGTCTGGCTAGGGAGGCTTTGACAATCTAGAGTCCTAGAGGGAAGTACATCAAACACTTTGTGTCCAGGGTAAGAGGGGTCAGAGATGATCTTACCCGCTCGCTTCCTGGCCCTTGCAGTGTGCAGTTTGTCGATGGGGGGAAGGTTGCAGCCAACAACCTTCTCGGCAGATCGGACTATTCGCTGCAGACACCGGATGTCATGCTTGGTGGCTGAGCCAAACCAGACCATGACGGAGAAGGTGAGGACAGACTCTATGATGGCAGTATAAAACTGGACCAGCATTGCCTGTGGCAGATTTTCTCAGCTGTCACAGGAAGTACATCCTCTGTTGGGCCTTTTTGACTGTGGAGTTGATGGTGGCCTTCCAACATTCAGTAAAACAAACAAACAATAATAGAAGTCCCTCACATTCCAGAGAAAACAATCCACGTTTGCCCAATCTCTCCTCATAGCTGATATCCTCTGATCCAGGCAGCCTTTGGTAACCGGAGGAATCCCATTATTGGGTAACCCACTACGTTATACAGACACTGTCACGCATGCTCCAGCTCACAATTCTGTTCACTTGTACCCTCTGTGCTCCAGTTAATCATTTTTTCACCTGGTTGTTGAGACATTGTGCTGTGGCACTGCTGCCTCACAGCGCCAGAGATGCGGGATCGATCCTGACCTCGGGTGCAGTCTGTGCGGAGTTTGCATGTTCTCCCTGTGGGCTTCCCCCAGGTGCTCCGGCTTTCTCCCACATCCAAAAAAATCATACAGATTTATCGGACAGTCGGCCTCTGTAAATTTCCCCTGGTGTGCAGGGAGTGGATAAGAGCGAGGAATATCATAGAGAAGATAGGCACAACATGCTGGAGTAACAGGTCAGGTAACAGGTAATGCGGGTCAGGCAGTATCTCTGGAGAAAAGAAGAAAATAATGTTATAGAGATAGTGTGTGGACAGATGATCGATGGTCGGCATGGGCTTGGTGGGCTAAAGATAAATGAACCATCTCCACAAATGCTACCTGGCCAGCGGTATGTTTACAACTTCTAGTTTTATTTCTAACATTGTCCCGTGCGGCTCGGTATTGCAGAGGTAATGTCCCATGCAGATGGAGGTTCAACCGATCTTGCTGGCTTGAAGACGTGGAGCTGAAGCCCACAAACGGAAGAGCAATGAGTTGAAGATACTTCGACGGCCCAAAGAACTGAAGTTAGTTACGTAAATGGGGAAGGGAGGGCGATCTGTCTGATTAAAGAGGTCGCAATGGTCGGGAACATGGATGGATTACACACTTAGGATTATCCGTGGAGCTTTCTTGGGGCAGCACGGTGGCGCGGCGGTAGAGGTTGCTGCCTCACAGCGCCAGAGACCCTGGTTGGATCCCGACTTTGGGTGCTGTCTGTACAGAGTGTGTACGTTCTCCTTGAGATCGCATGGGTTTTCTATGGATTCTCCGGTTTCCTCTCACCTACCACATTCCTCCGGGTTCGTCGGTTAATTAGCTTCGGTAAGGGGCTCATGTTGTCGACCTCCCGGTGGTGAGGTCTGTCAACTGACCTCAGTCAGGCGAACAACGACAAACAGAGACAGTAGCAGCGCCGCAGCTCGGCGCCAACCCGCACCAAGCGCCCTTTTTAGGGCGGGCACCTACGCATGTCGAACCGGATGGCATCACCCTGCTGCGGACATCCGCTGCCTCAAATGCAAGAAGAAGTAGTTTCGGTAAAATTGTTAAACTATCTCCAGCGTATAGGATAATGCTAGTATATGGAATCACCTGTCGGGGCGGACACGGTGGGCCGAAGGGCCTGTTTCCGCGCTGTATCTCTGAACCAAACAAGAATTTTACATGTCAAGCATTGCTTAACTGAAGGAATATGGCATTCATCCCACAACTAATCCTCACTCCCACCAATTATTGTGCTTCTGGAAATGAAGCTTAAACGGTGAGGCCAGGGAGGTCCAAACAAACATGTACACATGCTCCCGATTGTGGCTAAATCACCGGCACCAATGGAAATATTTATTAAACATAAACATTTTTTTTGTGCAAACTGTCAAATGGGGGGCCACAGTCCTTACTGCCTGGAGATGCAGTCTGCATCAAAATCTCAGCCATGCCTGCCTGAAACATATTTGAATGTTAAAATTCCTCGCTAACTACAAGCAAAGCTCGTGAGGTGAGAATTGGATTTCCGCGCATATTTGCACCTTGTGTCCCCGTGGTTTTGTTTAACGTCCGCTACGTCTGCTCCTGACTTGAAAAGAGGAAATCAAATCCCAGGTGCAGAAGACCTTGTGCATATTTTCAACTTTCCCTGCAGTCTGGAACCTCTCAGCTACAGTGTGCTGTTTGCAATTACAGTGAAAAAAATTTCAGGAACTGCTGCCTTAACCACAAGGAATTTTTTTGGTCAAACGAGAAATGAGAAAAGGACGGAATGATTCTTGGCTCCAGCTGAGGTTGACTTAGAAAGGATCCCCAGAAGTAGGGTTAATGTAAACCCTCTGTACGGCACCGTTCATCGAAAACTTCTTCCTGTGTGAACTTGCACCAAGTCTCGTTTGCCAATGTGTCTTAGTATCAAAGTCATGGAGTCACACAACAGGGAGACAGGCCCTTAGGCCGATCACGTTCATGCCAATCGAGATGTCCCAACTAAGCTAGCTCCTATTGCCCCATGTAGAAACAGGGAACCGCAGATGCTGGTTTACGCAAAAGGACACAAAGTGCTGGAGTAACTCAGCGGACCGGGCGTCATCTCTGGAGATCATGAATAGGTGACACTTCGAGTCGGGACCCATCTCCAGATCCTTCAATCAATCTGAAGAAGGGTCCTGACCTGAAACGTCACTTATCTATGTTCTCCAGCGATGGCTCCTCACTCCAGCATGCTGTGGCCTTTTCTGTTTGCCTGCAGTTGGCCAATATCCCTCTGAACCTTTCTCATCCATATACAGTACATGTCCAAGAGTCTTTCAAACGCTGTTACAGTACCTGCCTCAATTTCTTCCTTTGGCAGCTTCCATCAAACCACCACCCTGTAAGTAACAAAGTCGCCCCTGAGGTTCCAATTTAATCTTTTCCCTCTCTCAGAAACATAGAAACATAGAAATTAGGTGCAGGAGTAGGCCATTCGGCCCTTCGAGCCTGCACCGCCATTCAATATGATCATGGCTCATCATCCAACTCAGTATCCCGTACCTGCCTTCTCTCCATACCCTCTGATCCCCTTAGCCACAAGGGCCACATCTAACTCCCTCTTAAATATAGCCAATGAACTGGCCTCAACTGCCCTCTGCGGCAGAGAGTTCCAGAGACCCACCACTCTCTGTGTGAAAAAAGTCTTTCTCATCTCGGTCTTAAAGGATTTCCCCTTTATCCTTAAGCTTCATCCTTATTCCCCTTGACCCCTTGTCCTGGACTTCCCCAACATCGGGAACAATCTTCCTGCATCTAGCCTGTCCAACTCCTTAAGAATTTTATAAGTTTCTATAAGATCCCCTCTCAATCTCCTAAATTCTAGAGAGTATAAACCGAGTCTATCCAGTCTTTCTTCATAAGACAGTCCTGACATCCCAAGATTCAGTCTGGTGAACCTTCTCTGCACTCCCTCTATGGCAATAAGGTCCTTCCTCAGATTTGGAGACCAGAACTGTACGCAATGCTCCAGGTGTGGTCTCCAAAGACCCTGTACAACTGAAGTAGAACCTCCCTGCTCCTATACTCAAATCCTTTTGCTATGAAAGTAGGTAATTGAGGCAGTTGGAATAACCACATTTGGATGGGCACATGGATTGGAAAGGTTTAGAAGGATATTGGCCAAATGTGGGTAGTGTAGATAGGGCATCTTGATCGGTGTGGGCGAGTTGGACTGATGCGATGGGTCTTTTTCCGGTTGTATGACTCTGGGACTCTTTCCAACAATGTCATCTGTCCTACGGCTGGGTGGCCAGAACTGCACACAATACTCCTGGCCACCAATACTTTATTTTTTATAAATAACACAATGCAATAACTTCTCAATAAAGAAGGAGATAAGCAACATTCCGACTAACCAATGAGATTTCCCTGTGTTGATAGCAAGTCGTTGTTGGCTTCAAATTGACAGGCACTGAAGGAGTATTAACTGGAATGAGACGAGATGTTAGCTTGAGTAAACAGCCACGGTTTGAGAAATACCTTGGGCTGTTAGAGCGTAGCCTAACATAGGCAGATTGATTCAATATCCTGCCTGTCCCTAGATAGGAAACTTATTGACAAGTTGGTCAGGAATATTCTCATCTAATTGTTCTCCAGGTTATGAGGGAAATTGATTCCTCTCCACAATGCACGAGCAGTACTTTGTGGAGAAGAAGAAACATTCCAATCATGAATCATTTATATTTCTATGGACCGTCTGTTGATTGCGACGTGAACTATCTTCCTGAAGCATTATGGAAATCAAAGCTGCATAAGAAACTTCTCAGGGGGTATAACAAGAAAAGCTACAGATATTTTTTGAGAACTAAACCATTATGATGGATATGTCGGCAGAGCTAAATATCCTCAAGCTCCTTGATGTTGTGTTTCATTTCTCAGCTGTCCGAATCTTTGAAAGCAATTCCTGGGCAACAGTTTGATTTGGAGGAAGAACATTTTTTCGAGTAGCTCACTTGGATTAACGGCGGGTGTCGGTGCGGAGGAACTGGGAAATGTCCTCCAATTCTCCATGTTTCCGAATGACCCCAGGCTCAAAACCAACTCGGACAAAAGCAGAGATGTTGGTGAGGCTGGTCGCGTTTGGAATATTGCGTTCAGCTTTGGTCACCATGCCAGCTATGCGAAAGTTGCCATTAAGCCGGAGCAGAGAAGATGTACAAGGAGGTTGTTAGGACTTGAGGGTATGAGTTATTGGGAGGTGTTAGGCAGGCTTGGACTTTATTCCTTGGAGTGCAGGAGGGTGAGTGATGATCTTACAGAGCTGTATAAAATCATGAAGGGAATGAATAAGGTGAATGTACAGTCTTTTATGTAGTAAGGGAATCAAGAATTAGAAGCCACAGGTTTAAGTTGAGAGGAGAAAGATTTAATAGGAACCTGAGGGGCGATTTTTCTACCCAGAAGGTGGCTAAGCATGGATCGAGCTGCCAGAGGAAGTAATTAGGCACATGGATATGCAGGGAATGGAGGGATATGGAGTATGTGGATAAAGATCAGAGATGGAAGATAGACACAAAAAGGTGGAGTAACGCAGCGGGTCAGGCAGCATCTCTGGAGAGAAGAAATGGTTGATGTTTTGGGTCAAAATCCTTCTTGAGTCCCTTCCTACATAGATCAGAGATGGTCTTGGCATCATGTTCGGCATGGTCAATGAGGGCCGAAGGGCCTGTTCTTGTGCTGCGCTGTTCTATGTTCTATGTTCTATATTCTGTGAACAATGGATGTTTTGCCCAAGTGCTGGGGGGAGGCCAGAAGTGGAAAAGATATCAGCGAGTTTCTGGAAAAATGTAGAAAATGGTGAAAGGTAAAAATGAAGACACTCTCTGCAAATGAGAGAGTCTAAATTAGTTTAGAGATACAGCATGGAAACAGGCCCTTCGGCCCACTGAGTCCACACTGACCATCAATCACCCGGTAATTACAGAGGCCAATTAACCTACAAATCCGCACGTCTTTGGGATGTTGGAGGGAACCAGAGCACATGGGGAAAACCCACGTGGTCACAGGGCGAACATGCAAACTCCACACAGGCAGCACCTGAGGTCGGGATCGAACCTGGATCCCTGAAGCTGCGAGGCAGCAGTAACTTTCATTTGAGACAAAAAGATAAAAAAGCATAAAAATAATTAAATCTGTATTCCAGACACAAAATTGATTCGAGGATCCAACTGGAATAAGAATTGTTTTATTAGATAACTCTGCATTTAAGTAATTCAATAATCAAAATTCCCAAGAAGGCAAGCTGAGATATTCTTCCTCTTCCTTTGTGCTCCCATTGACTGCGGACATTGAAGGCTGTCATAAATTCCAGGGCCAGGAATTCCACATTGTTCCTCAACAATGAAGCTTATGGTACTATGAGGATCTCATTTCCCTGCATTGTGGAGGCAAAGTAGCTCTTTTGTTAATTCTTTTCAATGAGATGTTATTCTTTATCCCGATGAAGCTGTCAGATAGCAAAAGAGATGGATCGGGCTCAACTTGTAGCCTGCAGTACTGGCACTGAACGGTCACACATCAGCCAGGATGAGGAGTGAAACGTAAACCTCTGTGTACAATGTGTAAATGCCACTCACAAATTAACCCACCTGATTTTGCTATTGACTGTGCCATTTCCCGCGTTGGGAGTCCCACTGCGGAGTGACACCGCTCAATCCATCCCTAATTGCTGTCAAATCTTGAGCTGGAGACTTCTGTCCACTTGGACACGTAACTGGGGTTCAATGAGGTTAAGAATTCACCGCGTAAGAAGGAACTGCAGATGCTGGTTTATACCAAAGATAAAAGCAATGCTGGAGTAACTCAGCGGGTCAGGCAGCATCTCTGGTGAGAAGGAATAAGTGACGTTTTGGGTCGAGACCGTTCTACAGACCGGCTGAAGAAGGGTCTCAACCCGAAACGTCACCTATTCCATGTAACCATATAACAATTACAGCACGGAAACAGGCCATCTCGGCCCTTCTAGTCCGTGCCGAACACTTACTCTCACCTAGTCCCATCTACCTGCACTCAGACCACAACCCTCCATTCCTTTCCCGTCCATATACCTATCCAATTTATTTTTAAATGATAAAATCGAACCTGCCTCCACCACTTCCATTGGAAGCTCATTCCACACAGCTACCACTCTCTGAGTAAAGAAGTTCCCCCTCATGTTACCCCTAAACTTTCTCCAGAGATTCCTTTTCTCCAGAGATGCTGTGTGACCCGCTGAGTTACTGCAGCATTTTGCGTCTGTCTTCTGGGCTAAATCACTACCATGTGGGTTTTCTCCAGGTATTCCGGTTTCCTCCCACAACCAAAAACATACAAGTTTTGAGGCTAAGAACAGGTTGGATTAGGTAAAATTGTAAATTTCCCCCAGTATTGAATTTAGTTTAATTTATTTGTCATTCATATCTTTCGGTCTGAACGAAATTTCGTTCCCCTGCAGTCATACATATCATTTTTTTTAAATGACAGAAACACACAATAAACACAAATTTAACATCCACCGCAGTGAGTTCACCAAACACCTCCTCACTGTGGTGGAGGCAAAGTCTTAAAGTCTCTGTCTCTTCCCTCTTTGTTTCCCTCTGCGCCGAGGCGATCCAGGCTTCAGATGTTGTGACCCCCACCGGGTGACGGTAAGTAAGTCAGTCCCACGTTTCAACCGAGCTCCGCGAATGGGCCGGTTCAACTCTGCGGCCCGGGGTGGTCGAAGCTGGCCCTCCAGACCAGCGGACGAAGCTGTTGTTGCGGGAGCTCGTAAAAACAGGTCACCAACCTGTGAGCTGCGAGCTCCCGGCGATGTCGTCCGCTGGGCCCGCAGCCGATTCCACCGGGCCCATGGTCGCGGTCGAGGCGCTGCCACTGCCGCCGCCACCGCTCCGGGACCGAGTCGGGTCGCTGCTGCTGCTGCCGCTACTGCTGCCGCTGGAACAGCCGCGAGGCCCGAGGCCTCCAGCTCCGCCATTAGGCCTCGGCACAGACGGAGATGAAGACGGGGAATACGACAAAAAAGTCGCACCCCCCCACCTAAGGAAGAGACCCAGACATGTTTCTCCCCCCCCCCCCCCCCCACCCACATACACACACAATCTAATAAAACAAAACCAACTAAAAACAGGACAAAATGAATAAAATCGCAGACGGACTGCAGGCGGGCCGCAGCTGTTAAGCCAGCAGTATATAGGATAGTGATAGTGTGCAGGGTGATCGCTGGACTCGGTGGGCCGAAAGATCTGCTTTGTCCGCTCTGTATCTGTTTGTCTATCTGTAATGGACCACATCATTCTTCTCATGAATTATTCTCAAGTGAAAATGTGAGCAAATGTTAGTCTAGTTTAATTTATCAATTGTCACATGTATAAGCGATACAATAAATAGCTAGTTCTGCTCCTGCATACCATATATGAGAGCAATAGATCCTCTACTGGAACAGCACACACACACACAGAGGGTTGCCATGATCCAGCACCATCTCGCTTTAAGGCTCGGTGTCGTAACGGTACTGCGTCGGTGAAGTAGGGGCCGGTCTGGCCCAGCGCGATGCCGTCGGCTCCTTCCACCGCCGCTCCGTGCAGTTGCCGCAGGCTGCGCTCGATCCGTTTGCTCGCCCGGCTGCTGCAGATCCTCCTGCGGCCGCCTCCGCCAAAACCACGACCGCGACCACCGCTAATGCACCGTGCGCCACCTCCAGCAACCGCCCCTCCACTTCCATGCAATGGATTCCTACTTTAGGTTAGTTTAGAGATACAGCAGAGAACAGGCCCTTCAGCCCATTGAGTTCACGTTGACCATCAATCACCCGCTCACACCAATCCTATGTTATCCTACTATCTAATCCATTCCCTACACTATGGGGACAATTTACGGAGACCAATTACCCTACAAACCCGCACGTCTTTGGGATGTAGGAGTAAACGGAGCACCCAGTGGAAACCCACGCGGTGACAGGAATAACGCGCAAACTCCACACAGACAGTGCCCGAGCTCAGGTTCGAAGTCATGGCTTGCTGGATTGTGAAAGGCTATACTAGCACGTTGATTTAGATCTGAGAAATGCAGCCTCTTCGTAAGCAATTGATCAGCAAGAAGTGAAGGTTTGTGCTCACAGTCGCTCAGGCAAATCGAATGACAAATATTTCAGTGCAGTTGATGTAACAGTTGTTGGCGAGATTAATGGATGAGAGGGACTGGGAGGAATGCTGAGTCATTGTTTTTCCAGTCATTGTGACCAGCCACGTTATTTTCTTTGTCTTTTCTGGCAAAATCTAATTCGGAGCCTTTTATAAACTGCTTTCCCACAGTTTCATTTGGGGGAAATGTCAATTAAAAATCCTCTTTCCTGCTTGCTTTTTTAAATTCAGAAAGTTCTCATAAGCACAGCCAAAGGGGGAGATTATCATCCAATTAATTCTGGCCCATTCTGCAAGCAACGTCCGCAAGTGAGGGCTTCCAACAAACAGAACCATACAGGCAGCAGGACATTCGGCCCCTCAAGCCCGTTCTGCCATTCGTTTCAGCTGATCTATAACTGTATCTATGGTGTCCATAACTACAACATTCCTTCAGTACCAGCTAAAAAGATTTCAGGGGGATCTCGAGATTCATGGTCATAGAGTGATACAGCATGGAAACAGGCCCTTCAGCCCAACTCGTTCATGTTGACCAAGATGCCCCATCTAAGCTAGTCCTACTTGCCCACATTTGGCCTACATACCTCTAAACTTTCCTATCCAAGTACCTGTCCAAGTGTCTTATTGTGGTGCTTGTTTCGAAGGCCATTCCAACTCCTTGCTGCCTTTTTCAGTAGAAAATTCTATCTTGATTTCATTAGAGTCACAGTCATACAGTACATCATAGAAATAGGTCCTGTGGGCCAACTTGCCCCTGCCAACCAAAATGCCCCACCTACACTGGTCCAGCAATCTCGCATTTGGCCAGTATTGCTCTAAACCTTTCGTATCCACTGGAAATGGGCCACGTTCCAATGTCAGCATTCAACCCCTTTAATTGCAGCAAAGATCTACTGGACTTTCTGACTCATTCACTGAGCCCTAGAGACTAGTGGAGATGCAGGTGGTGAAGGTGTTCCCATGTTGGGATTGGGTAGGGAGCTCCAGTTTCCTCCCATATTCCAAAGACATGCAGGTTTGTAGGTAGACACAAAATGCTGGAGAAACTCAGCGGGACAGGCAGCATCTCTGGAGAGAAGGAACGGGGGACGTTTCGGGTGGAGACCTTTCTTCAGACTGATGTCAGGGGAGAGGGTGGTACAGAGATAGAATGTAGTCGGAGACAATAACGCTGGTGGGAGAACTGGGGGGGGGGGGGGGGTGGAGAGAGAGGGAAAGCAAGGGCTATTTGAAGTTAGAGGAGTCAATGTTCATCCCACTGGGGTGTAAACTACCCAAGCGAAATATGAGGTGCTGTTCCTCCAATTTGCTCTGGGCCTCACCCTGACAATGGAGGAGGCCCAGGACAGAAAGATCAGATGGGAATGGGAGGGGGAGTTAAAGTGCTGAGCAACCGGGAATATAATTGAGGATGTAATTGAGGCAGATTCTGTTGTTATGTTTGACGTGGAGAAGCATAAGTATGTGAAATGACGGCAGGAGAGGTCGGAGGAGTGGGTTCGACTGGATTGTTTTTACACTGACTAAGTACCAACCAACTGACTGAATGACCTTCTCTATGCTGTGAATGTGGGCCGGATACACACAGATCCCTGACCACCCAGACCCAGAGCTATTTCTCCTTCTGTGGGAATAATTAATATCAAGTCGCAAAATAATTACAGGGCATGATGAAAGGATGTTCCGAAAAATACAATCACGTTGCAGCTGTGCTGACGATTGATCACAGTTGAACCTAGAGACTCTGTGACCTCCGCTTTCAAGTAGATTACAGCGAGAGTCTACTCTCGTCTTTACTTTTTTAGTTTTATAGATGCATCGCGGGAACAGGCCCTTCGGCCCACCAAGTCCGATGCCCGCACATTAGCACTAATCTACACACACTAGGGACAATTTTACATTTATACCAAGCCAATTAATCTACAAACCTGTACATCTTTGGGGTGTGGGGGGAAACCGAAGATCTCGGAGAAAACCCACGCAGGTCACGGGGAGAACGTGCAGATGCCCGTAGTCAGGATCGAACCCGGGTCTCTGGCGCTGTAATGCCCCATGTCCCACTTAGGAAACCTGAACGGAAATCTCTGGGGACTTTGCGCCCCACCCAAGGTTTCCGTGCGGTTCCCGGAGGTTTTTGTCCTCCGGCAACCACCTTCAACTAGCATCGCAACCAACTTTGACTAAAAAAATTACAGATTTCTAAAACCATTCGACCATTAGGGAGACTGACAAAAACCTCCGGGAACCGCACGGAAACCTTGGGTGGGGCGCAAAGTCTCCAAAGGTTTCCGTTCAGGTTTCCTAAGTGGGACAGGGGCAGAAGGCAGCAACTCTACCGCTGCGCCACCGTGCCGCCCATAGGCACCTGCCAATGCCTAGCCGAAGCCCATAAAGATTTGAGATTGCAATCGCCTTCACCACGCATCTGCCCACATGAAGGTGAAATCTTTGAAGAAAGGTTCACCGATATTGAGCCAAATGAAAGGTGGTTGAGACAAGAATTACAAATGAACTTGGTTCCGATTTGCAAAACTTTGTAAATGCTGTGCACCTTGAGGGCCGCGCTGTGGAATGTTATTGGAAACAGCTCCTGGAGATCAGTGTGGAACAACCTCACACGTGGCTTTCCCTTTGGTGCATTCTTTTTAACTTGCTTGTTTCTCACATAACCTACAGGAGGTGCAAAGTCAACTTCCGTAATCATTCAATAATACTTTATCGTCACGTGGACCGAGGTAGAGTGAAATTATCTTGTTTTTTGCATACAATCCGGTGAAATCACACAGCAAACTTCACCTTGGCAGTGCACACAGAGTCGTTATGTTTCTCGCACCGATAAAGTTTCAAAAGTTCTTGCAGCAGTCTTATCTTCTTGTAGTTGTGAACCAGACGTGTCGCTGCACATGCCCGCAGATGGCCCTTACCGGACCTCTCTTCTTTCTCTGCGCAGCCCCTACCGGTCCTTCTTAACTCACAGTGGCTCCCCGCCGTACCCCTCTTTGTTTTCGTAGTCAACTTCTACCCAGCACACAAGAGACAATTTACTAGAGGCCAATTAACCCACAAAGCTGTGTAGGAAGGAACTGCAGATGCTGGTTTAAACCGAAGATAGACACAAAAAGCTGGAGTAACTCAGCGGGACAGGCAGCCTCTGGAGAGAAGGAATGGGTGGCGTTTTGGGTCGAGACCCTTCGACTCTAAACTTCATCCGTTCCTTCTCTACAGAGATGCTGAGTTACCCCAGCTTTTTGTGTCAACCTACAAACCTGCACGTCTTTGGAATATGGGAGAAAACCGCAGCACCTGGAGAAAGCTCACGCCATCACAGGGAGAGCATGCAAACTCCATACAGGCAGCACCCGAAGTCAGGATCGAACCCGGGTCTCTGGCACTGTAAGGCAGCAACTCTACCACCACGTCGTAATCTATCAATATACAAGGGTTTATAATAATCAATAATGTAATAAATTAATAACAGTAATACTAGGCAATCATAGCAGTGCAAAACTGAAGTCCACAGTGCAACACAGTCCATAGATCATAGTGTTAAAGAAGGAACTGCAGATGCTGGAGAATCGAGGGTTACACAAAAAGCTGGAGAAACTGAGCGGGTGCAGCAGCATCTAAGGAGCGAAGGAGATAGGCGACGTTTCGGGTCGAGACCCTTCTTTAGATGCTGCTGCACCCGCTGAGTTTCTCCAGCTTTTTGTGTAACCATAGATCATAGTGGCTGGGATTAGTTTGGGACAGTGTTCACTCCACATCACAAACCTATCAAAGTATCCGGTAGTTATACCTCTGCAGTTGGTGGAAACTTCCTGGTCATAAATTAGATGCTGCATTTCATACTCCATGGTGATTTCAGAAGTAGTTCATTTGATGTGGGGAAACATTATGCAAGGGTTCGACACTATGAATGCAAATCGTCTCTCTGATGAACAGCTTTCTCTGAACCAGCTACTGATTAGCCGACCCCTCTCCCTCGGTTTAATACCCGGCATACTGACGTTAATCGCACTTTGCCGTCATGTATTTTCTAATACGGTAGAGGCAGGTTTCGATTCAATAGTCAAGTCATGCATTCTTCCCGCTACTTCAAAGTCACTCTGTTTATCTTGGAAAACCCATGGCTGCCTAATCCACACGGGTTTGACTGTTAATCCTTTAACTCTCCACAATGTCCAGCAGTGGCTGGTGAAAGATGTATTTGGGTGATGGAATCTTTCAAACTTTGGTTAAAGCACTTCTAGCAAATCTTTCTTCGACAGGTGACCTTACACCTCCTAAAAATGGAAATACTGCTAATCCACAGGTTTGACCTGTGCCGCTTTTCAAACTTGCGAAGAGTTGTTGCAAGACTTGGACAGAAAAGTTTTGAAGCAGTTTTCTCCCATACTTTGCTTTCTGCATTGGTTCCTGCAGCTCTGGTTCCCGAGGACTGTAACCTGTTAAAGATAATCTCAGCAACAGTTGAACACTCAGCAGTGGCTGTGCCGAAGGTGACCTTATTGAGGTGGACAAGAGCGACCTGGATAAAGTTAAACTCTCAGTCCTTTCCCCAGGAGAGGGCATCGGATTAAGGCGAGAGGGGAGAGATTTAAGAGGCACTTCAAGGACACGTTTTTCCCTCAGATGGTTGCCCATATCTGGAATGAGCTGCCAGTGGAAGCTATAGGATGGATACAATCATCACTTTTAAAATACATTTGGACAGATATATGAAGAGAGAAAAATGCACAGAGTGCTGAAGGATGAGGCAGGGCCTAACATTTACCAATTCATGTCCTGCATAAATTCTGCCTGACCTGCTGAGTTACTCCAGCATTTTGTGTGTTTTATTTGTAATCCAGCAGCTGCAGTTCCTTGTTTCTAGCTATATGGACAAGAAGGGTTTAGAGTCCCATGGTCCAAATGCAGGGAAATGGGATTAGCCCAAAATGCCACCTTGGTTGGCATGGACAAGATGGGCTGAAGGGCCTGTTTCTGGGCTGTACATCTCTCAGTTGAATTATTCATGTGTGTATACATTTATATAATGGTATACGGCCACACTGATCTGTTCTGTAGTCAATGCCTACTATGTTCTGTTGTGCTGAAGCAAAGCAAGAATTTCATTGTCCTATCAGGGACACAAGACAATAAACTCTCTTGAATCTTGACTCTTGAACTGGAACAGAGGGAAAAGGAAGTTGGGTTGAGGAGGAGGGAGCGGGATGGCTAGAATATCTCTGATACGTTGGGACCAAACGGTTTGATGCTGTAGTGAGAAGTTCATCCTACTTATTTGGTGGTGTAATCTGTTACAAATATGTAGTCTATGGGACATGCCCAGCAAAGAGAAACAGAGCCAGGATTACAACGGGCAGAACTGGTCAGATCTGATAGTCATAGACAGAGTGGGAGAGTAAGATGGCCAAAGGTTGCTTCATAAGGAGTTTGTAACGTTCATGAGAATGTTTTTCACAATGGCATTCTCAAAGCATTCCCAAAAAGTTCACAACTCTCGATCGAGTGATTGCCAGGAAGGGTGTTAATTAATTACTTCATTATGAAGCAACAGCGATTAGCAGGAATGAAAATATAACTACGCTTCAAATACAGCTTGAGGGAGCGCAGAATGGTCTAAGATGTGTTTAAACTTAAGCAGATGTGAGCCAACTAATTCATATAGAGTCAAACTACATGGAAAGAGGTCTGTCAGCCCAACTTGCCCACACCAACCAAAACGCCAACCATCTAGACTAGTCCCACCTGCCTGCCGTTGGCGCATATCCCTCTAAACTTGTCCCATCCATGTACCTGTCTAAGTGAATAGGAGAACTTCTTTCCAAGGATAAGTAGGAAGAAATGTCTGAGAGCTGGCACCTGGAGAAGAGTCTCGACCCGAAACGTCTCCCATTCCTTCCCTCCAGAGATGCTGCCTGTCCCGCTGAGTCACTCCAGGACTTTGTGCCGATCTCCTGTCTAAATGAAATTAGTTTAAAGGATCAGTCAGTGGAGATGCACTGACACATGATTGATGGATTGCCAGGATGCACAGAATTCCAATGGGAAAGGGATAAAGATCGAGGGGAGGAATCTAAATTCACGGTTAACTAAAATGTTAAAGATCATCTCAAACTCAAAGTACAAACTAAGGCAGGTCAGAAGACTGAACAGAATCTGTAAAAAGTGACTAAATGGTTAATAACTAAATATTACAGTCTTAAACCGAGCCATTTTATTTGGAAATATAAAAAGTTGAAAGAGATTTGGACACATTTATGGACAGGAAGGGTTTAGAGGATTATTGGCCACATGCAGGTATATGGAATAAGCCGGGGTGGAGGATTGCAACCTTCACGTGGTCCGCCCTGTTTCGACTAATGCAATCAACTCGACGTGCACAAACGGAAGATCAAATAGAAGAAGTTGTCCAACAACTGTAGGCTGTGCACGCCACATGAAATAAGAAGAAGCAGAGGAACAAGCCTAGTAGCCAATCTAGGCAGTATGGACAAGGTGGGCTGAAGGGCCTGGTTTTGTGCTGTGCAATCTCTATTACTCCAGAGGAAGAGTTTCTCTAGACACCTAAACAGGAGTTAGCAAAGTGAGTGGATGCTTTTCAAAAGCGAGTCTGAGGCATTATTCATGGAGGGCAAACAGATGACAGATAATCAAGCAAGAATTTAGTATCTGGTGGGACAACTATAAGCTATTCCAGGACAAGGGGTCACAGTTTAAGGATAAGTGGGAAATCTTTTAGGACCGAGATGAGAAAAACATTTTTCACACAGAGAGTGGTGAGTCTCTAGAATTCTCTGCCACAGAACGTAGTTGAGGCCAGTTCATTGGCTATATTTAAGAGGGAGTTAGATGTGGCCCTTGTGGCTAAAGGGATCAGGGGGTATGGAGAGAAGGCAGGTACAGGATACTGAGTTGGATGATGAGCCATGATCATATTGAATGGCGGTGCAGGCTTGAAGGGCCGAATGGCCTACTCCTGCACCTATTTTCTATGTTTCTAGGTATCTATGACTTGTATTGCTGGAGTGCCGATAGCTCTGGTCACCCATGACATGCAGGATGAGGAGGCTTTGGAAAGGAAGCAGAGGGGGTTTACTGGATTGATGTTGGGAGAATCCAGAACCAGGGGCCACATTTTAAGAATTAGGGGTAAGCTATCTAGAACGGAGATGAGGAGACAAACGTTTTCACCCAGACAGTTGTGAATCTGTGGAATTCTCTGCCTATTCTCTGCATGCTTTCAAGAGAGAGTTAGATAGAGCTCTTAGAGATAGTGGAGTCAGGAGATATGGGGAGAAGGCAGGAACAGGGTACTGATTGGGGATGATCAGCCATGATCATATCGAATGGTGGTGCTGGCTAGAAGGGCCGAATGGCCTACTCGTGCACCTATTGTCTATTGAAGCCTGGATTAGAGGAAATTAGCTACAGGAATAGGAAATTAGTGGTTGGGCAGATTTTGATTATTTTATCAGCAATGTCAGAGGTTCAAGCCTGATAGAAGCATATACAATGATGAGACGCGTAGCTAGGGTAGACAGTCAGAACCTTTTTCTCCAGGACCACCCTGCCCCTTCTTCTGCTCTATATAGAACATAGAAGAGTACAACACAGGAACAGGCCCTTCAGCCCACAATGTCCATGAAGAAGGCTCTCGACGTGAAACGTCACCTATCCATGTTCTCTGAAGATGCTGCCTGGCCCACTGAGTTACTCCAGCACTTTGTGTCCATTCATCTCCTCTGCCTGCAGATTATCCATATCCCTCTATACTCTGCAGTACAGGGATCACAATATTTTCTCAGAAAGCATGGACAGGTTCCTAACCAATGGATTGGTGCTTTTCTCAGTGAGGTGAGAGGCAGGTAAGGTGGCTTTAATGTTGACTTTAAAAAGTCCATTAGCCTAAAGGACAAAAGAACAATATGATACAAAGTGCTGGAGTAACTCAGCGGGTCTGAAAGCATTAAAGAAGGAACTGCAGATGCTGGAGAATCGAGGGTTACACAAAAAGCTGGAGAAACTCAGCGGGTGCAGCAGCATCTAAGGAGCGAAGGAGATAGGCGACGTTTCGGGTCGAGACCCTTCTTCAGTAGTTTTGGTTTGCTTTAGCTTTGTTTAGAGATGCAGCATGGATACTGGCCCTTTGGCCCATCGAGTCCGCACAGCCCAGCGATCCCCGCACGCTAACACTACCCTACTAGGTGACAATTTTAAGTTTATGACAAAACAATTTACCTGCAAACCTGCACGTCTTTGGGGTGTGGGAGGAAACCGAAGATTCCGTAGAAAACCCACGCAGGTCACGGGGAGAACGAACAAACACTGTGCACGATGTTAAGACCACTTCCTAGCTGCATTTGCATCCCTCCAAGTTGGCTCATTGGGCTGGTCTATTTGCTGCAAATGGCTCACAATCCTCTAAACCTCTGTCCATGAATCTGTCCAAAAAAATCATAGTTGTATCTGTTTCTATAGCTTCCTCCAGAAATGTACAACCCTGAAAATGTGAAATTTTATGGCTGTGTCCTCTAGTTTTTGAATCCTCTAACTTGGAATAAAAACTGTGAGTAGTCACTATATCCATGTCCTTCATGATCTTGTACACTTCAATACCATCTATAGGTGACGTTTCACGTCGGTACCCTTCTTCAGACCTGCTGAGTTACTCCAGCACTTTAGACAATAGACAATAGGTGCAGGAGTAGGCCATTCAGCCCTTCGAGCCAGCACCACCATTTAATGTGATCATGGCTGATCATCCCCAATCAGTACCCCGTTCCTGCCTCCTCCCCATATCCCCTGACTCCGCTATTTTTAAGAGCCCTATCTAGCTCTCTCTTGAAAGCATCCAGAGAACCTGCCTCCACCGCAGAGAATTCCACAGACTCACAACTCTCTGCGTACCCTTTTGCATATTAACCAGCATCTGCAGTTCTATGACTCCCCATTAACCTAATCCCATTCCTTCAATGCACAAAGGTATTGATCATTACTCATCTCAGAAGGAGCTCCTTGAAAGAGTTATTATCTGATGAAGGGTCTTGACCCAAAACGTCACCCATTCCTTCTCTCCAGAGATGCTGCTTGTCCCACTGAATTACTCTGGCATTTTGTGTCTATCTTCAGTTTAAAGCAGCATCTGCATTTCCTTCCGACACAAGACTTATTATCAGCCTTGATTACCTATCACAGCAAACCAATTGTCCAGGTCGTTGCACACTGTGAAACCCATTAAGGGTCCCATTAAATTCAGCACAAGACGGTCTAAATTCTCAGTCCTGACTGCCATGTTAATCAAGGCAGGGCTGTAATACTCAACACTCATATGCAAGAGCCTTTTTAAAAAAAAATTCAAAAACAGACTTTATTCAAGTAATAAATACATACTATACAGGAACTGTGCAAAACATTCATCCGACATTCTCGGAGGCTATACAAACATTCAATACTGTTTCACAAATTACCCATATTTATCCCCCACCCTTGTCACTCATGTGGCCCACTGGCGTGGAATCTGTTTCCATTATGTTTGAGGGGCGTCTCCACCATACCGTGCCCCCCATGTCCAGCAGCGGAAGGACCCTAGACTGTGGCCCTCCCCCACCCAGCCTTGACGTTGGCTGCACCGAGCTTCAGTGCGTCCCTCAGCACGTACTCCTGCAGTCTGCAGCGGGACAGTCGGCAACATTCCCCGACGGACATCTCGTTCCGCTGGGAGGTCAATAAAACTCGGGCAGACCAAAGAGCGTCTTTCAAAGAGCTAGGTTGATGCCCTTCCGGCAGCACTCGATGTCAGTCTCTGAATGCGTTCCTGGGAACAGTCCGTGAATCACAGAGTCCTCTGCGACAGAGCTGTTCGGAATAAATCATGACAGGGACCCTTGCAAACCTCTCTAGTCCTCTCCACAGCAGCTGTCCTGAGGGCAGTGTACACTGGTAGTGATCTGAATGACAGGGCTCTGGGGAATGTTGTGGTTCAGAAGGATCTAGGAGTGCAGGGACATAGTTCCTTGAAAATGGCATCATGGGTAGATAAGGTGGTCAAAAAAGTATAGAAGTTGGGATGTCATGTTACAGTTGTACAAGACGATTGGTTTGAAGCCACATTTGGAGCATTGTGGGTGGTTTTTGTCACCCTTCTATAGGAAGGATGTCATGAGGCTGCAACATGTGCAGCGATTATTTATGAGAATGTTACCAGGACTTGAGGGCCTGAGGTTTTAAGGGAGACGTTGGGCAGGCTCAGAGCACAGAGTGCAGGAGGCTGAGGGGAGATCTTGTAGAGGTGTGTACAATCGTGAAGGAATATATAGGGTGAATCCACAATGTTTTACCCAGAGTAGAGGAATCAGGAACCAGAGGACATAGGTTTAAGGTGAGCGGGAATCTACAGTATTTAGTAGGAAATTGTAGGGAGGCTTTTTCAGTCAGAGGGTGGTGTGTATACAGAATGAGCTGCCAGAGGAGGTAGTTGAGCAGGAACTATAACAAGATGTAATAGACATTTGAACAGGTACATCGATAGGAATAGTTTGGAGGGATATGGGCCAAACACGGGCAGGTGGGATGGGGCATCTTGGCCAGCAGGGGCGAGTTGGGCCGAAGGGCCTGTTTCAACACTGTATGACTCTCATTTGATTTTCTTCATGCAACAGTGTGGTTTGTGGTGCTGTGGTATAATGCCTCACAGGGTGGATCAGACGGGAGCCTGGGGTAGAGCGGTGGGAGGGTTGTCTGAAGCAACGACGAGGCTTTGCAAGACATAAGCAGCCAACCCACTAGATGTTCTCCTGTACATATCAGTCGGCGGTGAACCTGTACATAAGACTGAAGGTGGGCACCATTAAGCTGGAGTAACTCAGTGGGGCAGGGGGCAGCATCTCTGGAGAAAAGGAATAGGTGACGTTTCGGTTCAGGAGCCTTCTTCAGAACCAGCATTTGAAGTTTTAAAGAAGGAACTGCAGATGCTGGAAAAACTGAAGGGTAAAAGTCTGAAGAAGGGTTTCGGCCCGAAACGTCGCCCATCTCCTTCGCTCCATAGATGCTGCTGCATCCGCTGAGTTTCTCTAGCATTTTGTGTACCCAGCATTTGAAGTTCCTTGCTACACACACTACATATTGCTGACTAAAGCCTTCTTCCCTCCCACTATTCTATCAATAAAATAAATTGTTAATCCCTTTTCAAACAAAATTGGCGCCGGGACTGCAAATGGATGCAGTTGCCGCTTATATATTGGATACAATGACCTGGAGGCTTGTTTTTGTTAAATCAAATTCTGCAATAAAAATACATTGGAGCCATGAAAGTGAACACATTCTATTAAAGTCATTACACCATCTTTAATTTAATTCCACAATCACATTAAAAAAATAGTTGTCTAAGGCATTCTGCGCAGACAGTTCCTCTCCCTTGGTTTGCTGGTTTAATGTAAGAGGCAGTGCCGGAAGCAGTCAGGAACCCGAGCAGCATCTGTGATGATGGAACTGAATCGATGATTTGCACCACCCCCTCTTCCCCCCTCTCTTCCTTGTGCCCCACCTGGACGCACATCACTTTCTCCCATCTCCGTCGCCTTCCGTCTAGTTTAGTTCATGTTTAGTTTAGAGATGCAGCACGGAAACTGGCCCTTCGGCCCACCGGGTCCGCACCGACCAACGATCCTCGAACACTAACACTATCCTACACACACTGGGGGCAATTTACAATATTACAAACAAATTAACCTACAAACCTGTGCGTCTTTGGAGTGTGGGAGGAAACCGAAGATCTCGGAGAAAGTCCCACGCAGGGAGAACGTACAAACACCCGTAGTCAGGATCGAACTCCAGTCTCTAGCGCTGCAAGGCAGTAACTCTACCGCTACGCCACCATGCCGACCTACATTCCTTCCCCTGACTCTACAATTTGCACTTCTTCTATCCATATCACACAAACCTTTTGCCTTTTCATCTCTGGCCTTTGTCCAACTATCTGTTTATCACAAACCACCTGTATTCACCTGACACCCGCAAGCTTAGATCTCTCCTCTCTTCCAGCTTTTTTTCCTCCCTACCCCTCTCCATCACAATTGGTCTGAAGAAGTGTCCCGTAGCAAAACATCTCCTGTCCATGTTCTCCAGAGGTGCTGCCTGATCAGTTGAGTTGCTCCAGCACTTTGTATCTTTCACTCTGACTGTTTGCAGCTAATAATCCCAGTGTTTTCAGTATCCTTCCAATTGCTTCATCAATCTGAAGAAAGGTCCCGACCCAACATGTCGTCTGTCCATTCCCCCCCACAGATGTTGCCTGGCCCATTGAGTTCCTCCACGCTGACTGAGATGCCCCATCTAAGCTTCGTAGCATCCCCTTCTTCAACAATAACAACATTAATTTCGATAGTACCTTGAACATAGTGCATCACAGGAGTGCTATTAGGCAAAAGGTCGCAGCAAACCACAGAAACAGAGAGTAGGGAGACTGGACAGAATTTGGTCACTAGACCTTTAAAGAGTGCCAAAGGATTATAAAATTGTGTACAAGGCCAAGAGGCTGTGTGAATGGATTTCAGAACTTACAGTTTCAGCAACTGAAGACTCGAATACTGCCGGGATTAGAGGGTATTAACTCCCAGGAGAAGTTGAACAGACTTGAATTATTTTCACTGGAGCGTTGGAAATTGAGGAGAGAGCTGATAGAAGTATATAAAATTATCAGAAGCATAGATAAGGTAGACATTCAGAACCTTTATCTCCAGGGTGGTGGGAGCCTGGGACGCAGTGTAGGGTGGTGGTGTAGGCAGATATTATAGTGGCATTTAAGAGGCTTTGAGATAGGCACATTAATAGGTAGGGAATAGAGGAATCATATACAGGAAGATGAGATTAGTTTATGTAGGAAGGGATTGCAGATGCTGGTTTAAACCGGAGATAGACACAAAAAGCTGGAGTAACTCAGCGGGACTGGCAGCATCTCTGGAGAGAAGGAATGGGCGATGTTTTGGGTCGAGACCCTTCTTCAGACTGATTAGGGATAAGGGAAACGAGAGATATAGATGGTGATGTGGGGAGATAAAGAACAATGAATGAAAGATAAGCAAAAAAGTAACAATGATAAAGGAAACAGGCCATTGTAAGCTGATTGTAGGGTGAAAATGAGAAGCTAATGGGTCTCGACCCGAAACGTCGCCTATCTCCTTCGCTCCTTAGATGCTGCTGCACCCGCTGAGTTTCTCCAGCTTTTTGTGTAACCCTCGATTCTCCAGCATCTGCAGTTCCTTCTTTAACTCAGAAGCTAATCTAACTTGGGCGGGGGAGGGATAGAGAGAGAGAGGGAATGCCGGGGCTACCTGAAGTGAGATAAATCAATATTCATTCCACTGGGCTGTAAGCTGCCCAAGCGAAATATGAGATGCTGTTTTGCGTTTAGTCTCACTCTGACAATGGAGGAAACTGAGGACAGAAAGGTCTGTGTAGGAATGGGAAGGAGAATTGAGTATCCAGCAACCGGGAGATCAGGTTGGTTCACGCGGGCTGAGCGAAGGTGTTCCGTGAAACGATCGACCAATCTGCGTTTGGTCTCGCCGATGTATAAGAGCCCACATCTTAAACAGTGGATTCAGTAAATGAGGTTGGAGGAGGTTCAAGTGATCCTCTGCCTAACCTGAAAGGACTGTCGGGGTCCCCGGACAGAGTCGAGGGAGGAGGTATAGGGACAGGTGTTGCATCTTCTGCGGTTTGCAGGGGAAGGTACCTGGGGAGGGGGTGGTTTGGGTGGGAAGGGATGAGTTAACCAGGGAGTTGTGGAGGGAATGGTCTCTGCAGAAAGCGGAAAGGGGTGGAGAAGGGACAATGTGGCTAGTGGTGGGATCCCATTGGAGGAGGCGGACATTTCAGAGGATTACTTGTTGTATTCCTACCACTGGGCTGTAAGCTGCCCATTCGAAATATGGGATTATGAAATATTAGTTTTATTTATTTGTCATCAGATTCAGCATGGACATTATGGGCCAAAGGGCCTGTTTCTGAGCTGCACTGTTCTCTGTGCTACATTCCGTGTTGAGACACAGCCTCCACTGACAAAGTGGGAGGATTGCCATGATCTGAGAGGAATGTGGTGCTGGAGGAGATGACAGGAGACATTCATCAACTGCTTTAACAACAGGCCAGCGAGAGGGTGTTGATAAAAGGGAAGCTTTAAACTCAGGCACATCAGAGGAAGAAGGTCTTGACATGGGGGACTGAGCGGCATACTATCTTATGGCAGAAGCAGTGTTTTAGCTAAGGGTGTCAGCAGGACAAGTACGGCCTCAGCTGAAGATAGATGCAAAATGCTGGAGTAACTCAGCGGGACAGGCAGCATCTCTGGAGGGAAGGAACGGGTGATGTGTCGGGTTGAGAGTGAAGAAGGGTCTCCAACCGAAACGTCACCCGTTCCTTCTCTGAAGAGATGCTGCTTGTCCTGCTGAGTTACCTCAGTATTTTGTGTCTATCTTCGGTTTAAACCAGCATCTGCAGTTCCTTCCTGCACCTCCCTTCAAGTCAGGACTTAAAGAGCAGGTGTTTAAGAAGGAAAGAAGTCTGAAGAAGGATTTTGGCCTGAAACGTTGCCTATTTCCTTCGCTCCATAGATGCTGCTGCACCCGCTGAGTTTCTCCAGCACTTTTGTCTAACTTAAAGAGCAGCTGCCTGGTGGCTCAGTGAGATTCTCTTGACAGGGAGGTAATCCGGGCATTTCCACAAAGGTCTACATGGGCCTTTGACACCAAGGTCTACATGGGTCACAGAGAGGTCTACACTTGCCCTGAGGTTAGAAGGTTGGTGCAGTCAGGCAAATTCTGCACATATTATTTTTTTTTTTTTTGTGTGTGTGTTTTTTTGTAGCTCAGTGTAACAACTGGTGGACTGTCCACTCAAAGTGAGCAAAACACTGGAGTAACGCGGCTGGTCAGGCAGCATCTGTGGAGGGAACGGTCAGATGACGTTTCAAGTCGGGACTCTTTGTCAGACTTTGAGAAAGTCCCGACTCAGAATGTCGTTTGTCCATTCCCACCACAGATACTGCCTAACCAGCTGAATCCCTCCAGCACTTTGTGGTTTGCTCAGGTTTTCAGCATCTGCAGTTCCTTGTCTGGAGAAGCTGTTTTTTGAATCTGGTGCAATGTTCAACTACGATCTTCCACGGACTGTGTCCTTGGTTCCGCTATGGACTTCGGTTTTGTGCTGTGATGGTTACCAAGTATCAAGGCTTTTACTTTGTTGATTTATTGCATATTATACATTGAATTTGTGTGTAGAGCATTAGTGGGCCCGTTATATTGCAGCAAGTTAGAATTTAATTGTTCACCTATGAAACTCATGCCAATTAAACAATTAAATGCTCTTGACTTGAAAGACCTGTTCTTTAGCAGCACTAGGGATTAGCCATTGAAAGGCTAATTTTTGAGGCAGTTTAATCACAGGAAATGCTGAAGCCCACTTGGCTACATAGTCAGCAGGGTGATAATGTCCAGATAATGGGCAGATAACAAGTCAGATCTCACTGGCTTTATGCAAGAGAATGACAGTACATCCCAGTCTTTGTCCAGCTCCAGAGTGGGGTTTGTACCTGTGTGAGGTATGCGTACATCCGCTGCCCGGTTGGAGAGGGAAGAACAAAGCAGGAGTGCCGACTTCAGCAGTTTTCCAAAACCCTTCTTCAGGATCTTATAGAAACTTACAAAATTCTTAAGGGTGCACAAAAGGCTGGAGAAACTCAGTGGGTGCAGCAGCATCTAAGGAGCGAAGGAGATAGGCAATGTTTCGTGTCGAGACCCTTCTCCAGTCTGAAGAAGGGTCTCGACCCGAAATGTCGCCTATCTCCTTCGCTCCTTAGATGCTGCTGCACCCGCTGAGTTTCTCCAGCCCTTTGTATACCCTTGATTCTCCGGCATCTGCAGTTCCTTCTTTGACAAAATTCTTAAGGGGTTGGACAGGCTAGATGCAGGAAGATTGTTCCCGATGTTGGGGAGGTCCAGGACAAGGGGTCACAGCTTAAGGATAAGGGGGAAATCCTTTAAGACTGAGATGAGAAATACTTTTTTCACACAGAGAGTGGTGGGTCTCAGGAACTCTCTGCCACAGAAGGTAGTTGAGGCCAGTTCATTGGCTATATTTAAGAGGGAGTTAGATGTGGCCCTTGTGGCTAAGGGGATCAGAGGGTATGGAGAGAAGGCAGGTACGGGATACTGAGTTGGATGATCAGCCATGATCATATTGAATGGCAGTGCAGGCTCGAAGGGCCGAATGGCCTACTCCTGCACCTAATTTCTATGTATCTATGTTTCTATCCTGTGGCGTCCTCTCAGTCTGAAGAAGGGTCTAGACCGCAAACATCACCCATTCCTTTTCTCCAGAGATATTGCCTGAGTTGCTCCAGCATGATGTTGCTCCAGCACCTTTGGTGCTTCCCTCAGTCCTGGACTCGGTGGTCAAGCTGGAGATGCAAAGAACTGCAGCTGCTGGCTTACAAAGAAAGAGACAAAATGCTGGAGTAACTCAGAGGGCCAGGCATACTTTCTAGAGATAGACAAAAGTGCTGGAGAAACTCAGCGGGTGCAGCAGCATAAAGGAAATAGGCAACGTTACGGACCAAAACCCTTCTTCAGACTTTCTGGAGAGATATTTTGGGCCGGGACCTTTCTTCAGACTGATTGCATGCTAAAGTAGCAAACAATTCTTGTGTTTAAGCGCACTTTGGATGGGATTGTCTACTTGTCTACAGGGCAGGGGTGATCTCAACCTTCCACTATACATCTGAGACAAGGACGAGCATCTTTATATAATGAGTGGTGGGGCCCTGGAATGCGTTGCCAGGGGTGGTGCTAGAGGCAGATGCGATAATGGCATTTAACAAGGTTTTAGTTAGGCACATGGATTTGCAGGGATTGGAGGGATATGGACCACGAAGGCAGATGGAAGCAGTTTAACCTGGCATCATGTTCGGCAAAAACATTGTGGGCCAAAGGGCCCATTGTTGTTGTGCTGGTCTATGTTCGATGTCCTATTTTCTTCTTAGGCAGTACACAACTTTTCATTGCATTCACTAGATATGATTCTCATGGTCATGGTCACTGATTTCATTTAAAAAATACATTTTTGAAATAACTTTCTTTATCAATCTTTTTTCTTTGGAAATGTGAAGGTTGAGAGGAGATTTCGCCGAGGTATGTCAGACCTCGAAACTCTTCTCATTCATAAAAGGTTCAAGGACTGGGAGACAGAAATCTGAAGTCATTGGCTCAACACCAAGGGTTCAGGGCCAGATAGTATTTCATGCGAGCAGGAATACAGGAGTGGGATGTAGAAGCACAGATTGTTCAGCGTACTGAAGCAGACAATGGGGTGAGTCAATTCTACACCAGCTGTGCGTAGGGGAAAACTAACAATCCCACTCCCCCACCCTCTGCCATTCTGCAGCAAAATCATTCAGAGACTTTGTGCCCTTGCCGAGTTCACGGTGGGCCTTTTGAGTGACGCACAGTTTACAGGTGTTTTGTAACGTGTGGCAGTCTCCTGGTGAGAAGCCATGTAATTTACATTGGCGTCTAGAGTTTTCTCGATAGCATCACCAGTCCCTTCCGGGTTTAGCGAAGTTTAACGCTACGTCCGGGACACCTGGAACATGGCTCGTGTGCGCTGGTGTGTGCACAAAAGCAGTGACACCAGCTTCAGGGTCAGACTCCTCCTGCCTTGCTTCTCCCGAGTCATGCTCTAGGGAGGTCTCTTCCAGCTCTAAACAAGGTGCTGGAGAGGATGATTCCCACTGGTATCCATAAGCGGTGTTTCCTTCTTCGCTGTATGGTCCTCTGCGAGAGGCTGTGTGGGGAATCCTAGGGGCATTCGACCCCGATTGAAATTTTCCATGGATCTTTAAATTTGAAGCATTTTCCCCATTTGGTTGAGCCGTCCCCTTACCTTTAAATTAAAAGGAGGGAGTCTTCCACATCATCAGACTCATGCGACAAATCAGCCTTAGAGTAGTTTAGTTTGGTATTTCTGAATGCCCTGAAGCACTGGAAAGATGGTGCATGAGTACAATTGAGCATCCACAGTGGACAGATACATGATGAGGGGAATAATGTGAGTAACGGTTAGTGTGAGACAAAGTCCAGTAAAGTCAGATCAAAGATAGTCCAAGGGTCTCTCATGGGAAAGACCCTTGCCTGATAAAGCTGAGACGAAACTCCCTGCATCTGGAGGTGTGCGTTTTCACTCTTCTATACTCTGTGCCTGAAGGGACCGGAGTGTGACTCATCCTTGATTACACCGGTGGCCTTGCCGAGGCAGCGTGAGGTGTAAATGGAGTTAAGTAAAAGAGAAGTTGCATTGTGTGATGGTCTGGGCTGCGTCCACAATTCTCTGCAATTTCTTGCGGTCTTGGATGGAACTGTTCCCAAGCCATGTTGTCATGCATCCTGATAAAATGCATTCTACACGCCGAAGGTGTTTTTGAGCATAGATGCCCTCACCCTGCCCCACCCACAGGTCCGTTTTGGACAGGTTCCAGCCTGCGCACACAGTGAACGGGGACCGCAGGTCTGCCTGTGAGTTGTAGCGGAGGTCAGGGTAACCCAGCACTGAATGAGCTCCACTCCCGCCTCTCACCCCTTCAGTCACGAGTCAAGTGTGATGATGAATTGTCACATACAGTGGGAACGGGACAATGGAATTCTTAACTGCTGCAGCTCACAGCCCCGTTAAACACAACACGTTCTCTACAATATACCATAAACAATAACACAATAAATTATCTAAGTGTTTAAGAATGAACTGCAGATACTGTAAAATTGAAGGTAGACAAAAGTGCTGGAGAAACTCAGCGGGTGTGGCAGCATCTATGGAGCGAAGGAAATAGGCAACGAGCTAAACACACTTCTCGGCATCTGCGTACAATGGTGTCTGTCTTGTCGCTTCTTGTGCTTCTTGTGCGTGGTGGTGGAAAGATTGGCGGAAACAGGGCCGCAATTTGAACGCACTTTCCTTGAAACCAGAGGGAACGGGTGACGAAGCGTCTCGATCCGAAACGTCACCAATTACTTCTATCCAGAGATGCTCTCTGTTCCGCTGAGTTACTCCAGCATTTTGTATCTATCTTTGAGGTAGGGTTGAGTTTAGTGTTGTGCTGGGTTGTTCTGGAACCTGATGGTCGATTGAAAGGTTCTTAAACCTGGAGGTAGCAGTTCTCAGACTTCCCAATGGTAGTGGTGAGATGAGAGCGTGGCCAGGGTGGTGAGGGACATTAAAGCTGCCTTGTTGAGGTTCCTGCAGATCCTGATATTGGTCGGAAGTTCATTACATTTGATGGACCGAGCAGTGTCTACCACTCTCTGCAGACACCAGGCACAGCAGAGTGTGACTCTTGACACGTAATGACTGGAGATAATTCTACACATTGAAAACTATTGCCTGTATTAATCAATGGTTCATTGGTATTTTATTATCAAACATAGAAACATAGAAAATAGGTGCAGGAGTAGGCCATTCGGCCCTACGTGCCAGCACCGCCATTCAATATGATCATGGCTGATCATCCAAAATCAGTACCCAGTTCCTGCTTTCTCCCTATATCCCTTGATTTCATTAGCCCTAAGAGTAGCCCTTCATCTAACCCTCTCTTGCAAACATCCAGTGAATTGGCCTCACTGCTTTCTGTGGCAGAGAATTCCAGATTCACAACTCTCTGAGTGAAAAAGATTTTCCTCATCTCAGTACTGTTCTACAGAGAGGAAATGTGTAAACCCAGTCTGTCCTTTCAAGGTATTAAACACTACAACCTCCAAATATGCTCCCAACTACATTAGCTTGGGGGCATTGTTTTTATTGTTTTTGTCTTTGCACTATTATCATTTGGTTTTTTTTAATATACTGAACTTCTTTATTTGCTGTTTATTCTAGTGTTGACAGACTACTATGTTTATATATCTGCTGTGCTGCTGCAAGAATTTCACAATACCTTAAATTTCAAACGGACCAGCTTCAACTGATGACATCACAGTGGCAGCTTCAACTGATGATGTCACAATGGCAGCTTCAACTGATGATGTCACAGTGGCAGCTTCAACTGATGACGTCATAATGGCAGCTTCAACTGATGACGTCACAATGGATAGACTAGCAGGGGGAGGGAGAATTGTTATTGCAACACGCAGGGCAAATGCAATGGGAATTTTTTTTAAAGAGCACTGCTGAGGAAGTCAAGGGGAGAAACTCCTCCCGTGGGGGCTACGGGTAGGGAATGGGTGCATTGGGGCAGCAGACCCAACGGGTCTGCACTTGGTCTAGTAAGAGAATAAAACTCTCTTGACCCTGGACTCTCTTGAGAATGAGAGGTGATCTCATTGACAGCCAAAATCTCAAGCACCTGCCAGGCTAGAGGCAGAGATCATCTTTGCCCTGCTGGCGAGACGCAAATTAGAGGTCACAGTGAGGGTTCTGTCACTCGCAATTGGAATGAGAAAAAATGTCTTCACCATTCTTTGAATCGCTTGGGCAGCTTACAACCCAGCTGTATGAGTGTCGATTTCTCTCACTTCAAGTAACCCTTGCACCACCTCTCTCTCTCTCCGTCCCTCCCCACCCTAGTCGTCATACTAGTTAATAACTAAACATTATTGCCTTTATCATGTATCTACACACTGTAAATGGTTTGTGTGTAGCCATGTAATCACGTATACTCTTTCCGCTTTCTACTCTTGCACGCAACAAAAGCTTCCATCGTACCTCGATGCGTGTGACAATAAACCAAACTAAACTGAAATAAACTAAACTAGTCACTGTCACCCTATTGTATTTCACTGCCAATATACCTTGTTATCTCCTAGCCCACAGCCAACAGTGGACCATTGTGGGCTCCACTTTTCCTTGATCATCGTTACTTTTTGTATATCTTTCATTCATTTGTTCTATATCACCGTCTATATCTCCCATTTCCCTTTGGCTGAGGGTTACACAAAAGGCTGGAGAAACTCAGTGGGGGCAGCAGCATCTAAGGAGCGAAGAAGATAGGCGACGTTTCGGGTCGAGACCCTTCTTCAGACTGGTCGAAGGGTCACGGCCCAAAACGTCACCTAATCGTTTTCTCCAGAGATGCTGCCGGACCCGCTGAGTTACTCCAGCTTTTTGTGTCTATTTTGAATCTTTGGTGTTCTCTAACTTGGGAGCTGTGCTAGCTCTGTCACTGAGTGCCCCTCCATCCATCCTCCACCAGCCTAGTTTTCTGACCAGTCTGGCTGTCCTGATTACATTTTATCTTCATATGCTTCGTTGTCACCTTCCCCTAGCTAACAATGATCTATTTGACGTTTTCCTTGAGGTTTGTCCCCTACGATCTCTCGATTTTGCACCTTACCCTTCCATATCTCTGTGTCTCCCTCTTCCCGGACTCTCAGTCTGAAGACGGGCCTCGACCCGAAACGTCACCTATTCCTTTTCTCCAGAGATGCTGCCTGTCCCGCTGAGTTACTCCAGCATTTGCGTCTATCTTCCAAGCTTATTGTCATCAGCACAGGTATGGTGAGGAACATTGAAGATCTTGCCTGTAGCAGCATCACAGACACCTAGACTCAGACAGACTAAAAACAAAGATTAAATACACATTTCAAAAACTTCTGCAAACCAGTAAAAAAAAAGAGACTGAAATAAAGCAAGACTGTACATGACATTAGTGCTTTTGTACATTCAAGACAGGGAACTGAAGTTTTTTTAATATCTAGAGAATTGGGTGATAATTAAACTGGAAAGTGTGCGGAGAAAGTATACGAGAATGTTGCCAGACTTTGAGGGCCTTGAGAGGTTGGGCAGGCTGGGAGTCTGCGCCAACCAGCAAACCCCTACACGTTAACACAATCCTACACACAGTATGGATAATTTACAGATTTACCAAGCCAATTTGCCTACAAACCTGTACGTCCTTGGAGTGCGGGAGGAAATCGGAGCACCCAAAGAAAACACACGTGGTCACGGGGAGAACATACAGACTCCATGCAGACAGCACCCGTGGTCAGGATCGAACATGGGTCTCTGGCACCGTAAGGCAGCAACTCTACCGCTGCGCCACCGTGCCACCACTAAGATATGTCCTGCCGTGGTCCTGAAATACATGATCAGCAATGACCTTCAAAGATGCACAGGAAACTGCACATATTGGAATTCTGAGCATCTAACAACGTGCTGAGTTGAAACTGCCTTCCTTACAAACACTACTATAAAACACAGGTACATGGACAGGAGAGGTATAGACAATAGACAAGAGACAATAGACAATAGGTGCAGGAGTAGGTCATTTGGCCCTTCAAGCCAGCACCGCCATTCAATTTGATCATGGCTGATCATCCCCAATCAGTACCCCGTTCCTGCCTTCTCCCCATATCCCCTGACTCCGCTATTTTTAAATAGACTTTTAAATAGAGGGATATGGGCCAAACACATGCAGATGGGACTAGCTTAGATGGGGCATCTTGGTCGGACTGGACAAGATGACTAAGGGGACTGTTTCTGGGATCTATGACTATGACTAATTCAGAGAAAAGATGAACACACCAAGTCACAGTTGTACTGTTATAAAGCCACCAGTTACTCAATGAGGCACACAATACCACAGGCCTTTCAAACAGCTAGGCAGCACAGACTCAATGTCAATCAATGAATAACACTTGGGTATATTTTATTGTGTTGAGGATAGCTTTAGTTTTTAGTTTTGGAGATATAGCGTGGAAACAGGCCCTTCGCCCACCAAATCTGTGCCCACCATAGACCCCTGTACACTGGCACTCTCTTACACACACTGGGGACAATTTGCAATCTTTACCAAATCCAATTAATCTACAAACCTGTACGTCTGTGGAGTGTGGGAGGAAACTGGAGCACCCGCAGAAAACCCACACAGGTCAAGGGGAGAACGTGCAAACTCCGTGCAGACAGCACCCGTAACTAGGATCGTACCCGAGTCTCTGGCGTTGTGAGGCTGCCCCACCGTGCTGCCCTAAGCTAAATAAAATAAATGACACGAGGCTGCCTTTTTTTGAAAGCACGATCCACTTGAACCTGTTCCTTGGCCTCCACCTTGTTGCTTTTCAAATTTATTTTCTCCAAATATTGATATCTGTTTTTGAATTTACATCCGCCACCATTTCGAGCATTGAACTCCGGGCCAGAAGAGGTTGTTGTGAAATGTTGCCTCATTGTCATTTCTGTTTCTTTTGCCAGCCACTTTCAATCTCTGTCCACTGGCTCCCAACGCTTCCAGCAATGGGAACACTCTTTCTTTCCTTACTCTCTCTGGACCATCGATAATTTAAAAAACTCTGTCAAAACCTTTCTTGAACTTCATTGAAATTCATTCAGTACCTTCCCTATTGCTGCATCTGCTGTACTTAAGCTGGGTTTGATTGTGTTGGTGTGTAGTATTATCTGCTCTGTTTGGATAGCAGGCAAAACAAAGCTTCCTTGTCTGCTCCACAGCAACATCTCCTCGAGGTCTGCCTCCTTTGAAGAACTTCTCCTCCTCTCCCTGATGACCCTTTTCTTCTCCCCAGAGATGCTGCCTGTCCACTTGAGTTACTCCAGCATCTTATGCAAAGATTTTTGGTATCTCAGTACATGTCACAGTAATAAACCAAAACCTTTAAAGGAAGAGATTCAAGAGAGTTTATTGTCATGTGTCCCAGATAGGACGATAAAATTCTTGCTTTGCTTCAGCACAACAGAATATGGTGGGCACGAATACAGAACAGATCAGTGTGTCCATATACCATTATATAAATATATACACACATGAATAAATAAACAGATAAAGTGCAAATAAACAGATTATGGTCTATTAATGTTCAGAGTTTTGTTTCAGTTGAGTATAATAGCCTGATGGCTGTGGGGAAGTAGCTATTCCCGAACCTGGACGTTGCAGTCTTCAGGCTCCTGTACCGTCTACCTGAAGGTAGCGGGGAGACGAGTGTGTGGCCAGGATGGTGTGGGTCCTTGATGATGCTGCCAGCCTTTTTGAGGCAGTGACTGCAATAGATCCCCACGATGGTAGGGAGGTCAGAGCCGATGATGGACTGGGCAGTGTTTACTACTTTCTGTAGTCTTTTCCGCTCCCGAGCACTCAAGTTGCCGAACCAAGCCACGATGCAACCGGTCAGCAAGAGGGCCAATTTTCTCCACCTGACCTTTGTAACTGAAGCTTCTCACCTGTGAGACCATTCCTGCAAGTTCGTTCAATGTTACTTTATTGTGTCGTGGATGTCACCTGGACTTGAGATCTGGACCAGGTATGTGTGAGCGCAGATTGGCCCAATATGTGAATATGTGATTCTGTTCCATTCTGCTTGTAGTTTGTTTGTTTGTTTTTTTGCACAATCCGCGAGCACTGCCAATTTTCATTTCACTGCACATCTCGTATGTGTATGTGACAAATAAACTTGACTTGACTTGAATCACAGAGCTGTGAAGCAAGGAAATAGACCTTTCAGCCCACCTTGTCCATGCCATCCAAGCTCTCCAAGCCAAACCAATTTTCTCTCTAAACCCTTCCTATCCATATATCTATCCAAATGTCTTCAGTTATAATTGTATCTGCTTCTACAGTTTCCTCTGGCGGCTCATTCCAGATGCGGGCTGCCCTCGGTGTGTAAAGGTTGCCTCTCGGGGTCCCTCTTAAATCACCACTGTCTCATTTAAGACTGCACGGCCTATTTGTTGAATCCGCTAGTCTGGGATAAAGACTGTGAGCGTTCACTTTATCCATGCCCCTCGTGATCTTGTCCAATTCCACAGTCCAATGTCCGCAATGGGGTAAAGGTGAATCGGACAGTACCCTCATTTATGGAAGGACCATTCACAAGCTTGAAGCAGAGGGGAAGAAGCAGTTGCTGAGTCTGGTGGTGCGTGCTGTCCATGCCGACCAACGCGTACCGGTCCTCTGAAGAGTAGAGTTGCTGCCCTGTACCTAGAGGTGACTGTAGCCCACTGAATGAATGAATGAATGAATGAGTGATATTTTACTGTCAGACATACCTACGTTTTGTTTTGCATTCAACCTAGAGAGTACACAAGTGTTGCCGCGTTTTGGGACCGACAAGTAACAATAGTACCAAACAGTCCTATCTACTGCCTGCTGCCATGTGTGGTGCAGTTGACCACTGCAGGGTTCAAGCATGAGCTCCCCATCTGTATCCATAGACCAGGCTTGGAACCAGAGCGGCTCTGAGTTGTGCCTCATGACACAGAATCTCACCGTGTCTTACATCTGTTCTAATGAATGCTCCTGAAATCATCAAAACTCGAGCTAGGGAACCCAATGGCTTTCAGAGTTTCACTATACAGAGCTGGGAAAATGAACAAGTCATTTGAGTTTCGACAACCCCTCTAAAGAAGGGTCTCGACCAGGAAAATAGCCCATTCCTTCTCTCCAGTTCCGCTGCCTGTTCTGCTGAGTTACTCCAGCTTTTTGCGTCTATCTTCAGTTTAAACCTGCATCTGCAGTTCCTTCCTGCACAAGTCAATTGAGTTTGGTCTTCCACAGAAATCACAGGTTGTTGCAGTTTTCCAAAGAATGAAATAGACTATTTTTCGCACTGTTGAAAAAACTCCACGAGTATCCGCGTTTCCCGCTGGCATTACGAGCCGCTACGCGACATCCACGTGCTCCGATGTTCCCGCTACGTACATTCTACGTACTTACCACGAATTTGATTTTATTTTAAACTCGGGAGAGCTCTTGGGTAAACTTGCATCGTGGGACAGGGGCTTAACTACCAAAGTGAACCCTGTATACAGCGTGCCACAACCCTGTAACCTTAAACACATAAAGCGCTTTGTTCGAGACCCAGGTAGTTTGCTTTAAGAAAGCTATTGCCCTAATTCATCGTTTAGAATATATCTGATGCCAAGCAAGTGGACACTGGTTTGGAATGGTGGATGAAAGTTTAACGTCATGATATTGGCCACTCATGCCGATGACTTTTTGTTCTGTAGTTCAGCTCATCACAAGTTTGAAGCAGCCTCTCTCGGTGGGAGAATACAGGACACGGAGGCTTGTCAAAATACATCAGCCAATTCAGTCGATAACTGCGGAAGGCATTCATTTCAACCATTGACCTATTGGGAAGATTATTATATCCTAAGTACATTGACTATGTTAATGTCAGAGCTAACATTTTAATATGTGCTTGATGTGCCAGTAACTGATTAACCCTGCAGCAGTTGGAACACCACTTCAGCCAATTAAGAGTAAAAAGATTTAATTAACTTTAGTAATATTGCATATTCCAACATTTCAAAACCCTCATCCAACAAGGCCAAAGAATAACATTAAATCCAATTCTATTAACTGGCTCAAACAGAACACAATATATTTAGTCTCTCCTCTTTTGCTTAACAGAATTTCCAATCATAGGTGCATGTCAAGAGTCAAAAGTGTGTACTTGTCATATATACTGGCAACAGAACAATGAACCCTTTACTAACGTCAACTTTATAGTCCCATAGAGCCCATTAGGGTGTCAGGGCTTATAGGGAGAAGGCAGGGGAATGGGGTTGAGAGGGATAGATATATAGATCAGGCATGATTGAATGGCGGAGGAGACTTGATGGGCCGAACAGCTGAATTCTGCTTCGATAACTTATGAACTCATTAACGCAATAACAGACAGATAAATCAATCATGCAATAGATTAATAACCATTTAAGAAACATTCAGAAGGTTCATGGATAGGACAGGTTTAAAGGGATATGGGCTAAATGCAGGCCAGTGGGACTAATGTAGGTGGGACATGTTGGTCGGTGCGGGCAAGTTGGGCCAAAAGGCCTGGTTCTTGCTATGTGATTCTTTGACTCTACAACTGTAATACATAATAGTGCAAAACCTAAGTCTGCAGTGCAACCTGACACAGTCCATAGAAGATCATAATTGCTGAGGTTAGTGTTGTATAGTCCCTTATTTGCACACATCATGAATTCTAGTAATTGCTTTTCCTATTTTTGTTAATTAGTTTACCAGGTAAAATGCTGCGGACAGGGAAATCTTTCTTCTGTTCTCTGCATTAAAGTATGTAACATGCAAACATCTGCTTGCCATTGATTGGAAGGAACTGAACTTCAATGCTCCAATGTACTCATAGCTCGTAGAATAGAAGGCCAGATATAACTCACCCCTACTCAGTGCACGAGCCAAGTGCTCAGCAAGTTAACTCTTTTGTGTCATTAATCTCCTCACAGCCTAGTCGGACCCAGAAGAGTCACAGAAAGGAGATACAGAAAACTACAGATGCTGGGTTACAAAAAAAAGGACGTGCGGTTTTGTAGGTTAATTGGCCTCAGTAAATTGTCTCTGGTCAGGAGGATAGAACTAGTGTATGGGTCAGCGTGGTGGGACCTTATTCCACCCTACATCACTAAACCAAACCAGCTGCAATTGATTTTTTACTGAGACCTGTAAAGATGCCATTACAATAATCTAACCTACTGAAGATATGTGCATGAACAAGTTTTTCAGTGCCTTCTTTGGACAGAAATCCCTTGATTCTTGCAATGTTTTTTTAGATGGTAGTAGGCAGATTTGGTAATGGTCTTTACATGGCTGTTAAAATTCAAATCCGAGTCTATAACTACACCATGGCTTCTGGCTTTGTCTGTGGTTTTCAGTGCGATTGAGTCAAGTTGAGCACTTATCCCTAGCCTTGTATTTTTGGGACCAAAGACAATAATTTCTGTCTTATTTGCATTGAGCTGGAGGAAGTTCTGGTTCATCCACTCATTCATTTGTTTGACACACTGACTCAGTGAGTGTAGGGGACTATGGTCATGTGGTGACACTGCGATATAAAGTTATGTGTCATCGGCACAAGTATGGCAGGATATGTTCAAATACTCTATGATCTGAGCTAGGGGGAGCATGTAAATATTGAACAAGATGGGTCCAAGAATGGAGCCCTGGGGAACCCCGCATGTGAGTTTTGTACGCTCTGATTCATAATTACCAAGGGATAATTTACACTTAAACCAAGCCAATTGACCTACAAACCTGTACGTCTTGGAGTGTGGGGTGAAACCAAAGATCTCGGAGAAAACCCACGCCGTCACGGGGAGAACGTACAAACTCCGTGCAGACAGCATCCGAAATCGGGATGGAACCCAGGTCTCTGGTGCTGCAAGCGCTGTAAGGCAGCAACTCTACCGCTGCACCACTGTGCACCATGCCACCGATGGCTGGTGAAATTTTGGGTTGAGTCCCTTCTTCAAACCTTTGCCTTCAACCCCTGTATAATCCTCTTCATGATTTGTCTGCTCCTTGTCAGAGTCCTCAGTTCAATCCTGGGTCGAGCTCAAAAATAAAAATGTAGCAATTAATCTAATGTGATAATATTATAGGCCTTCCAGTGGGAGATAGAGGATCAGATATGTAGACCGATTGGCACAGTGCTGTTGCCTCACAGGGTTCAATCCTAACCTCGAGTGCTGTCTGTGTGAAGTTTGCACGTTCTCCCTGTGACCATGTGTGTATCCTCCGGATGCTCCGGTTTCCTCCCACATTCTATAGACGTCGCAGGCTTGTACTCTAATCGGTCTCTGTCAAAATTGTGGAACTCGATGGTTCAAGCAGCATCTGGGGAGAGTGTGGAGAGATGATATTTCGGGTCGGGTATTTTCCAGCCTGTATCTGGAGTGAGCTGCCAGAAGAAGCTGGAGAAACGGATATCATTTGCGACTTCTAAAAAAACATCCGTACAAATATACGTGTACAGAAAGGATTTAGAGGGCTATGGGCCAAATGCAGACAAATGCAGACTCACCCAATATGTCAACTTGGTCGGCATGGACTAGATGGACCGAAGGGCCTGTTTCTGCGCTGTTCAGCTCTACGATTCAATAATTCTATGACTCTGATCCAGACAGGAGATGAAACGTAACCCAATTCCTGTGGCAGTCCCATTGACCATCTGATTGTGAGGAAACCAGATGCCTGAGATTTATTGTGTTAAAGAAGGAACTGCAGATGCTGGAGAATCGAGGGTTACACAAAAAGCTGGAGAAACTCAGCGGGTGCAGCAGCATCTAAGGAGCGAAGGAGATAGGCGACGTTTCGGGTCGAGACCCTTCTTCAGACTGCCTGAGATTTATTCTTTGACGGCCACTGTTAGAGCCCAGTGTCATTTCTACAGGTGCAGACTTTATGAATTATTCTGAAACATTTCTAAGAGGCTTGATAAGATACGGAACATATTTTAATTTTTGATGTGGGCTTTATTGTTCAAGATAATAAAACCTGAATTCACTTCAGAAGTGATTATAATGCAGCAACTCGGTTGCAGAGATGAAGTATCTGGATAACAAATATCGCTAACCGAGGAAGACCTGCCAATTACTGATCATGCCTCTCTTATGGTCTCTACTGAACGACAAAGGCTGAGATGTGCATCTTAGTCAGACTGCCTGCAGAACAAAACATTATTGATTGAGCAAAAAAAATTGCAGACTGCAACCAGGACTAAAAGGCAAATTAAAATTTTAATTAATTAAATCTATTTCATAAACCAAACAGCCTGACTCCAAAGCATCCATTGTCATTTGTATTGGATTTTTATTTTTAATGAGTGGATTTAATTTTTCAATGTGTGTGTTTGTTCTTTCGAGGAATGGTTTAAGATTGGCCTTTAATTTCAGCAAGAATGAGAAGTCTGATTCCATGCGATGAATAGACACAAAATGCTGGAGTAAATCAGCGGGAATGGGTGATGTTTTGGGTCGGGACATGGGATGGAGCTGTTTAAATCAGTTTGATGTAGGCCCCAGGAACCTGGGTTGATGCAGTTCAGGGGACAGTGCCAAAGTGTGCTAAATTTAATGGTCTGAAGAAGGATCCCGACCTAAAATGTCACCCATCCTTTTTCTCCAGAGATGCTGCCTGGCCCGCTGAGTTACTCCAGCACTTGGTGTCCATCTTGGGCTAAATGTAATCCAGGTTCATGCAGCCATTTTAGGGCTGAGACCACTTAACTAATGTGCAGCAAAAAACATATTCTATGTCCCAAGCTGGAGACACGCTGCTCTGGAGGTAAGGAAGAGAGCCGGGCATTTCTATAGCACCTTTCACATCCTTTCAGGACTTCCCAAATTGTTCACAAACTTTAGATGTTATATTTTTAGTGATACAGCATGGAAACAGGCCCTTCAGCCCACCAAGTCCATGCCAAGCAATAGTCACCCCGTACATTAACACTATCCTACACACAAAGGCCAATTTCAATTTTTACCAAAGTCAATTAACCTGCAATCCTGCACATCTTTTGAATGTGGCAGGAAACTGGTGAGGGCTCTGCTGAGACCACATCTGGAGTATTGTGTAAGCTTTGGTCTCCTAATTTGAGGAAGGACATCCTTGTGATTGAGGCAGTGCAGTGTAGGTTCACGAGATTGATCCCTGGGATGGCAGGACTGTCATATGAGGAAAGATTGAGAAGACTAGGTTTGTATTCACTGGAGTTTAGAAGGATGAGGGGATATCTTATAGAAACATATAAAATTATAAAAGAACTGGGCGAGTCCAGAACCAGGGGCCACAGTCTTAGAATAATGATCAGGATAGTTGGATGATCAGCCATGATCATATTGAATGGCGGTGCAGGCTCGAAGGGCCGAATGGCCTACTCCTGCACCTAATTTCTATGTTTCTATGTTTCTAATAAAGGGGAGGTCATTTAAGACTGAGGTGAGAAAAAACGTTTTCACCCAGAGAGTTGTGAATTTATGGAATTCCCTGCCACAGAGGGCAGTGGAGGCCAAGTCACTGGATGGATTTAAGAGGGAGTTAGATAGAGCTCTAGGGACTAGTGGACTCAAGGGATATGGGGAGAAGGCAGGCACGGGTTATTGATAGGGGACGATCAGCAATGATCACAATGAATGCCGCTGCTGGCTCGAAGGGCCGAATAGCCTCCTCCTGCTCCTATTTTCTATGTTTCTATGTTTCTATGAAACCGGAGCGCCCAGAGAAAACCCAATGGAGAAGGGAGAATGTACTAACTCTGTATTGACACCAACCGTAGTCAGGACTGAATCCAGGACTCCAGTGCTGAAAGTGAGCAGTTCTCCACTGCGCCACCGTGCTGTCCCTAAATCACTCTGTTTTGAAGTGCAGGACTGTAGGAAGAATATCAGCCAGTTTTGGCAGAGCAAAATCTCGTACACTGGAGTAACATAACAAACAGATAATCTGCTTTAGAATTACTGGTTGGACAATAAGCATTGGTTCTCCTTCTTTCTCTCCAAGAAAATCCCTTAAAATCGTAGCCAACCTGCCCGAGCTGCTCAAATGTCTTCATCGAACTGAAGAAGAGTCCCGACCCGAAACATGGTCTGTCCATTCCCCCCGGAGATGCCGCCAGACCTGACGCCTCTGGCTGAGTTACTCCAGCACTTCGTGTTCTGCTCAAGATTCCAGCTTCTGCAAGCCTCACGTGCGTCCAGCTCGAACGACTTTGTGTCACTCTTTGCTCGTAAAAGTATCTGTGACAGATGTTGAGGCATTTTAATGTGTCCTGAGCAATGAAAATGTGCTGTTTATATCATAATCAATAGAATAATTATAACAAAGACGTTACCAGAATAAAAATCTTCCTGGTATTGGCATTCCTTTATTGTTGCCCAGTGCAGGTGCAGTGAAAAGCAATGCATGCTATCCAGTCAAATCATACTGTGTATGAGTACAATCAAGACACACACAAGTACAAAACCTAGTGCAAAGAGAATAATACCAGACCTAAATATAGTGTTGCAGCATTATCCATTATCCAAAGTCTCCAATGAGGTAAACATAGAAACATAGAAACATAGAAAACAGGTGCAGGAGTAGGCCATTCGGCCGTTCGAGCCAGCACCGCCATTCATTGTGATCATGGCTGATCATCCCCAATCAGTAATCCATGCCTGCCTTCTCCCCATATCCCCTGATTCCGCTAGCCCCAAGAGCTCTATCTAACGGAAGACATCCTTGCCATAGAGGGGGTACAGAGAAGATTCACCAGACTGATTCCTGGGATGTCAGGACTTTCATATGAGGAAAGATTGGATAGACTCGGTTTGTACTCGATGGAATTTAGAAGATTGAGGGGGGATCTTATAGAAACCTACAAAATTCTTAAGGAGTTGGACAAGCTAGATGCTGGAAGATTGTTCCCGATGTTGGGGGAGTCCAGAACAAGGGGTCACAGTCTAAGGATAAGGGGGAATTCCTTTAGGACCGAAATGAGGAAAACATTCTTTACACAGAGAGTGGTGAGTCTCTGGAATTCTCTGCCACAGAAGGTAGTTGAGGCCAGTTCATTGGCTATATTTAAGAGGGCGTTAGATGTGGCACTTGTGGCTAAAGGGATCAGGGGGTATGGAGAGAAGGCAGGTACGGGATACTGAGTTGGATGATCAGCCATGATCACATTGAATGGCGGTGCAGGCTCGAAGGGCCGAATGGCCTACTCCTGCACCTATTTTCTATGTTTCTATGTTTCTATGTAACTCTCTTTTAAATTCATCCAGTGAATCGGCCTCCAATGCCTTCTCCGGCAGAGAATTCCACAAACTCACAACTCTCTGAGTGAAAAAGTTTTTTCTCACCTCAGTTTTAAATGGCCTCCCCTTTATTCATAGACTGTGGCCCCTGGTTCTGGACTCGCCCAACATTGGGAACATTTTTTCTGCATCTAGCTTGTCCAGTCCTTTTATAATTTTGTATGTTTCTATAAGATCCCCTCTCATCCATAGGTTGAAAGATCAGTCCAAAGAATGTTCCCGACCTGAAATGTTGTCTGTCCATTCTCACCATAGATGCTGCATAACCCACTGAGTTACTCCAGCACTTTCTGGTTGAGTTTAGTTTAGTTTCGAGATCCAGCGCAGAAACAGGCCCTTCAGCCCGCCGAGTCTGCACCGACCAGTGATCCCCGCAGACTAACACTATCCTACACACACACACTAGGAACAATTTACATTTAGACCAAGTCAATTAACCTACAAACCTTGTACGTCTTGGAGTGTGGGAGAAAACCCACGTTATCACGGGTAGACAATAGACAATAGACAATAAGTGCAGGAGCAGGCCAATTGGTCCTTCGAGCCAGCACCGCCATTCAATGTGATCATGGCTGATCATCCCCAATCAGTTCCCCGTTCCTGCCTTCTCCCCATATCCCCTGACTCCGCTATTTTTATGAGCCCTATCTAACTCTCTCTTGAATCCAGAGAACCCGCCTCCAACTAAGGCAGAGAATTCCACTCACCACTCTCTGTGAGAAAAAGTGTTTCCTCGTCTCCGTTCTAAATGGCTTACTCCTTATTCTTAAATTGTGGCCCCTGGTTCTGGACTCCCCCATCATCTGGAACATGTTTCCTGCCTCTAGCGTGTCCAAACCCTTAACAATCTTATATGTTTCAATGAGATCCCCTCTCATCCTTCTAAACTCCAGAGTGTACAAGCCCAGCTGCTCCATTCTCTCAGCATATGACAGTCCCGCCATCCCGGGAATTAACCTTGTAAACCTACGCTGCACTCCCTCAATAGCAAGAATGTTCTTTCTCAAATTAGGGGACCAAAACAGTACACAATGCTCCAGGTGTGGTCTCACCTGCAGTTGGCTCTGTACAACTGCAGAAGGACCTCTTTGCTCCTATATTCGATTCCTCTTGTTATAAAGACCAACATGCCATTCGCTTCCTTCACTGAAAGTATAAACTCCGTACAGATGGCACCCGTAGTCAGGATCGGACCTGGGTCTCCGGTGCTGCAAGTCCTGTAATGCCCCTGTCCCACTTATTATTGACATAATTTATGTCGGTACAGGAAAGCCTGTGCTGTAATGAGTGATCGAGGTTTCACATTGCCTCCTCATCACTATTCCCATTAACAGTACAGTCACTGCATGCAGCCTACTGTGTGACCTGACTGCTAGAGAAACAAAAACAAACTGCCGGAGGGACAGGAGGGTCTGCAAAGGGTGAATCTGAAAATCTGAAGTAGGCTCTCGTCACCCATTCCTTCTCTCCAGAGATGCTGCCTGTCCCGCTGAGTTACTCCAGCATTCCGTGTCTATCTTCTGCAAAGGGAACGGCCAGACGATGATTTGGATCGGGAACCTTCTTCATCTGCGTACTCTGAGGACGGGTCCCGACCTGAGATACCGTCTGTCCGTATCCTTCCGCAGTTATGCCCCCTGTCCCACTTAGGAAACCTGAACGGAAACCTCTGGAGAATTTGCGCCCCACCCAAGGTTTCCGTGCGGTTCCCAGAGGTTATTGTCAGTCTCCCTAATGGTCGAAAGTGGTTTCCGTTTTAAAAATCGGGAATTTTTTAGTCAAAGTCGGTTGCGATGCTAGTTGAAGGTGGTTGCCGGAGAACAAAAACCTCCGGGAACCGCACAGAAACCTTGGGTGGGGCGCAAAGTCTCCAGAGGTTTCCGTTCAGGTTTCCTAAGTGGGACAGGGGCATAAGGCAGCAACTCTACTGCTGCGCCACCGTGCCGCCTTTGCTCAAGATTTTGGCATCTGCAGATCCTTGTAGCTCCAAAGTCCGCAGTGGATTTTTGTTGAGGTGGGGTTGTGGTTAGTGTTGTGTGGTGTGGTTCAGCAGCCTAATGGTTGATGAAAGAAGCTGTTCTTGAACCTGGATGTCATGCTCCTCAGCTCAATTGCTCAATGGTTCGATGGTTCTTTCGTTATCATCAGTACCAAGGTACAGTGAAGTTATTTTGCATACAGATCAGTAAGATTATTGCCATGCCTAAGTACCATATCTGATTAAGTACTGAAACAGCTCACTGAGTCCATATGCAAGAGTCACCAGCTTTTGGTACCTTTTTCAACGTCCCAGTTGCAGCTGGCCATAAAGATCCATTTGCAGCCGTTGCCTCCATCTCCATCCAGATCACCAGCAAACCGTCATCCCGCTCCTCACCCAGCCTCCAGCCTTCATGTCCCCAGGGACACCTCCCGCAGCCGACCTTGAGGACGCAGAAGGTAAGACCCCCGTGTGTGCTTAGCGGCCCTTTGTCCAGCGTCCGCGTCCGCCACCGTCGCCACCGACTCCCTCCACCGTGCGGTTCCTGTACCTTCTTCCCAATGGCAGCAGCGAGATACGAGTTGGGTCATTTTACAGACACCTAAACAGTGCTGTGTATGGAGGCTGCATCTCGTCAGTTATTCGCTGAGCATAATTAATTTAGTTTAGTATAGTTTAGTCTATTGTCACATGTACCGAGTTACAGTGAAAAGCTTTTGTTGTGTGCTAACCAGTCAGTGGAAAGACATTACATGATTGTAATCAAGCTATCCGCAATTAAATCGTAATCCAATTTGGGCTAAGACGAATGTCACTCATAGGTCCTAGGGGCAGATTAAGGCCATTCAGCCCATCAAGTCATTCAATCATGGCTGATCTATCTTTCCTTCTCAACCCCATTGTCCTGCCTTCACCCCATAACTCCTGACACCCTTACTAATCAAGAATCTGTGAATCGCCGTAAAAATATCCATTGACTTGCCTCCACAGCCGTCTGTAGCAATGAATTCCACAGATTAACCACCCTCGATTAAAGAGGTTCCTCCTCATCTCCTTTCTATAGGTGCGTCCTTTTATTCTGAGGCTGTGCCCTCTGGTCCTAGACTCTCCCACTAGTGGAAACAACCTCTCCACATTCACTCAAACCAGGCCTTTCACTATTCGATAAGTTTCAATGAGGTTCCCCCTCATCCTTCTAAACTCAAATTAAGAAGATGGGCTTGAAACAAGAAGCTGCAGCTGGGAAAGCTCCTAGATGAGTGGTCACCAGGTGTGCCACTTCACCAGGCACCAACCTCTTGACTTTTCTGACATTCACCTTGAAGATGTGGATGACTGTGAAAGCCATCATTCTAAAGCACCTGAGCCATTTGCCAAATTCAATAGCACAATAAATCCACAGTTATTGCAATTCCACCTAAATAACATAACGTGAAGACCTCCCAAATTATTTCCTGCCTTTTATTAAACATAGCTTTTTGAACCGACAAACCACACTCTCCCTTTTTTTGAAATCAGATCTTTTATTCGTGCCAAAATAAACATGGTTTTATATTAAAATTATTCAACTGGTATTTGCAAGAGAACTAAACTTGCTGCAAAAAGTGTGAATAGTGCTGTATATTAGTTAGATTTAAAATATGAAATTTAAATTAATTTATGAGTTTTTTTTAATCGCAGACTTGTTTCTTCCCAGAATTTTGCAAACCCACTGCCAGATTATAATCCAAATTAATAAACTGCAGGTGTCTAATTAGGCCATTAACACACTATTAGTAGTTGGTGCCAGCAACACATACATTTCAATACAAAGAGTTTGGTAGATGTGAATTAAAATTAGTCATAGAGATAAAGAAGGTAGACTTTAGACTTTAAAGATACAGCGTGGAAACAGGCTTTTCTCCCACCGAGTCCGCGCCGACCAGCGATCCCCACACATTAACACTATCCTACACACACTTGGGACAATTTACACTTACACCAAGCCAATTAACCTACAAAGACTACGTTTAAGAAGGAACTGCAGTTGCTGGAAAATCTGAGGTTTTCCATAAAAAATGCTGGAGTCTGGAGAAGGGTCTCAACCCGAAACGTTGCCTATTTCCTTCGCTCCATAGATGCTGCCTCACCCGCTGAGTTTCCCCAGCATTTTTGTCAACCTACGAAGACTATGCGTCTTTGGAATGTGGGAGGAAACTGAAGCACGGGGAGAAATCACAAACTCCATACAGACAGCGCCCGTGGTCAGGATCGAACACGGGTCTCTGGCGCTGTAAGGCAGCAACTCTACCGCTGCGCCACCGTGCCACCCATGGTGGGGAATAAAAAACAGCGTGCTGGAGAAACTCAGTGGGTCGAGGAGAGGAACGACAATTGGCGGGTCGACCAGGTAGGGGCGAATGCTGCAACGGGCCTTTATGGCCAGCTCATAAGTTCATAAATGATAGGAGCAGAATTAGGCCATTCGGCCCACTAAGTCTACTTTGCCATTCAATCATGGCTGCTTGATCTCCCCCTAACCCCATTCTACCTCCTTCTACCCATAACCCTTGACAGCTGCAGTTGCGACTTTGAAATGGTACCAAAACCTAGCGACTTGCATATAGACTCAGTGGGCGATTTCTATGCATTATGTACATAACGGGGATGGTATAGCAACAAGTTTACTGATCCATATGCAGAAAAAGAATCTCACTGTAACCTGGCACACGTGATAATAAAGGGACTATTGAACCATTGTGTCAGACGGCATCTGAGGAAGGAATGGACAGATGATGCTTCGAGTCCGGACCCTCGTTCAGACTGATGGAGTGGGGGGGTGGGGGGAGGAAGCTGGGAAAGAGAGAGTTGGGGATGGGGCAAAGCCTGGCAAGTGATGGGTGGATTCAGGTGAGGAGATGAAATTGGCAAATAGGTGGAGTAAGTGACAAAGGCTAGAGGTGAAAAGGAGAAAAAAGCTGTTAGATAAGAGGAGTGAAGGGGAGTGAAGTGCATTGACAGTGGGAGGGATATAGATAGAACGGGGAAGGGGGAAGTGGGGGATAGGGATAAATATGGGATTAGGGTTGGGAGCTGAATGTACAGAGGGAAAAGGTGCTGGGTGGCTGTGAGATGATGGAGGACATGTGGGGTTGGTGTGGGGGAAATGAGAGGGGGTAGTGGGGCATTACTTGAAATTTCAAAATCAATGTTCATACCCTTGATAGTAAGCAGAATGAGGTGCCCTTCCTCCAATTTGTGTGTGGCCTCACTAGGGCAAAGGAGGAGGTCCAGGACAGAAGGGTCGGCATGGGAATGGGGAAGGGGAGTTAACATGGTTTGTCAACCAGGAGATCCCACTGGCTTCTTCACCATCTGCACCTGCAGGTCGTGGAGAAACTCTGGTTCCTTCTGATGACAGGTTTGATTCAGCAAAGAATCCTGAAGCACGCAACACAAACTGCGGATCCCTTAACAATGAGAGGAATAGATCAGGTAGATGCACAGGGTCTCTTGCCCAGAGTAGGGGAATCGAGGACCAGACGGCATGGGTTCAAGGTGAGGGGGAGAAGATTTAATAGGAATCCGAGGGGTAACTTTTTCACACAAAGGGTGGTGGGTGTATGGGACAAGCTACCAGAGGAGGTAGTTGAGGTTGGGACTATCCCAACATTTAAGAAACAGTTGGACTGGTACATGGATAGGACAGGTTTGGAGGGATATGGACCAAGTGGAGACTGTTGGGACTAGCGGAGCTAGGACATGTTGGCCGTTGTGGGCAAGTTTGGCCGATGGGGCCTGTTCCCCCTCTGTATCAAGACACTGTATCACTGTATCATGTTGTCAAGAGAGAGTTAGATTTAGCTCTTCGGGTAAAAGGAATCAAGGGATATGGGGGAAAAGCAGGAACGGGGCAATGATTTTAGATGATCAGCCAATGATGATCATATTGAATGGCGGTGCTGGCTCGAAGGGCGGAATGGCGGAATGGTATACTCCAGCACCTATTTTTCCAAGTTTCTATATTTCTATAACTATATGACTCTATCTCGATGACTCTAAGATCAATCAATCTGATTGATACATTCCAACCTCCTTGCTCATATCAACATTCCACACAGTTACTGCTTGATTTTAAAGGTAATCTGTCACGATGAAATCTAGTGCTCCACTGTCATATTACTGTACCAGGACTTAAAGTGAGTTTAATTGGAATGAAAGAGGCAACTGATAGTGATTGCACATGTGAAGCCCGAACTCTTTTGACAGGTTTCCATTTCTCTATTAACTTTTTACCATGTCAGAGTGTGAGGTGCTTATTACTCTGTAGGGATCTTTTTCCCCACGAAGCAGTGGGAATGTTGAACCTTTCTCCACAAGGTATAGTTGACACGATTACAGTTTGTACGGTTAATTGGTGACCGGGCAAGTGGATTCGAGAGCAGGGAATAGCGAGCAATGCTGGTACACTTACAGAACCACAAGGGCAGGCCCTTCGGCCCACAATGGCTGCGCTGAACATGATCACAATCGCAATCGCAATAATACTTTATTAGACATGTATGTTTTGCAACATACGAGGAATTTCATTTGCCAAGTCAGTCGTACAAATAAAACACAACGGAACACACAAGTACATTTTAACATAAACATCCACCACAGCGACTCCTCCGCATTCCTCACTGTGATGGAAGGCGACAAAAAAAGTTCAAATCTCTTTGCTTAGCCAACCTATTTAACCTAATCCCCTCTGCTTGCACATGGTCCATATCCCTCCGCTCCCTGCATCATCATGTACTTATCTAAAAGCCTCTTAAACATCACTATGGTATCTGCTTCCACCATCACCTGGTAGTGTGTTCCAGGCACCCACGACCCTACAAATTAGCTATACACGTCTCCCTTGAAATTTCCCCCCGATCTTAAAACTATATCCTCTAGTCTTTTACATTTCCATCCTGGAATAAAGGTTCTGACCGTTTATCCAATCGATGCCTCATAATGTTATATATGTGTCTAACATGTCTCCCCTCAGCCTCTGAGAAACACTCCACATTTCCCCAACCTCACCCTGTAGCTCATAATTTCTAATCCAAGATTTCAAGTGAGTTTATTGTCATGTGTCCCAGATAGGACAATGAAATTCTTGCTTTGCTTCAGCACAGCAGAATATAGTAGGCATGAATACAGAACATCCAGGCAGTATTCTGGTAAACCTCTTCTGCACCCTCCCCAAAGCCTCCACACCCTTCTGGAATGGGGTGACCAGAACCACACGCAATAGAGGAGAGAATGGCGGAGCAGTTTAGTTCCGTTTATTTATTGTCACGGTGAAATTTTTTTGTTGCGTGCTAACCAGTCGGTGGAAAGACAGTACAGGAATATAATCGAGTCGTTCACAGTGTATGATAACGCGAATAGCGTTTAGTGCAAGATCAAGCCAGTCGACTGGGCCATAAACCCAGCATGGATTTATTGGGCCGAACAGCCTCTCATCCCTGCGCAATTCATCCCAATTGTGGTGATGGTGAGGTTTTATTTGTAGCCTTTCTAGCCTGTTATCCGTGTAACTTTAATAAAAGGCAGGGAGCTGAAATCTAATCCATACCTTCATCCCCCTGATGCACCCAGACTGGGCACCACAGGTCTACATGTCCTATGTCACTGAGATATATCCATCTCATTACATTATATTCCCTATAAATCCTCAACTCAATCTTGTAAAATGGAAACACTGAAGATTCTGCTCCTCCCCTCCCCACTAAATCAGCATCGGATCCGAAAGCATTCATCTACACTGAAGATGAGCCAAAAATACATGTCGTCTTTGAGACTGGGAACAGCAAGGCTGTGATTTAACATGCCGGCTCTGTCTGTGGCCAGACAAGTAATTGTGTCTTTGGAGCTTGCAGTAATACACAAGAATAACATGACTGCAACCACTCTCAACAGGACTTCATCGCTTATGGAAATTGCAGAGAGTTGTGCTTGTAGCCCAGTCCATCACGCAGACCTGTCTTCCTCCCCCACAATGACTCCATCTACACTTCACGCTGTCTCGGGAAAGCAGCCAATATAATTAAGGACCCTTTTCACCCTGGTCATTTCTGCTTCTCTCCACTCCTGTCGGGCAGAGGGTACAAAAGGTTGAAAGCACGCACCACCAGATTCAGGAGCAGCTTCTCTCTGCCGTGGACAGACTGCCGAGCGATCCGCCCATAAGACTTTAGACTTCGGAGATACAGAGCGGAAGCCTGGTCCTTTAGCCCATCGAAACCGCACCAACCAGTGATCACACATACACTAGCACAACGCCACACACTGGGGACAATTTATCCAAAGTCAATTCACCTATAAACCTTTACATCTTTGGAGGGTACACAAAAGGCTGGAGAAACTCAGCGGGTGCAGCAGCATCTAAGGAGCGAAGGAGATAGGCAACGTTTCGGGTCGAGACACTTCTTTGGAGTGTGGGAGGAAACCAGGGCACCTGGAGAAAACCCACGTGGTCACAGAGAGAACGTACAAACTCCATACAGACAGCACCCGCAGTCAGGATCGAACCAGGGTTTATGGGGTTATAAGGCAGCAACTCTACTGCTGCGCCACCTTGCTGCCTTAAGGTACTGTCCGATTCTCCAACCTACCTCAATGTGGCACTTGCACTTTTTCTCTCTGACTAACACTATAATGCTGCACCAGTACATTCTGCAGTCCTGTATCTTCGTGCTTGTTGTACTAGCTGTAATACTTGTTTATGGCATGAATGCGCCCATGTGTAGTATGAATTAATTGGGTGAAGCGTAAACATGGTTTATCATTGTATCTCGAAACGTGTGACGATAATAAACCAACACTGATACTGCACCAAAGATAGACACAAAATGCTGGAGTAACTCAGCGGGTCAGGCAGCATCTCTGGAGAAAAGGAATAGGTGACGTTTCGGGTGACCGGAAACGTCACCCATTCCTTTTATCTAGAGATGCTGCCTGACCCGCTGAGTTACTCCAGCATTTTGTGTCTATCCTCCATGTAAACCAGCATCTGCAGTTCTTTCCTACACACTGATACTACACAACTCGGCAAAGCTGTTTTATAGGGAATCGCAGTGAAGAAGGCAGAGGGAGTTGCATTCAGTCACCCAGAGAGAGACTGAAGGGAGGTCGTGTTGGTAACAGTTGACCCATAAATGGATCAGAATGCAGCAGAAATGGTGCAGAGGAGATCTCAGAGGTTGCCAGGGCTGGGGGGTGTTTAGTTAATCTAGGGTTACTTTCTTTGGAGAAGAGGAGGCTTGAATCGAGCTGTGTACAATGTTGAGAGAACCTTCTGAACCTGAACCGTCTGAATTTTGTAGTCAGCAGTACTCTGCATATCGCCAACTTGGACAAGTTCACTTTTTTTTTAAATCAAGCCAATTAACCCACAAACCTGTACGTCTCTGGAGTGTGGGAGGAAACCGAAGATCTCAGACAAAATCCATGCAGATCACGGGGGGGAACGTACAAACTCCATGCAGACAACACCCGTAGTCGGGATCGAACCGTTTCTGGCGCTGCATTTTGCTGTAAGGCAGCAACTCTACCGCTGTGCCACCGTGACTGCCACTAAATAAGGTGAATAAGGAAAGCCTATTTTCCTTTGTAAGTTATTGGGGCAAATCCTCCAAAATTATGGAAGAATTTGGATAAGGACATGGACATTTTAAAAAGACAGATTTGCTGGCTGCAACGGAAAACCCCGCAATCCACAGAAAGAATCAGTTTCAAGTTTCAAACCCGTCTGGCCTGTGGACTTGGACATCACACAACGGTGTGATCTGGAAAGGCTGAGACGGAGATAACGAGATTTTCTTGGATACACAAAGGAAGGAACCAAGCCGCAGCAGATGGTGGTAAACTGGCCAGCAACAAGCACAATCACCATCGGCGATGACCCATCCATCGAGACAATAGGAGCCCATCCAGGCGATCAGGCTGAGGGATCATGACATCAGCAAACCCCTTATCATCAGAAGCCTATTGTTCATGCCAGATCAAAACTGGGAATCATCAAAAGAACCCTTTTATCCAGAGGACCACCTGGGGGGTTCAAAGGAATCTCAGGTATAAAACAGGAGTCCAGCCAGAACTCGCTCTCTGCTCTTTTCGGCTCTTCCTGCTCTTCCTGCTCTCTTTCTGCTCTACTGGACAGCTCGTGAGCCTGCATCGACTTAGCTGTGAGTATCCTGGTGACCTGGAGAAATTCCCGAAATAGGATAGGAGGTTGAGTAAATAAAGGGAAAGGGGAGTAAAATATTGTTAAAGTAAGTTTTACGACGTGCCCGATAGTTTTCCTTCCATAGTCTTAGTTTAAAGCATAAGTTTAGCCACGTATTATGTAGTGTTGGTGAGATTCGATTTCTCATTGTTTAATAAAGCCTGTAAATTTAGACTTGCTTTGAGTCCATCTTGGTTTCTGTTTTCTCTCATCAGCACACTCTGGTCAATTCAACCTTTTATCATATCCCACCATAATTCCGAGGTCTAGAAACTAGGGGAATCCCTTTTGTGGGAAACGAAAAAACCTCTACACCTTCAATAACCAGGGGCTGAAGACTTATGATAACAGGTAGCATGGCCAAAGGCGAGGAACAAGTAGTGGGGTTTGGAGCTCACAGGCTGAGTGTACGTGCCTGCGATGCGCTGCAAGCAAGGTTTTCATTGCACCTGTACCTCGCTGCAGTTGTTCACACGGACGGCACAGTGGAGTCGCTGCCTTACAACGCCAGAGACCCTGGTTCGAACCTGACCACGGTTCAGTACAGAGTTTGTTCGTCCTCCCATGTGACTGCGTGGGCTTTCACCGGCTGCTCCGGTTTGCTCCCACACTCCAAAGATGCACACGGTTGTAGGTTAATTGGCTTCTGTAAATGGTAAATTGTGCCTGGTGTGTAGGACAGGCTGGTGTACCTGGATCGCTGGTCAGTACCCACATGTGGGCCGAAGGGCTTGTCTTTCTCTAAAGTCTAAAGTCTATGACAATAAACAGTTTTATGATCATAAATTTGACTTGACCTGAAACATACGTGAGCATTTGGTGCGCTCTACTCAACAGAGATGGGAACTGGGGTCCGTCTATGAGAGGAATGGATTGGGTAGACGCACAGAGTCCCTTGTCCAGTGTAGGGGAATCAAGAACCAGATAACATAGGTTTAAGATGAGGGGGGAATAATTTAACAGGGACCTGAAGCGTAACTTTTTCACACTATAGGTAGTAGGTGCGTGGAATGAGCTGCCAGAGGAGGTAGTTGAGGCAGGCACTGTGGTAACGATCAAGAAAGATATAGACAGGTACATGGATAGGACAGCTTTAGAAGGATATGGGTCAAATGCATGCAGGTGGGACTAGTGTAGATGGGACATGTTGGTCCGTGTGGGCAAGTTGGGTCGAAGGGCCTGTTTCCATGCTGTGTCACTCTACGACTCAATGTATCTCCTTTTCACTGTCACGTTCTCCGTTTCTTGCTTTTCTGCTGTAAATTACTCTGATTCAGTTCTGCAACATCCAGCGTAGCCGCTGGGAACACTGGCACTTGCCATGGGCTCTCTATCCCTGTCTACAGCCCACGCACATGCGAATATCAAAATACAGTCCTGATGAGGACTAAGTCTTCAGCGTGAAGTTAAGAGAAGCGAATATTCCATGAGATGTCAGCTCTGCGGCACTTAATACATTCAAGGATGGCAGGGTTCATCGTTAAACCAACAGTCCCTCTTCATTTTTTCTAGAGAGATACACCATGTGAACAGGCCCTTGGGCCCAGCGAGTCCACTCTGACTAGCGATCCCGTCACACTGACACCATCCGACACATACAGGGTACAACTTAAATTTATACCAAGCCAATTAATCTACAAACCTGTATGTCTTTGGAGCGTGGGAGGAAAAAAAAACGAAGATCTCGGGGAAAACCCACGCAGGTCACAGGGAGAACGCACAAACTCTGTACAGACAAGCACCCATATTCAGGCTCGAGTCAGGGTCTCTGGGGCAGTAAGGCAGCAACTCTACCACTGTGCCACCTTGCCACCTACTCAATTGACCAATCCAATTACATTATTTTCCCTTACATAGAAACATAGAAAAATAAAAAAATAGGTGCAGGAGTAGGCCATTCAGCCCTTCGAGCCTGCACCGCCATTCAATATGATCATGGCTGATCACCCAACTCAGTATCCCATACCTGCCTTCTCTCCATACCCCCTGATCCCCTTTAACCACAAGGGCCACATCTAACTCCCTCTTAAATAAAGCACTTACATCGCACTTGTTACACAAGATTCCTGCTGCACCTCCAGGAACATTGGGTGAAACTTCAAGGAAAAAGTTTCACATCCAATCCATTCCATAGATAAAACTATAAATAAAGGCGAAGATACGTTGTCTGCAAAAATGCAGATAACGTCGAAATTCAACTGTAATATGAACGGAAATGAATTATTCAGGAGGGAAGCTGTCTTTGATTTTATCTTCCACTCTTTGCCACCTCCAAAGGCCGTCTATTGTGTTGAGATGTGTCTCCTCTACTGGCTGCTATCTGCTATCTTGTTGGTGGTGGCCTGACGTGAGATGAGAGACAATGCAGGCTGCGGTTGGTGGAACCTCACGCCCACACTAATCATCTTCTCTGCTGAGTTCCCACTTTGCCTCCTACTCAGTGGCCAAGTTGTTCCAGGAGGTTCCCTTCAGCACACATCTACTTGCTCTGCCGCGTGATGCAGCAACACGCTATTATGTTCTGTTGCACAGAGGGTGCCTGGAACACACCGCCAGGGGTGAGGGCTGGTACGATAAGAGATTTCCAGACAGCGCGGAAACAGGCTCTTCGGCCAGGCCAACCAGCGATCCCCGCACAGTACCACCAGCCTACACGCGCTCGGGAACATTTACAATTTTATGGTAGCCTACAAACCTTGGGAATGTGGAAGGAAAGCAGAGCACCCGAAAAAAACCCCACGCAGTCACAAGGAGAACATACAGACAGCACCTGCTATCGGGATCGAACCCGGGTCTCTGGCACTACAAAGCAGCAACTCTACCACTGTGCAGCACTATTATCAACACTGATCTACGCATGTTCTATGTTCAAAATCCCATTTTGTATTCAATATTGTATAAAAGTACTCGATTCTTTCTGTGTACAACCCATAAAACCAGCGTGCCGCTATTATTTTTCAATGGCTGACTTACCATGTTCGAAATGAAAAGGCGATAGCGGGCATTATTTATTAACCCCTTCCCTTGTACGTAATCAAACCATAGCCACCTTCGTATCTGAATAGTGTTAGAAAAAGTAAGGTGTAATAAGAATTACACCAGCTGCCATTGAGCATTTCTCAATCAGCTCAGTTCTCAGTCTTTGTGAAAGACATTGAACGTCAAAATCTTGATAGAACAACTCAAATACACATCATTCACGCTTTTAGCTTTAAGGATCATCTTCAGTCAGCCATCCCAAACAAAGACTCCACGGTACAATAGGCGTACAGTTTTATTCCTTTGTCATCATGTTTTGAATTCTGTCCTTGTAATTCCAAGTTCTCTTTATTACAATATGTATTCTGTGTTAATAAAAGGATATTGCAGAAAACTTGAACTATATTTTTACACATAATAATGCGAGTAAACTCAATATCTGCACCGCAGCTCTGGACTTGCTTGCATTAATTGCTTTATTTACTTCACCGAGAGTGGTTGGGGGTCGGTGGCAGTCGGTGGTGGGTCGGTGGGGGCGCTGCAAGCTGGCAGCACTGCCAGCAGCGTGTTCATTCTTTCTACTTTCTTTGTTTTTTTAGTGTGTCTTAATGTCTTTTTTTAAATGTCTCTCTGTGTGTCTTGTGTGGGGGGTGGTGGGTGTGTGTGGGGGGGGGGGGGGGGACCGTTTTGGTTGCGTCCTTCATGTTGCCCCCCCCCCCCCCCCCGCGGCCTAACATCGAGGATCGGTGCAGCCTTTCCCGGAGACATGCCCGGGGTTTCAGCTGCGGGCGCAGCGGGGACTCTCGACGCGGAGTGGGCGAATCCTCGCCGGGGGTCGCCGGAGGGGAGCGCACCGTTCGCCGGTCTGCAGAGCTCCAGCAGGCACTGCGTCCTGGGCCTGGGATCCCTCGTTGGGGACCTGGGAGGAGAAGAGCTCTGACCGCCGGCCCGCGGCTTACTTCTACCGCGGGCGCAGCAGGGTCTTACCATCCGGAGCGGGGTCCCTCGCCGGGGATCCCTGGAGAGGAGCTCTGACCGCCGGCCCTGCAGTCTGCGGTGCTTCCGGCTGCAGCTCAGCGGGGACTTTAAATCTTCGACCGCCAGCCTTGGGCCTACACCAACCTGAAGCCACGGTCTCTGATGGAGACGCACCAATTCAGAACTTACCCGGACTTTCCTTGTCTGAACATCTGGACGCCCGCAGCGGCGACTGCGGAGGGTTGAGGTCCCGCCCACGGGGGAAAATGGAGGAGGACTGGCCAAATATTGTGCTTTCCACCAAAGTGATGAATGCTGTGGTGGATGTTTGTGTTAAATTATTATTGTGTATTGTGTGTTCTTTTTTATTGTACCGCTGCTGGCAAATTCATTTCACTGCAATTTATGACTTAACTAAAAGATTGAGGAGATTTGTCGAGGAATACTCTGTCAAGGTTCTGCAGGTGTACGGTAGAGAACATAATAACCAGATGAATCACTGCCTGCTTTGGCAACTCGAATGCCCAGACTACAGCGTGTGGTAGACCATCGAGCACCCGTTCACACTACTCCTCTGTTATCCCACTTTCTCATCCACTCCTTGCACATTAGGGTCAATTCACAGAGGGCCATTTAACCTACAAACCCACACGTCTTTAGGATCATAAGGTCATAAGGAATAGGAGTAGAATTAGGCCATTCGGCCCATCAAGTCTACTACGCCATTCTCTCCCTCGTAACCCCATTCTCCTGCCTTCTCCCCATAACCTCTGACACCTGTACTAATCAAGTCGTGGGAAGAAACCGGAGCACCCGGAGAAAAAAGTTCACGGGGAAAACATGCAAACTCTGCACGGACAACACCCGAGGTCAGGATCGAACTCCGGGACTCTGGCGCTGTGAGGCAGCAGCTCCACCAGCCGTTCCACTGTACCGCCCATTAGACGGAGAAGAATTTGCTCCTCATCCCTATCTGAAATGAGCAACGACTTGTTTTGTTACCATGTCAGATATCCCATGGACTTAGCCTGATCCATCATGGGCACAGCCCTCCCCACCACCGAAAGCATCTGCACCAGGGCACTGCCTCAAGTGGCGGCATCTATCATCAAGGATCCCCACCATCTGGGCCGTGCCCTCTTCTCGCTACTACCATCGGGCAGGAGGTACAGAAGCTTGAATTCCCGCGCCACCAGGTCCAGGAGCAGTTACTTTCCTGCAACCATCAGGTTCTTGAACCGACCCGCACAACCCTAATCCTAGCTCGGCAACAGAACACTACGGACCACCACTTGCACTATCGTGGACTTGCCTTCTAACTGTATTTTTGCTCTAACATCTGCATTTTCTCTTGCACAGTCATCTTCGTTGATTGGTTTGAAGAGATCTGTGATTTCTGCATATTTGATGTTTTTGGGTGTTGTCTGAATCTATGTGGCTGTGATGCTGCTACTTGCAAGGTTTCCGCTCTACCTGTATTTCACCGCACCTGTGCAGATGGCAATGAACTCAACTTGACTTGTCAATCAAGATGCCCATCTCCACCAGTCCAATTTGCCTGCATTTGGCTCATATCTCTCTAAACCTTCCACATCCACCTGCCTGTCCAAATGTCTTTTAAATTACTCTGCTCCCAGATTTCCAACCTTGGTGGCTTGTGTCACATTATCTGCCACACTGTGGCATGAAACCATCCATGATTTTAATTAAATTCCCCTTTCATTATGGGATTACTTTATCAGATGCCTGCCCAACTATAAAGGAGTAAAACCAATGGAAATGGGAAGCAGTTAATCATTTTCAGGCTACACCCAGTTAATGTCAGTTGATCAGCTTTTCGTTGTAAAGGTGTATGAATGAATTGAATACAGTTTTGCTTGAATTACACATTTTCATCACATTGACAGTCCGATTCTACATCAAGTGTTTAAGAAGGAACTGCAGATGCTGGAAAATCGAAGGTAGACAAAATTGCTGGAGAAACTCAGCGGGTGCAGCAGCATCTATGGAGCGAAGGAAATAGGCAACAAGTCTGAAGAAGGGTTTCGGGCCGAAACGTTGCCTATCTCCTTCGCTCCATAGATGCTGCTGCACCCGCTGAGTTTCTCCAGCAATTTTGTCTACCTTCGATTTTTGTGTACCTGCCTGTTCTACATCAACACTGTTGTGGCTTCCTCGGCCACTGAGGTGCAACAGAACAAACTAAAACTAATGCCACTTGACTTGATTTCACCATCTTGTATCGTGTGTGTGAAAGAAATGTACCCAGAACCTGACGGTGTATTTGTTGAACTCATCTCACTGCGCCCGTTGGGCAGGGGGTGCAGAAGCTTGAAAATGCCACACCACCAGGTCAGAAACTGTTACTTTCCTACAACTATCAGGTTCTTGAACCAACCTACATGACACTAAATGTGCAGGTCAGGTGGCATCACTGGAGAGAAGGAATGGCTGATGTTTCGGGTTGACGCCCTTCTTCATAACATTAACCCTACCTCAGCAATGGAAGGTAATGGACTATCTCTTTCACTACCATGGACTTATTTTTTACTAAGAACATAGAACAGTACAACATATGGACAGGCCCTTTGGCCCACAATGTCCATGCTGAATATGATACCAAGTTACCTTAACCTCTTCTGCCTTTCTTTTCTAATTATGCTTTTGCACTACTCACTGCTGCCGCCGGGCAGGAGGTAGAGAAGCATGAAGTCCCTCACCACCAGGTTCAGGAAAAGATACTTTCCTTCAGCCATCAGGTTCTTAAACCAATCTACATCTACAACCGACAACCTACAGTCTAAAGAAGGGTCTCGACCCGAAACGTCACCCATTCCTTCTCTCTAGAGATGCTGCCTGTCCTGCTGAGTTACTCCAGCATTTTGTGCGTACCTACACTAATGGCCCCGTCCCACTTAGGAAACATGAACGGAAACTTTGCGCTGCACCCAAGGTTTCCGTGCGGTTCCCGGAGGTTTTTGTCAGTCTCCCTAATGGTCAAAAATGGTTTCCGTTTTAAAAATCGGTAATTTTTTAGTCGAAGCCGGTTGCGATGCTAGTTGAAGGTGGTTGCCCGAGGACAAAAACCTCCGGGAACCGCACGGAAACCTTGGGTGGGGCGCAAAGTCTCCAGAGGTTTCCATTCAGGTTTCCTAAGTGGGACAGGGGGCATAACCGTACTTCAGCAATGGAACACTACGGACTGTATATTGCACTACCATGGGCTTGTTTTTAATGTGTCAGTGGAGGCTGCGTCTTAACACGGAATGTAGAACATTGAACAGTACAGCACATGAACAGGCCCTTCGGCCCACAATGTCCATGCCGAACATAGCACCAAGTTAAACAAATTGCCCTTGCCTTTCATTACTAATGATGTGTTTGCACAAATGTCTTGGTTTTTGTTTGCGCAGTCTTTTGGATTTCTGCATTTAATTTATAGATTATTTGTTTGTGTGTTTGACTGAGTCCATGTGCCTGTGATGCGGCTGCAATCAAGGTTTTCATTGCCGCTGCACTTTGCCGCACTTGTGGATTTGACAATAAACCTGAACTTGAACTTGGTGGTGGATGGTTAATCAGAGTCAGGTGGTGAACCACAGCAGAACCAGGCAGTGAGGAACCCTTGTGCTTTCATTTAACCTTCTTGCACTGAGCCCTTTCCACTCATTAATGCCAAGACTATCCTCTCACTGTGGGTCAAGAGCAACACTCATTCAAGTTTGAAATGCAATCAATGCACGCGAGCAGAAAGCAGAGAGTATATATCAAGTGTTTGTGTAGCCTTGGATGATGCTAGTCTTCGAGTTCTGTGGCTTAGAACTCCAAACTGAAGAACACTTATCATCAGATATAACAACACAGTTGTAGCCAGCACTTCTATTTATATTGTATTTTAATACAAACTAAATGTTCCAAGCCACTTTACGGTAGTGTAATCAAATGAGAACGCCACACTGTGCTGGTGTGCAGTTATGGTTGCCCAACTTCACGGAAGATGGTGTTAGGTTGAAAAAGGTTTGCAAAGGAGATTCACCAGGATGTTCTTTGGGCTTGTGCGCTAGAGTTACTAGGAGAGGTTGCATATAACCATATAACAATTACAGCACGGAAACAGGCCCTCTCAGCCCTTCCAATCCGTGCCGACCATTTATTTTACCCTAGTCCCATCTACCTGCACTCAGACCATACCCCTCCATTCCCTTCCCGTCCATATACCTATCCACTTTACTTTTAAATGTTAAAATCGATCCTGCCTCCACCACTTCTGCTGGAAGCTCATTCCACACAGCCACCACTCTCTGAGTAAAGAAGTTCCCCCTCATGTTACCCCTAAACTTCTGTCCCTTAATTCTCATGTCATGCCCTCTTGTTTGAATCTTCCCCACCCTCAATGGGAAAAGCTTATCCACGTCAACTCTGTCTATCCCTTTCATCATTTTAAAGACCTCAATCAAGTCCCCCCTTAACCTTCTGCGCTCCAAAGAATAAAGACCTAACTTGTTCAACCTTTCTCTGTAACTTAGTTGCTGGAACCCAGGCAACATTCCAGTAAATCTCCTCTGTACTCTCTCTATTTTGTTGACATCCTTCCTATAATTAGGGCATAGGGTGAGACTATTTTGTTTGGCATGTCGGAGGCTGAGGGGTGATCATATTGAAGTGTACAAGATCATGAAGGACATGGATATAGTGACTACTCACAGTTTTTATTCCAAGTTAGAGGATTCAAAAACTAGAGGACACAGCCATAAAATTTCACATTTTCAGGGTTGTACATTTCTGGAGGAAGCTATAGAAACAGATACAACTATGATTTTTTTTGGACAGATTCATGGACAGAGGTTTAGAGGATAGTGAGCCATTTGCAGCAAATAGACCAGCCCAATGAGCCAACTTGGAGGGATGCAAATGCAGCTAGGAAGTGATCTTAACATCGTGCACAGTGTTTGTTCATTCTCCCCGTGACCTGCGTGGGTTTTCTACGGAATCTTCGGTTTCCTCCCACACCCCAAAGACGTGCAGGTTTGCAGGTAAATTGTTTTGTCATAAACTTAAAATTGTCACCTAGTAGGGTAGTGTTAGCGTGCGGGGATCGCTGGGCTGTGCGGACTCGATGGGCCAAAGGGCCAGTATCCATGCTGCATCTCTAAACAAAGCTAAAGCAAACCAAAACTACTGAAGAAGGGTCTCGACCCGAAACGTCGCCTATTTCCTTCGCTCCATAGATGCTGCTGCACCCGCTGAGTTTCTCCAGCATTTTTGTCTACCTAAAAACTCTTCAAATATTTTTTAATATCTTTCCATTCAATGGTGTCATACTCAGTGTTGTTCGCACCTGTCTTTACACAAGAACCCCCTTGACTCTCATATGGCTATCTGAGGTATATCCCCTCCCGTGTCTGAAGGGTGTCTCCGGGGTCATTTATAGCCCTCAGCTAATTGCCCTTGAGAGAGTGGTGGTGAGAGATCTCCTTGACCCCCTTCAATCCTTCTGGTGAAGGTTCTCCAACCTGCTGTTAGGAAGGGAGTCCCGAATTTAGAGTCCCATCCAGTGTAGAAGTGGTGGTACGCTCCATAGATGCTGCCGCACCCGCTGAGCTTCTCCTGCACTTTTGTCTACCTTCGATTTTCCAGCATCTGCAGTTCCTTCTTAAATACATTTGCAAGCCAGGTTAGTGTGGGACTCAGAGGAAAATCTGAAGCTGGTCGTCTGCCTGCGGCCCTTATTCTCTGATCGAGCGTTACGATACGATAAGACAGAACTTTATTTATACCAGGAGGGAAATTGATCATAAAAACATAAAATATATGAAACATGAAATTAAATCGATGAGTGGAAAGGATTGGAGATGTGCAAAGATTGGGGAGAGGGGGGGGGGGGGGGGGGGGGGGGTCAGTCTCAGTCTCAGTCTACCCTACGACAGAAGGGGGAGGAGAACATAGAGCATAGAACAGTACAGTGCAGCAACAGGGCCTTTGGCCGACAATGTTTGTGGCAAACGTGGAGCCAAGACTAAACTCTGATCTGCCTGCACATAATCCATGTCCCTCCACTCCCTGCATCTCCATATGACTATCCAACAGGTTCTAGAAGGCCACTCTCGTATCTGCCTCCGCTGCCACCCCTGGCAGCGAGTACTACAGCAGATTATCTGGTGATTATCACATCATTGTTCCTGGAAACTTTTCCTGAATATTAGCTGCAAAGTTTCCTGCATCATGGCAACGCACACTGTTTAGAAAACCGGCACCACTGGGCTTAAGATGCTTTGACTGTGTTGAAGCGATCTGGGATTTATTGTAAAGTTTAAATAATTCAGGCTGTCGTGCTGCAAACCTGAAACGAGTGCTAGCATACGATGTGTCGAATGAACATTTCTTAAGGACGAGAAGTGGCGGCTTTTATCGCAAGTTGCGTAATATTTACATAGTTTATGCTTCTTTTATTACAGAGCTTCAGATATCATGAATATCAACGTCAGTCCGCAAATCATCTCCCATATGAACGATAGTGCTGAGTGGCATGGGAATAAAAGTAAATCTTGCCCAGACCAACAGTTTAGTTGAAGTTATTGCCACATGTACTGAGATGCTGTGAAAAGCCTTTTTTGTTGCATGCTATCCAACAGAAAGATATTGCACGCTATTCAACAGAAAGACAACACGTGATTGCAGTCAAATGGTCCACTGTGCACAGAAGCACGATAAAGGCAATGCTTAGTGCAAGATAATATCCAGTAAAGTCTGAGTAAAAATAACCCGAGGGTCTCCGATGAGGTAAATGGTAGGTCAGGACCACTCTCCAATTGGTGACAGGATGGTTCAGTTGCATGATAACAACCAAAGATCCTAGAACGTTTGTCATGGGGAGCCTGAAAAAAGACAGGTCGGGTCGCCTACATTGGCGATTCGAGCAAATTATAGCAGGGCAGTATGTTCCGCTTGTAGATGTGGACACCATGACAGAAGCCGGTTACAGAAATGGCGCTGAAGATTACCCATCAGCTACTACGGCTTTTTCGCGGAGTGAACCATCTTGCTCAGCTCTATTAAGGGTCTTTGATAACAACTGTCCCTGAATCTGGAGGTGTGGGTTTTCACACTTCTGTACCTCTCGCCTGATGGGAGTGGGGAGAAGAGGGAATGACCAAGGTGAGACCAGTCCTTGATTATGCTGGTGGCCTTGTCGAGGCAGCGTGAAGTGTCGTTGGACAGCTCAGTTTTGATGGGATAGGGTAATGTTGCCCTCTGTTTCAGCTAAACTCTGTTTGTTAGAACTGATTAAAGACCTCAGACTAAAGTGTTCCCCCCTGTTGAAGGGAAGACTGCTGCCCTTACATGTCAGGTTTCCTAGATTGATGCTTTGAAATCCATTGTTACGTTTCCTTGAGATTTGCAACATTCAACACTTCATGTCAGTTAATTTGAAAACACATTGACAGCACAGTTGGTGTGTGCACATTTATAGCAGAAATAGTACCGGAGATAATTACTGCAGCACAAGATGCGGTCATTTTGCAAGTTGGTCACTCGTGGAAGAAAACCCTCTGTAATTTAAGAAACAAAGAACTGCAGATGCTGGTTTAAAACAAAGATAGACACAAAGTGCTGGAGTAACTCAACGGGTCAGGCGGTATCTCGGGAGGTAAAAGGATAGGTAATGTTTCTGGTCTGAAGAAGGGTTCCGACCTGAAATGCCACCAATCCTTATATAGAAACATTCTCCTGCTTTTACCAAGTCCATCACAGGTGCCAACCTCCCCACCATCGAAGGGATCTACAGGAGGCTCTGCCTCAAAAAGGCAGCCAGCATCATCAAGGACCCACATCACCCTGGCCATGCTCTCATCTCGCTGCTGCCATCAGAAGGAAGTCTGAAAACATTGACCACCAGGTTTAAGAGCAGCTTCTTCACCATCAGAACAACCGTCAGGTTATTGAACACCACACAACATGAACCTCAGCAACCAGAATCTTCTATAGACACTTCCTGATTACCAATAGGCCAAAAAAAACTGAGAAGAAAATATTCTGCTGAGGCACTGATGCACAGACATAATCCCCCCCCCCCCCCCCCCCAGTTCATCACAAAAATATTTGTAGCCCAGTCCATGGTGTATCAATGGTCCAAAGGTTCTTCGTTGTCACATGTACCAAGGTACATTGAAATTATATTTTCTACACACAGTTCGGTAAATTATCACCGTACATAAACAAAAATCACTGTACATCGGGGCAGCACAATGGCACAGTGGTAGAGTTGCTGCCTTGCAGAGCCAGAGACGCAGGTTCGATCCTGACTACAGGTGCTACCAGTATGGAGTTTGTACGTTCTCCCTGCGACACGTAGGTTTTCTCCGGGTGCTCTGGTTTCCTCCCATTTGCCAAAGATGTACAGGTTTGTAGCGTAATTGGCTTCTGTGAATTGTCACCAGTGTGCAAGATGGAACTAGTGTGAACGTGTGATCGTTGTCGGTGCAGATTCGGTGGGCGGAAGGGTCTGTTTCTATGCTGTAACTCTAAGCCAAACTAAAGTAAATACATGTCGTGAAGACTGTCTGGTCCAATGTTGATGTAGCAACATTAAAAGTTGAATATTGTATTGTGGATATTGAAGTTTAATGTGGCTATGAAGATTCTCTTTCAATTAGGTTTGTTAACGGAGCTGCGTCTAACTAGACCTTTCTCTGGGGCTTTGAGAAGCCTTGTTGTCTTCTAATCATTAAAGAATTGTCAAGTAAAAGAGATGTCGTTGTCTTCTTTATTGTTTAGAGCCTGTTATTTAAGCTGAACTGTGTATACATTATTAAGAGCGGGGAGCCATCTGTGTATCTATGAAAGTAATCAGTTTTGATTGTTGCGTGTTGGCTGTTCGGGGCAACGGTTACGTGAATGAACTGAATGGCTGGCCTCTTGTAAGGAACTGGGGTCGTTTGTCCATCTAAAAATCACAGGGTGACTGCTGCTATGTTGGAAGGTGACTGAGGAGAGGTGGAGGTTGAAGAGAGAAGACATCTCCAGATTATCAATAATTCCTGAGTTGTATAAAACCTGAGAAGAACAAATGTCGCTGAGGCACTCAAACTCCCCCCACCGTTCATCCCGAACAGTAAAATATTTGTAGCCCAGTCCATCGCACAGGCCAGACTTCCCACCATTGACTCCACCTACACTTCAATCCGCCTCGGAAAAGCAGCCAACGCCATCGAAGACGTCCCACCCCAGTCATTCATTCTTCTCCCTGCTCCCATCGGGCAGAAGGTACAGAAGCTTGGCAGTGCACACCACCAGATTCAGGAACAGCTTCTTCCCCTCTGTTATTAGGCTTCTGCACGGCCCTTCGATAGGCAGAGTACTGTCCGATTCACCTCCACTACATTGCAGACATTGGACTTTGTCTGTGGAACTGATGCGCTACAATGCTGAGAACTATATGTTGCACTCTGTACCTTCCCCTTTCCTCTCCCATTGTACTCGAGGACCATTGTGCTTGTACTTATGTGTAGTGTAGTGTAATCTGTTTGGGATAGCATGTAAAACAAAGCTTTTCACTGTACCTCAGCACATGTAGGGTGGCGCAGTGGTGCAGCGGTAGAGTTGCTGCCTTACGGCGCCAGAGACTTGGGTTTGATCCTGACTACGGGTGCTATCTGTACGGAGATTGTAAGTTCTCCCTGTGACCACGTGGGCTTTCCCCGGGTGCTCTGGTTTCCTCCCGTACAGGTGTGTAGGTTAATTGGCTTCTGTAAAGTATGTTGGATAGAACTAGTGTTCGGGTGATCGCTGGACTTGTCACGGACTCAGAGGACCGAAGGGCCTGTTTCCATGCTGTAACTCTACACTAAACTAAACTAAACCTAAACGTGAAGTATACACTGGCTCCTTGAAGCCACACCTAATCTAATGCTGCCTCGATATGAGAGGCATGATACGCTGAGTACTGTTCTCCCACTCTTGTGAACTACTTCTGGCCTTCCATCCTGGTCAACACAGCCAGGCACAAATCTCATTGAGTTGTAATTGTGTCTCCTGCAGAAGCTTCTGTGAGTACTGTTGGCAAATGTCACTGTTGACATCAGGCAGCGGAGGTAACAGGCTCCATATCAATAATCAATAATGCTTTCTGAAGGCAGTCTGAAGAAGGGGCTCGATCCAAAACGTCACAAATTCATTCCTTCTCTCGAGTGAAGTTGCCCGTCCCACTGAGTTACTCCAGCATTTTGTGTCAATAGTGCTTTATTTGTCGCATATGCATCTGCACAATTCTTGTTGCACATATTACCCTGTGTTAGGCAGGTCAGGGACTCTATCACCAGGTAACATAGGAGAACTCTTGTTCTGTTAAAGAGCTCCTCAATATGTTGTCCCCCTGCATTGAAAGCATGCCTGATAGTAAATTAACCTTCAGTCAGTATGATTTGGGCCGGCACGGTGGCGCAGCAGTAGAGTTGCTACCTTACAGCACGTACAGCGTCGGAGACTCAGGTTCAATCCCAACCACGGGTCCTCTCTATACGGATTTTGTACGTTCTCCCCGTGACCACTTGGGTTTTCTCCAAAATCTTTGGTTTCCTCCCGCACTCCAAAGACGTACTGGTTTGTAGGTTAATTGGATTGGTATAATTTGTTAATTATCCCCAGTGTGTGTGGGATAGTGTTAATGTGCGGGGATCGCTGGTCGGCGCAGACTCGGTGGGCCGAAGGGCCTGTTTCTGCGCTGTATCTATAAACTAAACTAAACTAAACTGTAGCACACTTGCGGATTGAAATAGTCTGGATTTATTGACTTTACCCTGGACATTTACTCACTCACCTCATCTAATCACCTTGTCGCTGGTCTCGTCTGCCGTTTGCCGTTTGCTACACCAGACAGCCTTCTCTGCTGCCAGTCCCACGTTGTTTTATTGATATTTATTGCCAAAGTCACTTCTATTTTCATCCAACTTGTAAAGAACAAAGAGATCCAAACCATTAATTATGACATGTATGCAATTATGCAATCAATGGAAATATTCTGAAGTGGGTTTGCTAACGAAAGGGCGAGGATAACAGATGCGAGAAATAATAAAGAACAAAGAGGTAGATTTTTTTTTGATGTTTAGACATTTTAAATGGATTCCAGATAGGTTTCCATTGTGGACTCTAGTTGTAACATGCTCCAGAAAAGTTGCCAGGAATCAGACATTTCAAACAGGTTGAATTTTAGTTTAGTTTTAAAGAACAGACCCTTTGACCAGCGATCCCCACACACTAACCCTATCCGACACATGCTAGGGACAGTGTACAATGTTACCAAAGCCAATTAACCTAGAAACCTGTAGGTCTTTGGAGTGTTGGGGGAAACTGGAGCTCCCGGAAAAAACCCACGCACGTCACGGTGAGAATGTAAAACTCCGCACAGACAGCACCCGTGGTCAGGATCGAACCCGGGTCTCTGGTGCTGTAAGGCAGCAACTCTACCACTGTGACACTGTGCCGCCCCTGAATTGTTTCACCCCTGAAGTGCTGGAGAAACTCAGCAGGTCAGGCAGCATATGTGGAGGGAACGGCCAGACAACGTTTCGGACCAAGACCCTTCTACAAAGCCAAAACGTCATCTGTTCATTCTCTCCACAGATGCTGCCTGACCCGCTGAGTTCCTCCAGCACTTTATTTTTGAATTGTTTTGTGGGTTTTTTCAGAAACCATTCGGCAGAAATCAACATCAATTTTATTTTCTATTTGCTTAACATAGGCAGGGCAGAATGATGGCTCAGCGGTGGAGTTGCTGCCTCACAACCCCAGAGACCCAGGGTCAATCCTAACCATGAGTGCTGTCTGTACGGAGTTTTACCTTCTCTCCATTACCTGTATGGGTTTTTCCCGGGAGATCTAGTTTCCTCCCACATGCCAAAGACCTACAGGTTTGTAGGTTAATTGACTTCGGTGGCATTATAAAGGGGCTGTCCCACTTGGGCGACCTGATTGGTGAGTTTAGAAGAGTTTGAAAAAATGACATGTTGAAGACCTCCTTCGACTATGTTGAAGACCAGCTTCGACTAGCTACGATTAGCTACGACTAACTTCGGAAAAAATGGACACCGAATAGTGGAGAGTGAAGACGACCTCCTTCGACCTCCCTTCGACTATGATGAAGACTATCTATGACTACCTTCGACTGCCTTCGACTACCCTCGATTACCGACGACTAACATGCCAATCTACTACGACTAAACCTACGAGTAACTAAAGTATAGATTTTTTCATTGGGGACCTTTTTTTAACTTGCGGGCATTTTTTAACATATTGAAAAAAACGCCGCGACCTAGCTGAGGCCTCGAGTACGCGGAGACCACTCTCAAGCATGAAGGAGAGTTACGAAGACCTCCTACGACCTCGTGTCGACCATGCTGCGAGTATGAGTCGAGGGCAAACTCGCCAGAACTCGCGGATTAGGTCACCCAAGTGGGACAGGCCGTTTGATTGTCCCTGGCGTGTGTAGGCTAGTGTTAGTGTGTGGGAATTGCTGGTCAACGCAGACTCGGTGGGCTGTAGGACCAGTTTCCGCGCCGTGTCTCTAAACTAAACTAAAATTCAACCTGTTTGAATTCCCTGTTGGGAATCACTAAGTTGACTGCTACCGGTTACGGGGGTAAGCACCAAATCTAAACCTGGTCCACACCACCCTCCACCTATACTGGCGACCAACACAATTCCTATTATCTTAGAAGAACATTCAATGCTCATAAACCCAATGCAAATATTTTTTAAAAAACACTTATTTTTCTGGTGTGCCGGTGAATTCTATGGACTGTATACGTCAGCATCTACTAGTGCCTTCAGGGAATAACTTGCCCAGTCGCTTCTTTACCTTGACTCCAGCACTGGTGAGACAGTAAATTGCAGAGCCCTGGAGAGTGTTGCAGAACACAGAGCTCTGGGAGTACAGGTGCACAGATCCCTTGAAGCGGTGAGTCAGGTGGGAAGTGTAGTGAAGAACGTGTTTGGCACGCTTACTTTCAATGGGAAGGGTGGAGTCATAGTCATGGAGTCATAGAGTGATACAGTGTGGAAACAGGCCCTTCGGCCCAACTCGCCCAACATGTCCCAGCTACACTAGTCCCACCTGCCTGAGCTTGGTCCATATCCCTCCAAACTTGTCCTATCCATGTACCTGTCCAACTGAGTACAAAGGCCGCCACATCATGGTAGGGCTGTAAAATTAATTGGCGAGACCCACACGTGTGGTCGCCCAGTTACAGGGAGGAAGTCATTAAGTTGAAAAGGGAGCAGAAAAGATTAACCAGGATGTTACCTGGGCTTGAGTTATAGTGGGGGGTGGGGTCGCTAAGCTAGTACATGTTTCTTTGGAGTGTAGGCGACTGAGGGGTGAACTTACTGAGGTGTACAAGATCAAGAAGGACACGGATAAAGTGAACGCTCACAGTCTTTTTCCCAGGGTAGAGGATTCTACAACTAGAGGGCATAGGCTTAAGATGAGAGGGGAGAGATTTAAGAGGGACATCAGTGGCAACCTTTTTAATCTGACGGATTAAGTGGTCTGCATGTGGAATGAGCTTCCAGAGGAAGCTATCGAAGTGGATGCAATTGTGACTGAAAATACAGAGAAATGGATAGGAAGGATTTTGGAGGGTGATGGGCCAAATGGAACTAGCTCAATATGCCCTGGTCGGCATGGACAAAGTGGGCGGAAGGACCTATTTCCGTGTTGCGCCACTCTACAAGTCTAATTTGCTCAGCCACATCCTTACCTTGATGAATAGGTTAGTGCTCATCTTGTGTGCGACAAGTGAGGTTAATGGTAAGACCTTTAGCATTTGGCAATTGTGTATTTTTATCCCCATCCATTATTTTCACCATCTGACATTCACCTGCGTGCCAGTGGATGCATTAACTGCTTACGCGGAATGCTAAGCTACAGATGCTAAGGAAAAATTAATTAGGAGCCAAAAGCCACATTGATGAACAAAAACGATGATGGTGTGTAATTTAACATTTGTTTGTTAAAATATCGTAGCAGGTGCAAGATAATGCCAAGATCAACTTTAATTATGATTTTAATTAAATGTCCAGGACAGAATGAGGAATTGTAGCTATCCGGAGCAACTGGAGAAATTGCAATAATACGAACGGACTTGGAGACAGATTTGAACTGAAAATCCCAGGAAGGACAGAAGTATTTTATTTAGTTTGACTTTGCAGCTCTCCAGGCTGCCGGGAGGAAGCAAAAAACATATATACTTTAGCAGAAAACTAGGTGTTGGAGGAACTCAGTGGATCATCGGTGGAGGGACTGGACAGAGGACGTTTTTGGGTTAGGACCCTGATACTTCAGCAGAAGTTAGTGTTTGTCAGTGTGAGGCCAAATGCAAATTGGATGCACAGCACCTCATATTTTGCTTGGGCGGCTTACATCCCAACTTTATGAATATTGAAGGTAGATCCAAAAAGCTGGAGTAACTCAACGGGACAGGCAGCACCTCTGGAGAGAAGGAATTGGTGACGTTTCAGATCAAGACTCTTCTATACTGACTGATGAAGGCCAATGTAGCAAAAGCCTTTATGACCACCTTATCTATCTGCGGCCCGACCCGACCTCCAAATTACCATGCACCTGCACACCTCGATCCCTCTGCTCCACAACCCTCCCCAGAGCCCTACCATTCACAGTGTAGGTCCTGCCCTTGTTAAACTGCCCCAAAATGCAACACCTCACGTTCATTTTGATTAGTCTGTAGGTGGACCTCGACCCGAAACGTCACCCATTCCTTCTCTCCAGAGATGCTGCCTGTCCCGCTGGGTTACTCTGGCATTTTGTAGTCGGTCTCCGGTTTAAACCAGCATCTGCAGTTCCTTCCCACACCTCACATTCGCCCATTTATTCATTCCCTCCGAAAACATGCTCCCAACTTGTCGTGCTCCCAACTTGTCGTGCTCCCAACTTTCGACTCCGTCGACCTCAACGTCCAAGGGCAGATATCTGCACCCTGCGCCGCAGCCCTTCAGAGAAAGCCGCCCGCCTTCACGTGACACCACTTTCGCACTCGCCCCGCTGACACTTGATGGGGAAAGGCAGTCAGTTGTGAAAACAATCACCATTGAAGTAAGAGCCCGCATTATTTTCACAGGGAGCCGCAAGATTGCCTAGGACGGACGCCTGGACGAAATCACCTGCACCCCGAGAGCAAACCTTGAAAAAGTTACACTTCATTGAGTGTGACACTTCCAGACTATGCAGTTCCCAAACCTCCTGCAGCTAATAATTTGGACTCAAATTGCACTTCACAGTTTATGCCACGACAACACTAAAGTCACTTAACAATTGAGAAAATAAAAGCAGGGGGAGCTAAATTAACCCATTATACCTTTTTGGAGCAGCCTTCCCGTCCTTATTTACGGTACCCTTTTTAGATGTCCACAAACAAGATATCATCCAGCCTCTATCATTCCTACAACTAATAGTTAAATGGTGTCCAGTAACTCTCAATGGATGGTCACCCATTATCCATTATTTCCAAATGGTTCTGTGTAGGAAGGAACCGAAGATGCTGGTTTAAACCGAAGAAGACACAAAATGCTGGAGTAACTCAGCGGGGCAGCCAGCACCAATCTGAAGAAAGGTCTCGACCCGAAGCAGCACCCATTCCTTCTCTCCAGAGATGCTGCCGGTCCCGCTGAGTTAAAGCCCTGTCCCACGGTACGAGTTCATTCCAAGAGTCCTCCTGAGTTTGCCCTGATTCGAACTCGGAGATTTATGGTAATGGCCGCTCGTCGGTACTCGGGGCTCTAGTGGACATTTTTCAACATGTTGAAAAATGTTCACGAGTCTTCCTGTGCTTACCTGCCGTTAGCATTAGCGATTTTTCCTGAGTACCTGCCGTTAGTGTTACAAGCCGCTAAGAGACGTCCCTGAGCTCCGACGTACCCGCTCCGTTAATTCTCCGTGCTTACTACGAGTTTGATTATTTTTACTCGGGAGAGCTCTTGGAATGTACGTACCATGGGACAGGCCTATTACTACATCATTTAGTGTCTATTTCCAAACTATGCCTCTTTTCTACAGTGTTTTGGCGAGCTAATATACGACCTTAACAAATGAATGCCCTTTTCACTCTCACAAAAGACCTATGGAATAAAGAAGCAGTTCTTCCAGTGAGGAATACCTTTTCTGCGCTCCATGTGCATTGAATGGTAGTGAGTGACTGACCATTTCAGATGTTGCTCAATTATCTCTGATAGCAATAGACAAAGAAGTCCATTGTTTTCCATAATGGCCGGTTCAATAGCATTGAATACCACCTCACAAAGACTCTTCTGGAGCCTGAAGATTATCTTACAAAGGCTTACATGTAGTTGCATGATGATACAAGATAGACCTCCTGATATAGATAAATCTTTAGATATTAAGGGACAAGGGGTTCGTGCAAGAATAGGTGCCTAAGTGAATGGTGTTATTTAGTGTTGCAGCTGGCACATTGGACTGAAGAGCTGACTCCTGCCTCTATTTCTTATTATGCTCCTCTCATTGACATCGGCATTGGTTTATTATTGTCACCTGTGCCGCGATACATTGCGTAGGATGGGAACTGCTGGTGCTGGTTTAAACCGAAGATAGACACAAAAAGCTGGAGTTACTCAGCGTCTCAGCCAGCATCTTTGGAGGGGACGTTTCGGGTCGAGACCCTTCTTCAGGCTGAGAGTCGGGGGAAAGGGAAACGATACGAGCTTTATTTATCCCAGGACGGAACTTGATCTGCCAACAGTCCAACCCTTCCCCACCCTGGTCGTCCTGCCAGTTCCACTGTCTATATCCATGTATCCCTTCATTATCACCTCTTCCACAGCCAACAATGGACCATTGTGGGCTCCATCTATCCTTGGCCATCAATGCCGGCTGTGATATGTTCTGAACCTTATCATACTTATAATTTGCCTCCCCCCTGACTCTCAGTCTGAGGAAGGGTTTCGACCTGAGATGTCACCTATTCCTTCTCTCCACAGATGCTGCTTGACCCGCTGAGTTACTCCAGCATTTTGTGTCTATCACTGTGGACAGGGTAGCTTTGCAAGCTTTAATCACCAGTGGAAACTTGTGGAAACTTTTCGATCTTGTATGTTGTCGGAGAGGGATTCAAAACCACAACCCGCCTGAAAAAAGAGTCTAGACTTGTACCCGCTAGGCTGAATAAGGACTGAAACCTTTCCTCTGCTTGAGTAGAAGAGTCCATGGGATTGTGGGAGGAGTCCTTTATAATGTTGGAGGCTTTTCGGAAGCATCTTTTGTTGAAAATGTCCAGAATGGATGGGAGAGGCTCCGCGATGATCTCCGCTGTGCTGACTAATCGCTGCAGGGTCTTCCTGCCTGATGCGGTGCAGTTCCCGTACCAGATGGAGATGCAGAGCTGATCATGACACTCTCTGTGGTACCTCTGTAGAACATAGGATGGGTGGGGGAAGCCTCGCTCGTTTCAGCCTCCTGAGGAAGTCCAGCCTCTGCTGAGCCCTCCCGGCCGGGTGTGTAGTATTGAGAGGCCAGGAGAGGCCATCAGCGAGGATGTTGCTCACCCTCTCCACGATGGAGCCATTGATGTGCAGGGGAGGGTACACAAAAGGCTGGAGAAACTCAGCGGGTGCAGCAGCATCTAAGGAGCGAAGGAGATAGGCGACGTTTCGGGTTGAGACCCTTCTTCAGACTGGTCAGGGATCAGGGAAACGAGAGATATAGACAGTGATGTGGAGAGATAAAGAACAATGAATGAAAGATATGCAAAAAAGTAACGATGATAAAGGAAACAGGCCATTGTAAGCTGTTTGTAGTGTGAAAATGAGAAGCTAGTGTGACTTGGGTGGGGGGGGGGGGAGATAGAGAGAGAGGGAATGCCAGGGCCCGAGGGCTGAGGGAGAGGTGGGAAGGGGAGGAGGCAGCCTGGGTTAACAGAATTGAGAAAATTCAATGTTTAAGCCCAGAGGATGCAGACTCCCCAAGCGGAATATGAGTTGCTGTTCCTCCAACCTGCAGTGTTGCTCACTGGCCGTGGAGGAGGCCCAGGACCAAGAGGTCGGATACGGAATGGGAGGGGGAGTTGAAGTGCTGAGCCACCGGGAGGTCGGGTTGGTTATTGCAGACCGAGCGGAGGTGTTCAGCGAAATGATCGCCCAGCCTCCGCTTGGTCTCATCGATGTAGATCAGCTGGCATCTGGAGCAACGGGGGAGTGCAGGGGGGAGTGGGGCAGCCTGCGTTCCTCTGAAGTCTACAATCACCCCTTTGGTCTTGGTGATGTTCAGAGACAGACTGTTGTCCTCGCACCAGTTCACAAGCTGCGCCACTTCCTCTCTGTAGGCAGTCTCGTTGTTGTCTTTGATGAGGCCCACCACTGTAGTGCCATCTGCAAATTAAATGTGATTATTTGGTTGGTGTTGTGCTTGGCGACACAGTGATGTGTAAGTCGTGTGAATAGCAGTGGGCTAAGCACACAGACTTGGGGGGGCTCCGGAGTTCAGGATGATGGTGTTTGAGGTGTTACATAGAAAATAGGTGCAGGAGGAGGCCATTCGGCCCTTCAAGCCAGCACCGTGTTGTTGCCGACACGGACTGACAGTGGTGAATGTGTTAAGAGGTCCATGATCCAGTTGTCAAGGGGGGCCGAGCAGAGAGAGCTTCGCCACCAGCTTCTGAGGGATGATGGTGTTGAATGCCGAGCTGAAGTCAATAAATAGCATTCTAGCGTAGGTGTTTTTTTTGTTGTTTGCGTGGAGGAGGACTGCGTGGAAGGTGGAGGAGATATGGCGTCTTCTGTGGAGCGGCTAGGGTGGTATGTGAACTGGTGGGGGTCTAGTGAGGTGGAGAGGCTATTCTTGATGTGTCCCATGACTAACCATTCAAAGCACAAAGTTTACTTTAGACTTTAAAGATACAGCTCGGAAACAGGCCCTTCGGCCCCCAAGCCCGTGCTGACCTGCGATCCCCGCGCACCATCCTACACGCACTAGGGACAATCTACAATTTTACCGAACCAATTAGCCTACAAACCTTTAGGTCTTTGGAGTGTGGGAGGGAGCCGGGACTCTTGGAGCAGGTCACGGGGAGAACGTACAAACTCTGTACAGGCAGTACCCGTGGTCAGGATCGAACTCGGGGCTCTGACACTGTAAGACAGCAACTCTACTGCTGCGCCACTATAAAGTTAGATAATACCGTATATACATAAGTCAAGCCAAACTCAGGTACAATAGGTAACATGAAGAGAAAATGCAGAATATAGTACTCAGCATTGTATCGAGACATCAAAGTCAAAGTCAAAGTCAAGTGAGTTTATTGTCATGTGTCCCTGACAGGACAATGAAATTCTTGCTTTGCTTAGCACAACAGAACATAATAGGCATTGACTACAAAACAGATCAGTGTGTCCATATACCATTATATATGTAAATACACACATGAATAAATAAATTGATAAAGTGCAAATAACTAATTAAGGGGTATTAATGTTCAGAGTTTTGACCGAGCCAGGTTTAATAGCCTGATGGCTGTGGGGAAGTAGCTATTCCTGAACCTGGTCGTTGCAGCCTTCAGGCTCCTGTACCTTCTACCTGAAGGTAGTGGGGAGATGAGTGTGTGGCCAGGATGGTGTGGGTCCTTGATGAGACGTTTCCAGAGCAGACGTCCAATGTCCGCAATGGGGTAGTTTGGAGAAAAGAGCCGTATCCTAGTTTATGGAAGGGCCGTTCGGAAGCCTGATAACAAGAATGGTATGGGTATAACAATTAAGGAAATAAGGAGTGTGTGAGATTCCGATTGTTTCCAATTGTTTCCCTGTCACTTGGAGCTGAGAGTGGTAACTTGTCACGTTGGCCGGTGTGAGTACGTTGGTTTACAATATGTTGCGAGCAGATGTATCGGAGGCTGTGCCTCCTGTGACACGGGCAGATGTCCTGCTCCCAGGGGAAGCCATTTGATTGAGTTTCTCCACAGGGTACCTGGCGGCCAGAGTCCTGCTACACAGCTGGAGGGGGCTCATCAGTCTGGCTGTCTGTTCCAGTCACTAACTTCATCAGCAGTTGTCATTTATGGCAGCTCGTAATGCATTCAAGGCCTGCATCTTCCCACTGACAGAGCTGGTCCACATGCTGAACTGGCGTGGCATTACGTGAGTTATCACAATCAAGTTGCTCACAAAGACTGCTGAAGCTAACAAGCTGGAACATGGAGGGAGTTTTGTCATTCTCGTACTCTATAGCCACAGCATAGAAATACTGATTGGCAAAAAGAGAACTCAGCGTGTCACGCAGCGTCTCCTGAGAACGTGGACAGGTGATGTTTTGGGGCGGGTCCTTCAGACTGATTGTGGTGGTGGTTTAGAGGGGGGTGGGGGGGGGGGTTATAAAACATGATTAAAGTTGTAAAGGATCCCAGATGATTTAATATAATTTTAAGAGGCTTATAGATAGGTGCTGGCATGTGCAGATAATGGAGGGATATGCATCATGTGCAGGCAGAGGAGACTAGTTTGTCTTGCCATCATGTTCAACACTGACTGTGGGCCCAAGGGCATGTGTTGGTGTGATTCTACACTGTTACATAGATACCATTGGGAATCTGTTCCTCCATACCATAGAAACATAGAAAATAGGTGCAGGAGTAGGCCATTCGGCCCTTCGAGCCTGGACCGCCATTCAATATGATCATGGCTGATAAATTCCATACCATAAGGGAAGATTACGCTTCAAATAATTGATGTGTTTTTGTCAAAACAGAGTGGAATTATCCATTTAATCCCGGCCAATCTTATTCCTTAATCAGTGTCACCAGGCACGAAAATCGCTATCAAAACATGCGGGGGACACAATTTCTTGGCGGCCACGCAGGCGCTTGCGCACACTCACACGCGCCCACACACACACACACACACACACACACACACGCGAGGCTTCGGCCTGGGGCCTGTGGACTGCAGCATTGGGAGCTGACCTGGCTGGTGACCGACTCCAGCAACAGCAGCTTCGTCCGCCCCGAATCGTGGGGCTTCAATCGGCCCGTTCACGGGGTCTTTCATCGGCCAGCGGGGATTTCAACATCGGTCGCCTCGATGCAGTTTGATTTTAAGCCGCGCCGGGCGCTGATAGGCCGTGCGAACGGGCCGATTCAGCCCTTAGAAAGCGTCTGATAAAGTCTGGATTACAAAACATGTGGGGGGAATGTCCCCCACCTCTCAAAGCAGGTGGGACATGTCCCCCCGTCCCCCCCAGGATTTCCGCCCCTGACTGTCACTAAATTAGATCTCGTCATATTGGAGACATCGGGTGCAGAAAATGACAACATGATTCCTACCTTGCAGCAGTGTGCTGTATTTCAGGCTGTAAAGTCGTGGTGGGATGTGGCAGCCTAGATATAATAGTTCTTGAGTCATACGTTATAGAAACAAGGCCTCTGGCCCAAGATAGACACAAAAAATGCTGGGGTAACTCAGAGGGTCAGGCAACATGTTTGGAGAGAAGGAATAGGTGACATTTCGGGTCGAGTGCCTTTTTTCTTCAGACCTAACTCGTCCATACTGATCAAGATGCCTGATCTAAGCTATTCTCTCCTGCCTGCATTTGGCCCATATCCCTCGAAACCTTCCTGCCCCAAATGTCTTTTAAACGTTGCTATTCTACCTGCCTCAACTCTTTCCTCCAGCAGCCCGTTCCATATAGCCACCACCCTCTGTGTGAAACGTTGTCCCTCAGATTTCCATTATATCTTTTCTCCCCTCACCTAAAACCTACTTCCTTTGGTTCTTTGTTCCCCAACTCCAGGTAAAACTTTGTCTTATCTGATGTGCATCCAGTGAGACACATGATACTTACCTAAACACCTTTATCAAGTTTTTAATGTTGCTGTCGCTTCCTAGTGTGTGTACGGACTCTATTGCAGAGACGGCTCCTGTAATTTTCCTTATTCCTGTGGCGATCTCTCCAACCGCATGAGTTCATTAATCTGATTAATGTCCGATCTGTAAAAGTGCACAGCAGTTTCTCTGAGACATTCATCCACCTGCAAATTTCTGAACCAGTTCCTCATCAAAAGTGCTTTATGAATAAGCAAACATTTGCCTATTCAACTAAACTTTTCAAAACAACATTCTTACTTTTCTAAGAAGAAGTAGTGGGGTGAACATCTGTGGAATTCCCTGCCTCAGAGGGCGGTGGAGGCAGGTTCTCTGGATGCTTTCAAGAGAGAGCTAGATAGGGTTCTTAACAATAACTGAGTCAGGGGGTTTGGAGAGAAGGCAGGAATGGGGTACTGATTGGGGATGATCACATTGAATGGCAGTGCTGCCTCGAAGGGCCGAATGGCCTACTCCTGCACCTATTGTCTATTGTCTGTTGCCTTTTGTCTATAACATTAATGGAAAATTTTGTTTAGTTTACTTTAGACACAGTGCAGAAATAGCCCCTTCAGCCACCGAGTCCGTGCCAACCAGCGATCACCCGTACAGTAAAACCATCCCACACACTTGGGACAATTTCCATTTTTTACCAAAGTCAATTGACCTACAAACCTGTACGTCTTTGGAATGTGGGCTGAAACCAGGAGAAAACCCACGCGGCCACAGTAAGAATGTACAAACCCCGTACCGACAGCACCCGATGTCAGGATCGAACCTGGGTCTCTGGCGCGGTGAGGCAGCAACTCTACTGCTGCGCCACCGTGCTGACAGTGGGTTGAGGCCAATTTAGAAAAACCTTGATCATGTCAGCTGGTAGAGCAGGTGGTGAAGGAGCAAGTGGCCTATTACTGAAGAAGGGTCTCAACCCGAAACATCACCGATCCAGAGACGCCGCCTGATCCGGTGAGTTACTCCGACACTTTGTGCCTGCCTTTGTAAACCAGCACCTGCAGTTCCTTGCAGAAAGAACCAGTTGCCCATAAGTCACCTTATTTCCTCAGCACCCGCATTGCTCTACACAAGCCAACTGATGACCCCATTCTGTGAGATACAGTTCCCAGTCACCACACCAGTTTATTATCAAATGATTAATATTGTTGGTACCTCTAAGCTGCCAGAAATATGATGATAGATAGCGGCAATGAGACTGCAAGTAAGACTTGCACAGTGATTAATCATCTAAATTCATAATTAAATCAATAAAAGTGAAAAGAAAAACACATTCTGAAATAAAAACAGATGAATGTAGGAATGCTCAACAGGTCAAAGGCTCATAAGTGTCCTAATGTCATAATTGAAAGGAGCAGAATTAGGCCATTCGGCCCATCAAGTCTACTCCGCCAATCGATCACGGCTGATCTATCTCTCCCTCCTAGCTCCATTCCCCTGCCTTATCCCCATAACCCCTGACAATCCTTGACAATCAAGAATATGTCAATCTCTGCCTTAGAAATACCCAATGACTTGGCCTCCATAACCTTCTGTGGCAAATAATTTCACAGATTCACCGTCTTCTGTCTAAAGAAATTCCACATCATCTCCTCCCTAAAGGAACATCCTTTAATTCTGAGGCTTTGACCTTTAGTCCTAGACTCTCCCACTGGTGGAAACATCCTCTCCACATCTACTCTATCCAAGCCTTTCACTCAGCGGAAGAGTTGCTGCCTTACAGCGCCAAAGCCCCGGGTTCGATCCTAACTACGGGTGGAGTTTGTACGTTCTCCCCGTGACCTCTGTGGGTTTTCTCTGGGAGCTTCAGTTTATTCCCACACTGCAGAGAGGTACAGGTGTGTAGGTTAATTGGCTTGGTATAATTGTGAATTATCCCTAGTATGTGTAGGATAGCGTTAGTGTGGGGGACTGCAGGTCGGTGTGGACCCGGTGGGCCATAGAGCCTGTTTCCGCACTGTATCTCTGAAGTAAACAAAACTAAAAGGTCAGGCAGTATCTGAAGAAAGGACACTGACCTGAAAAGAAAATAGCTCTGTTTGTCTTTCCATGGATGGTGCCTGACTTAATCTTACTTTACAATGTCACAGGAGGAGATCAGCTCGCTAAACGGTCTCAAGGACTGCAGGCAAGGATTTCTCCGGATAGCTCCCTGTTACCAAACGCAGCGGTGGCGGACATCGGCAGCATTGCCAAGCCCGGCCGACCCCAGCAACACTGACACAGTGCCGCCGCCATGACAACAGGACTGCAAGGCCAAGCTAGGACTCCATTTTAAGAACTTGAAAATTGAAGGAGACAAAATGGAGCCGGACACATGGCAACTCTTGTGTACTGCCCCAGGGAAGTTTACTATCCTTATATTACAGTTTACTATCCTTACATTACAAGCACTTTCACATCTTTCTGCTTGTGTTTATGTAAATGTGGATTTTACAGATTTATATGCAAAACAAAGAATTTCACAGTATCGAGGTACGTGGCAATAAAGTACCATTGAACCATTAGGTGGTGTCTTAGTTCAGTTTAGAGATACAGGCCCTTCGGCCCACTGAGTCCGCGCCAACCAGCGATCCCCTCACACTAATGCTATCCTACACACCAGGGACAATTTACAATTTAAAAAGCCAATTGACATACAAATCTGCACGCCTTTGGAGTGTGGGAAGAAACCAGAGCACCTGGAGAAGACCCACATAGGTCACGGGGAGAACGTACAAACTCCGTGCAGACAGCACCCGTAGCCCGGGTCTCTGGCGCTGTAAGGCAGCAACTCTACTGCTGCGCCACCCTGTCCTCGGGATTAGGTACCTCACCAATACCGGTTGTAGATTTTCCCAGAGTTGGACCTCCTGTTGGTAAAGTTCTGTACGTGATCTGACGTTCAGCACAAACCAGATGAATACACGGAGAAACTGTGAGCTGCGGTGAAGAGGTGAAGAGGCCCTCATCTCATTACTGTCTGTCAGTGGCCAGTCAGCCTGTACTCTGCCACACTAAAACCTATCACTCTGAAGAAGCTGGAAGCGTTTCCAGTTGCATGTCTCGATGCATTTGGTCAAACTGCTCCCCTGTGTGACCAGTGACTAAATCAATATTGATAACGTGGACAAAAAGACACAGAGGGGCCCAGCGAGTCAGGCAGCATCTCCGGAATATGGTTGAAGATACTCAGTTCCAGGTAGGCCTCAAATTAGTTCACTTCTTCTCAAATAGATGTGCACTATGTCACGGCACAATTTGAAGAAGTTCAGATGGTTCTCGCTGGTGTCCTGGCTAATATCTACCCATCCATGAGTAATATTTATCGAATGCTTCTGAGCATCAATGTGTTGCTGTTTGTGAGAGTGTCTGGTGTGAAAATTGGCCGCCGTGTCTTCTGTATTGTAACAATGACACACTAGTAAAAGACATTTGGACAGATATATGGGTGGGAGGGGGTTAGAAGGATAGGGTCCAAATGTAAGCCAATGGGACTTGCCCAGGAGGCCAACTTGGCTGGCATGGGCAAGGTGAGCCACAGGGCCTGTTCCCATGCTATGACTCCAGCTCCTTTACAAATATATAAGTGAGAGAATATAGACACACAAAAAGCTGGAGTAATTCAGCGGGACAGGCAGCATCTCTGGAGAGAAGGAATAGTTGACGTTTCCGGTTGAGACAGTTCTTCAGAACGTTAACATGACCCAAAACTTTTCCCATTCCTTCTCTTCAGAGATGCTGCCTGTCCCGCTGAGTTGTTCTAGCTTTTTGTGTCTAACTTCGTTTTAAACCAGCATCTGCAGTTCCTTCCTACACTTGAACTGAGTGAAGATTTGGACACAAAGAGTGCTAAGTAGCTGCCGGAGGATGTGGTTCAAGCAGGTACTATCATAACATTTAAGAGACATTTGGACAGGTACATGGATAGAATAAGTTCAGAGGGTTATGGGCCAAACGCGGGCAATACACAATAGACAATAGACAATAGGCGCAGGAGTAGGCCATTCAGCCCTTCGAGCCAGCACCGCCATTCAATGTGATCATGCTGATCATCCCCAATCAGTACCCCATTCCTGCCTTTTCCCCATATCCCCTGACTCCGCTATCTTTAAGAGCCCTATCCAGCTCTCTCTTGAAAGCATCCAGAGAACCCGCCTCCATCGCCCTCTGAAGCAGAGAATTTCACACACACACAGCTCTCTGTGAGAAAAAGTGTTTCCTCGTCTCCATTCTAAATGGCTTACCCCTTATTCTTAAACTGTGGCCCCTGATTCTGGACTCCCCCAACATCGGGAACATGTTTCCTGCCTCTAGCATGTCCAAGCCCTTAACAATCTTATATGTTTCAATAAGATCCCCAGGTGGGACTAATGTAGATGGGCCATGTTGATCGGTGTTGGCATGTTGGGCTGAAGGGCCTGTTTCCATGCTGTATGACTCTATAACTCTATAATAATCCATGTGCTAGCTCTTTATCAGAGGTGTCCTATTGGGAGTATTACTCTGCTCTCTCCCCATGACCCATGGAAAAAATCTCGACAACGTACACCTTTCGTGTGCATGAGTTAAAAGAACGCCTAGGATGTGATGAGCCGAAGTGGCAGTGTCTTTGCTGTACAACTCGAAGCCCCTGTGACTGTGAATACGGTACTCTGCGACTGCACGGCATCAGAGATCTACGACGCTGTCTCTGTACCAGACTTCTGTATCTACTCAGTGAGTGAACTGACTCTCCATAGATCTTTCAGTCTCAATAAATTCACATGCAAAGACAGAACAGTCATGGCTCCCAGATCAAATAAACTTCGAAACAAAATTCTACCCGTCAGTTCTATATAATTCACCATGCATCTTGAAACGAACGGAGCTCAAAAGACTTTTCAGCTTTTACTGTTAATTATCAGCAGAGCCTGGCTTCTGCCTGACTGTGGCATGAGTCAGAGGCAAGAAATGCAGCATTGTTATCTCGCTGTCCCTCCCAACCTCAGCTCAATGTTGGAACTACCTCACTTTTATCTACAAAATGCTCTTGATAATGAAGGTTAACCCTCTCTCTCTGTTTGCGGCCAGACCTGAATCCCACTTTGCAAAAAATAGCAGCCCAGCTTTTGCTGGGGATGGTGCAGGTCTCCACCTGTGTAGGAAGGGACTGAAAAGGCCGGATTAAACTGAGGATGGACACAAAAAGCTGGTGTAACTCAGCGGGTCAGACAGCATGGAATCATGGAGTCTTAGAGTGATACAGTGTGGAAGCAGGCCCTTCGGCCCAACTTGTCCACAACTTGTCCCAGCTATACTAGCCCCACCTGCCTGCGCTCGGTCCATACCCCTCCATACTTGTCCTATCCATGTACCTATCGAATTGTTTCTTAACTGGCGAAAAGGAATAGGTGACATAGAAACATAGAAAATAGGTGCAGGAGGAGGCCATTCGGCCCTTCGAGCCAGCACCGCCATTCATTGTGATCATGGCTGATCGTCCACTATCAATAACCCGTGCCTGCCTTCTCCCCATATCCCTTGACTCCACTAGCCCCAGGAATGATTGGGCAGCACAGAGGTGCAGCAGTAGAGTTGTTGGCTTGCAGCGCCATGGATCAGCGTTCGATCCTGACTATGGGTGCTGCCTGTAGGGAGTTTGCACGTTTCCCCTTTCACCACGTGGGTTTTTTCCAGGTTCCGGTTTCCTCCCACACTCCAAAGACATACAGGTTTGTAGGTGAATTGGCTTTGGTACAATTGTAAATTGTCCCTAGTGTGTAGGATAGTGTTAGTGTGCGGGGATCGCTGGCCGGCGCGGACTCAGTGGGCTAAAGGGCCTGTTTTACACCTGTATCTCTTAAGTTTAAAGTCTAATGTACAGTTACCTTGGTTTGCAGACTTGAGTTATTGGGAGAGTGGAATAGATGGGCCGAAGGGCCTGTTTCCGTGTTGTGTGTCTAAAGTCCAAAGTCTAAAAAAGTCAAAGTGAAATCTGTTTCTTGAGAGGCTCTCAGAGCCGAATGATGGCAGTGTGGTCTCCACAATCATTTTGGTGAAGTCATAGATCCATACGGCATGGAAACAGGCCCATCGGCCCATCGAGTCCATGCCGACCGTCAATCTCCCGTTCACACTAGTTCTACGTTATTCCATTTTACAGTGACACAGCTTTGGAGCACAGCTTTGGAGCTGCTGCCCCAGCTTCAATCTTGACCACGTGTGCTGTCTGTGCGGAGTTTGCATGTTCTCCCTGTGACCGCATGTGTTTCCTCCGGGTTCTCCGGTTTCCTCCCACATACCAAAGACGTGCAGGTGTGCAGGTTAATTGGCTTCTGTAAATTGCCCCTGGTGTGTAGGATGCGAGTGGGATAACAGAACTATTGCGCGGGGTGATCGCTGGTCGGCGTGGACTCAGTGGGCCAAAGGGCCTGGTTCCGTGCTGTTTCTTTAAACTAAACAATCAACTTCTCATCAACTCCCTGCACACTAGGCAACATCGTGTGAATTAAACTGTGGGTAGACCCATGCCAGATTTGTTTAGAAACCACAAGAGAATGCAGATGCTGGATTCTTGAGCAAAATCTTGAACAGAATGGGGAGGCACGGTGGCGCAGCGGTAGAGAGTTGATGCCTTGCAGCTGGGATGTGGGTTCGATCCCGACTACGGGCGCTGTCTGTATGGAGTTTGTACATTCTCCACGTGATAGCGTTGGGGTTTTCACTGAGATCTTCAGTTTCCTCCCACACTCCAAACACTCCAAAGACGTACAGGTTTGCAGGTTAATTGGCTTGTGTACTTAGTTTAAGTGTAAATTGTCCCTAGTATGTGTAGGATGGTTTTAATGTGTGGGGATCGCTGGACGACGCAGATTCGGTGGGCCGAAAGGCCTGTTTCCGCACTGTATCTCTAAACTAAACTAATCAAAAACACAAAGTGCTGGAGGACTCAACATGTCAGGCAGCATCTGTGGAGGGATTGGACAGACAACGTTTCAGGTCAGGATCCTTCTTCAGACTGGTGGGAAAGAGGAGGAGGACTTCTCCAAAGGTGTGGAGATCTCGCACTGGAGCAGCAAAATGCAGATTACAGCTGCGGGAATCTTTGACCAAAACACAGAGTGCTGGAGATGCTCAGTAGGTCAGACAGTAATGCCCCTGTCCCACTTAGGAAACCTGAACGGAAACCTCTGGAGACTATGCGCCCAACCCAAGGTTTCCGTATGGTTCCAGGAGGTTTTTGTCAGTCTCCCTAATGGTCGAAAGTGGTTTCCGTTTTAAAAAACGGTCATTTTTTAGCCAAAGTCAGTTGCGATGCTAGTTGAAGGTGGGTGCCGGAGGACAAAAACCTCCGAGAACCGCACGGAAACCCTGGGTGGGGCGCAAAGTCTCCAGAGGTTTCCGTTCAGGTTTCCTAAGTGGGACAGGGGGCATAACTGCGGAAGGATACGGACAGACGGCATCTCAGGTCGGGACCCGTCTTCAGAGTACGCAGATGAAGAAGGTTCCCAATCCAAATCAGCGTCTGGCCGTTCCCTTTGCAGAAGATAGACACGGAATGCTGGAGTAACTCAGCGGGACAGGCAGCATCTCTGGAGAGAAGGAATGGGTGACGAGAGCCTACTTCAGATTTTCAGATTCACCCTTTGCAGACCCTCCTGTCCCTCCAGCAGTTTGTTTTTGTTTCTCTAGCAGTCAGGTCACACAGTAGGCTGCATGCAGTGACTGTACTGTTAATGGGAATAGTGATGAGGAGGCAATGTGAAACCTCGATCACTCATTACAGCACAGGCTTTCCTGTACCGACATAAATTATGTCAATATTACTTGGTGCCACGATAGAGATGTCTGGTGTAAAAATCCAGTGATAGCAAAAAGTGAGATTAAATAAAACGGACGTTGATAAGAAAGCAAACAAGAACAGGTAATTGAATTCGGAATAAGGAAGTTGTTCTTCCTTAATAATTCTTTTCAATAATGTTCTCACTGAATCCCAGCCAATTCTTTTACAAAATAACACACAGTTCTGAAATGTTATTGTTTAAACATTAAGATGAATGTCATTGCACACACCAAAATTTAGCTTAATGTCATTTGGACAGCAACATAAATCAAGGACTGTGCAAGATGCAGTGCGCTGCAGGAGCAAGTCTGTGTAACAATGGGATGAGGAAAGGGAGCGTGTTATTCCGGAGTTTCAGACGCCTGAAATCTAGCTGCCTGCTCAGTCCACAGAGTCCACGCTGATCGTCGATCACCCCTGCACACTTGTTCGATGTTATCCAACTTTCACATCCACTCCCTACATACCCGAGGTCAAGATCAAACCCGGGCTTAGTTCAGTTCAGGAAAGAACTGCAGGTGCTGGTTTAAATCGAAGGTAGACACAAACTGCTGGAGTCTGAAGGAGGTTCCCGACCCCAAACGTCACCCATTCCTTCTCTCCAGAGATGATGCCTGCCTGTCCCGCTGAGTTACTCCAGCAGTTTGTGTCTGCCTTAGTTTAGTTTGGTTTGGAGATACAGCACGGAAACAGGCCCTTCGGCCCACTGAGTCCGCACCGACAAGCAATCCCAGCATGCTAACGCTATCCGACCCACTAGGGACAATTTAAACTTATACCAATCCGCTGTCGAGGGAAGGAACAATGGATGGCCCGGCGTGGGGGGACCGCCCGTGAGGGAGGGGGGTAGGGTGGGAACAACAAAGGGGGATGTGGCACGGTGAGGAGGGGGTGGGGGGTATTTGTAACTTTGTAAGCGCCCTTTATGGACGACTATTTGCATACCTTGGCAAGGAATGCAAGCACAGAATTTCACTGTGACTTGTCGCATGTGAAAATAAAACATTAAATTCAATTCATTTGGAATATTCCTTTTCTTCCGAGATGCTACCTGACCCGTGGAGCTACTCCAGCATTTTATCTCTATCTTCAGTATAAACCAGCATCTGCAGGTCCTTCCTACACATTAGGTCTTTGCACTATTATGGTCACCTAGTTATTAATTGTATTGTGTTATGAACATTATATTTGAATTCTTGGTTCTCGGTTACTTGGTCCTCCAAAATATTCCAACTGGAATTGAAACTGGAGGTGGTGAAGGGAAGGGTTTAGCCAGAGAGGGTTATTGGGAAGAAAGTGCCACTTTAAATTTAATTGCATCTGGCTGGGCAACCGTGGCTTGGTGGAGATTATTCCATGCTTTAATAGAGCGTGGAAAGAACGAATTGCTGTACACATCTGCCTTTGTGGCTATTCAGCGCATTATTACATTAACGTGCATGTTAATCTGCAGCAAGTGCGTTTTTCATTGCTCCGTTATCGGCACATATTTCAAGTAAACGCTCTTGACGTGACTTCTGAAAAGGATGTTTCGCTTAGTTTGGAAATACAGCGAGGAAACAGGCCCTTCGGCCCGTTCCGCACCGCCCTGCGATCCCCACACATTAACACTATCCTACACACGCTCGGAACAATTTACACTTATACCAAGCCCATTGACCTACAAACCTGTACGTGTTTGGAATGTGGGAAGAAACCAAAGATCTCGGAGAAAACCCACGACACAGGTCATGGGGAGAATGTACAAACTCCGTACAGACAGCACCCGTGGTCGGGATCGAACCCGCATCTCTGGCGCCAAAAGCGCTGTAAGGCAGCATCTCTGCCGCTGCGCCACCATGGCGCCAAACAATGTACAAATGCAAGGTTTCCGTTCAGAGACTCCCGCAAAAACAACATTAGCCGAGCCCCAGGAACGAGTGAGGACTGGGAATAATGGGATAACCAAATGGAAAACCCTTAGAACTGCACTGTTGTGTTCCACCGCTGTGATCTGCACGAGCGGATGGCATTCACACAAAGGATCACAGAGGAGAATACTTTTTCAGTGAGAACATACAAATGTTGGGAGAACACAAATCTGAAACAGCAGATACTATCCGGCAATCACCGCAAATCCAAAATAAGGCCAGTGACTGTGGCATATTTTATTAATATGTCTGTGCAGTGCTGAACTGTTTCTTCTGCTGCACTATTTATAAACTGTACGTTAGATGTTGTGCTTTATCATCCTCACACAGCGGATGACAAACTCTTTGATGTTTTGTCATTTGTTCGCATCGTAAAGATAGTACAGTACACAGCATAGGTTTATATTGGAGATAGACACAAAAAGCTGGAGCAATGGCCCTGTCCCACAGTACGAGTTCATTCCAAGAGCTCTCCCAAGTTTTAAAAAAATCAAACTCGTGGTGAGCACGGAGAATGAACGTAGCGGGTACGTCGGAGCTCGGGGACTTCTCTTTGCGGCTCGTAACGCTAACGGCAGGTACTTGGGAAGACTCGTTAATGGCCGGTAAGCTCGGGAAGACTCGAGAAAATTTGTCAACATGTTGAAAAATGTCCACGAGAGCCCCGAGTACCGACGAGTGGCCATTACCGTAAATCTCCGAGTGAATCAGGGCAAACTCGGGAGTGCTCTTGGAATGAACTCGTACCGTGGGTTACACAAAAAGCTGGAGAAACTCAGCGGGTGCAGCGTACCGTGGGACAGGGCTTTAACTCAGCGAGGCAGGCAGCATCTCTGGAGAGAAGGAATGGGTGACGTTTCGGGTCGAGACCCTTCATCAAACTCTCCACCCAAAAAGTCACCTTTCGCTTCGCTCCAGAGATGCTGCCTGTCTCGCTGAGTTACTCCAGCATTTTGTGTCTATCTTCGATGTAAACCAGCATCTGTAGTCCCTGCCTACACTGTTTATATGGATTTGTTTCATTCCACTTTCAATGAAGCTGTTCCAAACAGAATTAGCGTTTGCAAAACTTTTCAGTATTTATATGAAGTGTTCTTTACCTATATACTGATCCCTCTTTATGAATTGTCATATGTCTGGTAAACCGCACAACTACTGATTACATCATGCCTTGGATCAGCAACTCGAATGCCCAGGAGCGAAGGAGACAACAGAGAATGGTGGATAGTTCCTGGTCCATCACATGTACTGACCTCCCCACCATCAAAGGGATCTACAGGAGGTGCTGCCCCCAAAAAAGGCCGCCAATATCATCAGAGGCTCACACCATCCTGGCCACGCTCTCATCTCACTGCTACCATCGGGAAGAAGGTACAGGAGCATGAAAACCATGACCTCCAGGCTCAAGAACTGCTTCTTCCCAGCGACCACCAGGCTCTTGAACACTCCACAACAAAGATCCTACAGCAAGTAAGACAGGTCACTCGACGAAAAAGACGTAGTACGGTCATGGGCAGATTCATGGGTAATTTTCGGCCCCATTTCCGTAACCGGCTTCCGTCTCCGCACCAAAGATCCCATAGGATACTAGTGCGGAGACGGAAGCCGGTTACGGAAACATCCTCGTACAAATAAAAGTTATTCAGTAAAAATCTTCTCCTCATTTTCAGAATTGTAATTTATTAACACAAACTGTTCCCCCGCAACGTTGACTACACTGCGAGTCGGGTCGGGTCGGGTCAGGTCGGGTCGGGTTGGGTCAGGTCGGGTCGGGTTACTGAAATGGATGAAAAAAAGGCCCACATTCCATTCCGTTGCGTACTACACGTCAGCCCATTGCATTTAGAAGGAGTGGTCTATCTTGCTCCGCTATAGGATCTTTGCTCCACAACATTAACCTCAGCAACTGTGAACTTCTATGCACTGAGTTGTTAGTTGCACTAAGGACATTGTTTTTTCCGCTATCATGGTGAATTAGTATCAGCATTTTTAATTGAGTTTTAATTGAATTTTTGGTCATTGCTTGTTTCTCTGTGTTATTACGTTTTCAGACCTGTTAACTGCAGCAAGTAAGAATTTAATTATTTTGTTGTCGGGACATATGACAATTAAACCCAGCAGCACGGTGGCACAGCAGTAGCGCTGCTGCCTTATATTGCCAGAGAGCCGGGTTCCATCCTGACTATGGGTGCATTTTGTACAGAGTGTGCATGTTCTCCCTGTGACTGTGTGGGTTTCCCCCGGGTGCTCCAGTTCCCTCACACACTTCAAAGACAGACAAGTTCGTAGGTTAATGGGCTTTGGTAAAGATTGCAAATGGTCCCTAATGTGTAGGACACTGCCAGTGGACGGGGATCGCTGGTCGGTGTGGACTGGGTGGACTCTAAACTAAAAAGACAATTAAACACTTTTGAAGATAGACAAAAATACTGGAGAAACTCAGCGGGTGAAGCAGCATCTATGGAGCGAAGGAATAGGTGACCTATTCCTATTCCTTCGCTCCTTGGATGCTGCCTCACCCGCTGAGTTTCTCCAACATTTCTGTCTACCTTCGGATTTTTCCAGCATCTGCAGTTCTTCCTTAAGGGCCTGTCCCACTTGGCCGTCATTTGCGCCTCATTTACGTGTCATATGCAAAATAGGTCGGCGCATCGTAACGTGTGGGGTGCACGTGGGTGACGCACGCATTGGGCATGGTGAGGTGTGGAATTGCATGCGGTGGCACGCGGTTTTGTAGTGTAACGGAATCCTCGCGTGCCACCTGCGTGACGTATCGCGTACGCACGCTGACGCATTGCCATCGCACGCTGGCGTCCCGACGTCTCTCGTGTATTGCGTGGTGACACATGATTACGTCACCGTGCGTCGACGTCTGTAACCATGTGCCACCGCAGGGTATTCTAATGACGTCACACACACCAGACGGCTGTGCTGACGTGTGATTTGCGCGCGAAGTCGTGCATCACGACGCGTCAACCTATTTTACATATGACGCATAAATGAGGCGCAAATGACGGCAAAGTGGGACAGGCCCTGTAAACATTAAACCCTCTTGAGTCTCTTGACTTGATTACTTTAATCCCTCGTCGTGTATTAGGTTCATTTTTTTACTCTGAGACTTCTTGGCACTGAAGAAGAGTTCTTCTCCCTTCCTCTCTTTAAGACTATGCCCCTCTGTACAATGCAGTTGCATGTGTTCATTAGTGCGCCTGTGATTTATGTCGCTACTTGAGCTGACATTCCATGACTCACACACGAGGAATGTGGACAAGTTACTTCTCCACCGGGAATCACAGCTGAACCTCATTTTCTCCCACCTCACCGACCACAAACATGTTCTCACAACCTGGATCTGATCACCATCAGATGCTGTGATTTATATATTTTCTTTTTATGATTCACCAGTCAACAGCACAGCTTCATTCAAAATCTACTTTAGATGTTTGGAAAGGGTGCTGACGACAATGGAGATGAAATGGCCCAGGATTACAGCATCTACTGTACCAGCATCAGATCTCGAGGTGACCATCTAGCGGAGATACAATGGCTTCAGTCAGATCACGTTGATTGGAGATTAGGCTAAACACAAACTAGGTCTTCAAAGCAAAGAATACTCAAACACTGAGTGTGTCAGGCAGCGTCTGTGTGGAGAGAGAAACACAGTGAATGTTTCGGGTTGCTCGCTCTCTGTCAGAACTGGGAAAGAGTGTTAAAAAGTGTTATTCAAGTCAAGTTGAGTTTATTGTCATATGCAAGTGTAATGAGGTACAGGCATGGTGGTGCAGTGGTGGGGTCACTGCCTCACAGCACCAGAGACCCTGGTTCCATCCTGACTCTGGGCTGAGTGGCCTCCTCCTGCTAATAATTCACACGTTTTAGTGCGTAATTCCGCACCTCCTTAAAGTTGTGGTCGGTTATTAACATTAAAGAGATGTGATGACAAGGAGGGGGATGGAGGTGAGGAAGAATATTAACCACAATTTGTCAAGTCGCGAAACCAGCTCAAAGTGCTGCATCCCTGCACCTGCCTGTCTTTTTCATGTTCGATCTTATCAAGATGGTTAATTGGGTAGGGTGGATGCATGGAAACTATTTCCTCTGATGAAGAAGTCAAGAATGAGACATAATCTGAACATCAGAGGTTGGCTATTCTGAAGTGAAATCAGTAGGCACTTTTTCACATGAAAGGTAATGGAAATATCAGGCTCTCGCCTGCAAAGGGCCTTTGATGCTGTTTCAATTGAAATTTTTAATACTGAGATCAATAGGTAAGACTATCATGGGATCCAGAGCAAAGTCAAATAAATGAGGTACAGATCAGCTACACTCCAACAGGATGACAGAAGAGGCTCAAGGGGCTGAACAGCATTCTCCTGTTCAATGTTGTATATTTAATAAATGTTTATATTCATCCAGCGAGATATAAGTACATGTGCAGCAACATGGCTTATTATTGAAGGGGAACATTCTACAAAGTTTCGGTGTGGGTCTGAGACTGAACAGAGAGAATGCAACTGCGGTTTTTGTAACTGGGAATGCTTGGAATAAATATAGACAGCACGATATATTATAAACAATGTCAAATTATTTTGTTACCAACCCGGAGGTATCATGAGGAAAAAGCAATTCATCACTGTATACAAATCATATTCGTGGAGGTAATCTTACAGAGGTGTACAAAATCATGAGGAGAATAGATAGTGTGAATGCACAGTCTTTTACCCACAGCGTCAGGGAATCAAGACCCAGAGGACATAGGTTGAAGGTGAGAAGGGAAAGATTTAATAGGAACTGAGCTCAGCAGTAAAGTTGCTGCCTCACAGCGCCAGAGACACTGGTTCGATCCTGACCATGGGTGCTTGTCTGTGTGGAGTCTGTACGTTCTCCCCTTGACCTTCGTGGCTTTTCTCCGGGATCTGCGGTTTCCTCCCACTCTCCAAAAGACGTCCAGGTTTGTAGGTTAATTGGTTTGGGTATAATTGTGAATTGTCACCAGTGTGCGGAGGATAGTGTAAGTGTTCGGGGGTCGCTGGTCGGCACGGACTCAATGGGCCAAAGGGCCTGTTTCCAAAGCTGTATCGCTAAACCTTAAACTGAACTTAACTAAAATCAGTGATAACAATTTCCACGCAGAGGGTGGTGGGTAAATGGAACAAGCTGCCAGAGGAAGTAGCTCAGGCAGGTGCAATAACAATGGGATTTGGACAGGTGCATGGATCGCAAAGGTTTAGAGGGATATGGGACAGTCGTGGGCAATTGTGATTAGCTTAGATGAGGCATTGGCATGGTTGGGATAGGCTGAAGGGCCTGTGCCGGTGCTGAATGACTCCAGTATTTTAAATGGGTTTAGGGAGATCTACAGGCTCTGCTCTGGAGGGCAGTGTACGTTTTGTTGGGGAGTGGGGTAGAAGTGGCCAGTGGAGTGGAATGAGAGTCAATAAGATGTTCAAGGTAAAGCTGAACATGAATATGTATATTGTGGTCACTGGTGGCCATATAGGTCATTTGATCCAATGATAAATATTCCTGTTTACAAGGATAAAGAACACACTGGGATATGATATTGATTTTGTAAGTGGGCTGAAGAATTTTGTTCACAGGTCTGAGCACCTAATTATAGGAATAAAGCATAAAACTGGCAACAACAGAGAGGATCCACCTCACAAGGCTCACAGCTGTGAAGATAGGCACAAAAAGCTGGAGTAACTCAGCGGGTCAGGCAGCATCTCTGGAGAAAAGGGACAGATGACATTTCGGATCTGGATCCTTCTTCAGACTGAGAGTCAGTGGATTGGACAACGTGAGATATAGACGGTGATATGGAGAGATATAAAACTAATGAATGAAAAACATGCCGAAACATATCAATGAAGAGATGACGATGATCAGACATTCGGGAGTAATGCCCACCAGGATGGTCATCACTAAGGGTCCCGTCACATCCATTCCGCACTGGGTCTGCTGTTGCTGGGGAACTGTGCTTTCTCATCTGAAGAACAAAATCAAGGCTGGCGGGAGGGGGGTAGAAGGTAAATCTGAAATCTGCTTTTGTAGCAGGTGCTTTAAAGTGGCAGAAGCTTCTAAACCTCCTCCAACAGTTCATACAAATAATGTACCGAGTTGAACAGCCTTTCATAAACCGTTAACTCCAGTGGTTCATAACCTTGTTGGCATACGTATACACATACGCAAACCGAATACTGTGTGTGGTATGCACCTTTGTTAGGTTCCGAAAAATGGGCTCAACAAATGGATATGTTATTTATGACCCCCTCATGTCCCCGGTAGAGCCCCAAATGACCCTCCCCCATGAGGGTCCCGACCCGCAGGTGAAGAACTGCTTTACCTCATCCATTGCTCCACCATAGTCTGCAATATTAAAGCTAATTTGCTTATATTTCATTACCACTCTCCACGGACCAATTCCATTAACACCAAAGCCTACACAAGCACATAATTATTGATCGTACATGACCAAGTAAAAACTCGATTTAACAATAGCGTGTAAGTGAAGTGCAATGCACATTTCTGTGCTGTTGCCAGGTAGACTCTGGCCTGTCTGTTTACATTGGTATAATCGGCATCATGTTGTGGATGGGTCTGGTGTGTATACAAATTAAATTGAATTGAATTGAATACATTTTATTAGCCAAGTATGTACACATACAAGGAATTTGCCTTGGTGCTCTGCTCGCAGGTCACAACACGATATAGAGTAAACAATTAAGAATAACTCATTATAATTTAAACATGTGAAGAATGAAATAAAATACCAGAGCACAAGGAGGCTCCAGATTTTTGGCTGTTGAGTAGAGCGACTACTCGTGGAAAAAAGCTGTTTTTATGTCTGGCTGTGGCAGCTTTGACAGTCCGGAGTCACCTTCCAGAGGGAAGTGATTCAAAGAGTTTGTGGCCTGGGTGAGAGGAGTCAGAGATGACCTTACCCGATCGCTTCCTGGCCCTTGCAGTGTACAGTTCGTCGATGGGGGGAAGGTTGCAGCCAATAACCTTCTCGTCCTATCGAACGATACACTGCAGACTCTGAATGTCGTGCTTGGTGGCTGAGCCAAAGGTGAGGACAGGCTCTATGATGCCAGTATATAACTGGACCATCATTGCCTGTGGCAGATTATCATTTCTCAGCTGCCACAGAAAGTACATCCTCTGTTAGGCCTTTTTCGATTGTGGAGTTAATGGTGGCCTCCCATTTAAGGTCCCTGGAGATGATGGTTCCAAGGAACTTAAATGACTCCACAGATGTGACTGTGGTGTTGTTGATGGTGAGTGGGGGGAGAGGAGGGGGAGCTCTCCTAAATGAAGCAAGACTTGGACACTTTCCAGGTCTGGACTGATTGGTGCCAAATAACATTCAATTTAATGCTGAGATACAGCTCGGAAGCAAGCCCTTCGGCCCAGAGCCCACAGCCCACTGAGTCCATATAACCATATAACAATTACAGCACGGAAACAGGCCTTCTCGGCCCTTCCAGTCCATGCCGACCATTCATTTTCCCCTAGTCCCATCTACCTGTACTCAGACCATACCCCTCCATTCCCTTCCCATCCATATACCTATCCACTTTACTTTTAAATGTTAAAATCGATCCTGGCTCTACCACTTCTGCAGGAAGATCATTCCACACAGCCACCACTCTCTGAGTAAAGAAGTTCCCCCTCATGTTACCCCTAAACTTCTGTCCCTTAATTCTCATGTCGTGCCGTCTTGTTTGAATCTTTCCTACCCTCAATGGGAAAAGCTTATCCACGTCAACTCTGTCTATCCCTTTCATCATTTTAAAGACCTCAATCAATCCCCCCTTAACCTTCTGCGCTCCAAACAATAAAGACCTAACTTGTTCAACCTTTCTCTGTAACTTAGTTGCTGGAACCCAGGCAACATTCTAGTAAATCTCCTCTGTACTCTCTCTATTTTGTTGACATCCTTCCTATAATTAGGCGACCAAAATTGTACACCATACTCCAGAATTGGTCTTACCAATGCCTTGTACAATTTCAACATTACTTCCCTACTCCAATATTCAATGCTCTGATTTATAAAGGCCAGTACACCAAAAGCTTTCTTTACCACCCTATCTACATGCGATTCCACCTTCAGGGAACTATGCACAGTTATTCCTAGATCCCTCTGTTCCACAGCATTCCTCAATTCCCTACCATTTACCATGTACATCCTTTTTTGATTTGTCCTGCCAAGATGTAGCACCTCACACTTATCAGCATTAAACTCCATCTGCCATCTTTCAGCCCACTCTTCCCAATGGCCCAAATCTCTCTGTAGACTTCGAAAATCTACTTCATTATCCACAGCACCCCCTATCTTAGTATCATCTGCATACTTACTTATCCAATTTTCCACCCCATCATCTAGATCATTGATGTACATGACAAACAACAGTGGACCCAACACAGATCCCTGAGGCACCCCACTGGTCACCGGCTTCCAACCTGACAAACAGCCATCCACCATTACTCTCTGGCATCTCCCATTCAGCCACTGTTGAATCCATCTTGCTACTCCGCCATTAACACACAAAGATTGAACCTTCTTAACCAACCTTCCATGGGGAACCTTGTCAAAGGCCTTACTGAAATCCATATAGACAACATCCACTGCTTTACCCTCATCAATTTCCCTAGTAACCTCTTCAAAAAATTCAAGAAGGTTTGTCAAACATGACCTTCCAGGCACAAGTTGTTGTGTTCAAGTTGCCCAGCGCTCCCCACACCCTAACACTATCCTACACACTAGGGAAAATATACAATTATATCAAACCAATTAACCTACCAACCTGTACCTCTTTGGAGTGTGGGAAGAAACCGGAGTTCCAGAGAAAACCCACGTAAGTCACGAGCAGAACGTACAGACTCCGTACAGACAAGCACCCATAGTCAGGATCGAACCGGGTCTCTGGCGCTGTGAGGCAGCAACTCTACCACTGCGCCACCGTGCTGCCCAGAAGTGCCAGCCAGTGGTGATATCCAGCAAGGGAAAGTCCAGCCATCACCCTTGACGTTCATTGGCATTACTATCACTGAACACCCCACCAGCAATATCACTGACCTGACACTGAAATTGAGTTTATTCCCAGCTGTTATCAGGCAATTGAACCATCCTCGCACCTACTAGAGAATAGTCCTGACCCCACATCTACCTCATTGCAGACCATCTGCCCACCTTTAATCTTGCAGAGTCTTTTCACTGACTGAATAGCACGCAGCAAAAAAAACTTTTCACTGTACCTCAGTACACGTGACAATAAACTCAACTAAACTAAACTGAGGGGGCTGAGGGGTGATCGTATAGAGGTGTATAAAATCATGGGGAATAGATAGGCTGAGTCTTTTTCCCAAGTTAAAGGAATCAAGAACTAGAGAGCACAGGTTTAAGGTGAAAGGGGAAAGATTCAATATGTAGCTGATGGGGAACTTTCTCCCACGAAGGATGGTGGGTATACGGAGCAACCTGCTAGAGGAGGTAGTTCAGGCAGGTACTATAACAATATTTAAAAGTCACTGGGATCGGAAAGGTTTAGAGGAATATGGGCTAAACATGGGTATAGGGGATTAGTTTAGATGGGGCACCTTGGTCAGCATGAAGTAGTTGGGCCGAATGGCCTGTTTCTGTACTGTGTGACTCAATGAATCTTTGACGATAGAGATAGATTTAGCTCTTAGGGCTAATGGAATCAAAGGATATGGGGAGAAGGCAGGAACGGGGTACAGATATTGGATGATCAGCCATGATCATATTGAATGGCGGTGCAGGCTCGAAGGGCCGAATGGCCTCCCCCTGCACCTATTTTCCGTTTACATGTTTCTATGATGAACGTCCTCCTCTGTGGTGAAGGAATGTCGTCACATTATGGATAGAGATATTCATGCGCAAGACGGTGACAACTTGGTTCACATCCAATGTGAAGAATTGTATAATCTGTTTTTTCAAGAAGCCTCAGAAGAATTCCTTTGAATCTTACAGAGCTGAAAATGTTATTGTATAAAAGAAACTGCCCAACTTTATGGAAGTTTCCGCGTTGCAAGTTCTTTAATGTAACGTTGCCAGCAGCCAATAAAGAGACCGTTTCATATTTAATGGCAACACTCTCCTGCTGTCCATCCGCGCTGGCATCTCAGTAGTGTGGTGCAGCACAGACAACCATAGAACATTAACACAAGGAGGCCATTCAGTCCATCGAGTCTCTGTGAGCTGAAGGGCTTCCTAGTCTCATCCCCCAACCTATCACGTCAAACGCAAGATGCAAAAGCTTGAAGGCACCTGCCATGAGATTCAGAAACAGCTTCTTCCCCACAGTTATCAGACTTCTGCATGGTCGTCTCATAAGCTCGCCTGTTGGTGACCCTTGGACTTTGCTGGCTTTACCTCGAACTAAGCGTTATTCCCTCATCACATATCTATACACTGTAAATGGCTTGATTGTAAGCATGCATTGTCTTTCTGGTGACTGGGTAGCACGCAACAAAAACTTTTCACTGTACCTACATGTGACAATAAACTAAACTGTGTAGAACTGTGTAGTTTGATCTCCCAACCAACCACATTGTGGGCCTTGCACTTTTTTCTATCTGCACTTTCTCTGTAACTGGAACACTATAACACTGTAACATAATATTCTCCACTCTGGTATTCTTCTCTTTGCCCGACCTGTTGTAGTTGTGTATGAAGTGATTGTTCCCACGTGTGGTATGATTTGGCTGGACAGCACTCAAACAAAACTTTCCACCGTATCCATGACAATAACAAACCAATACCAATACCAAATCCTTCGATTAATCCCTTTAAATCCATGCTTCATGAGTCTTGTTCCCTCCAGCATGAGAAAAAATTCCTGCAACAAGGAACTTATTAACTTGATAACATCTCGGTTCAGTTTCTTCTTCAGACTCCAACATTACAAAGAAAAAGCCCAACGCATCCAATCTTTCCCCATCGCCAACGTGTTTCAGCGCAAGTCCGTCTGCAGAGTCTCCCCTGCTCCCTCTCCAGAGACGACACTGATCCCACTGTGCAGAACACAAACCCCTCTAACCATCTACATTGCCGCAAGAGGAAGAAGATCCATTCTCTAATCTTCACTCTCGGCTGCTCTGAAGAATCCATTGAACCTCCCCATGAGGCAGCCACGGGCAAGTCTCCAGCAGGAACCTCTCAGAGTTTATATTGGCAAGACATAAATTGGTCTGAAAGTACATGTCGGCACTAAGGTCACCCATTCCTTCTCTCCAGAGATGCTGCCTGTCACGCTTACTTGTGGTGAGTAATTTAGCGATACTGCACGAAACAGGCCCTTCAGCCCACCAAGGCTGCGCCGACCAACGATCCCAATGCATTAACACTATGCTACACACACTAGGAACAATTTACAATTTTACCAAGCTAATTGACCTACAAACCTGTACATCTTTGGAGTGTGGGAGAAAACCAGACCTCCTGGAGACAACCCAACCAGTACAAGCTCCGTACAGAAAAGCACCCATAGTCAGGACCGAACCGGGTTTCGGGCGCCTGTCCCACTTAGGAAAACTGAACGGAAACCTCTGGAGATTTTGCGCCCCACCCAAGGTTTCCGTGCGGCTCCCGGAGGTTCCTGGAGGTTTTTGTCAGTCTCCCTAATGGTCGAAAGTGGTTTCCGTTTTAAAAATCGGTGATTTTTTAGCCGAAGCCGGTTGCGATGCTAGTTGAAGGTGGTTGCCGGAGGACAAAAACCTGCGGGAACCTCCGGGAACCGCACGGAAACCTTGGGTGGGGCGCAAAGTCCAGAGGTTTCCGTTTAGGTTTCCTAAGTGGGACAGGGGCATAAGGCAGCAACTCTACCGCTGCGCCACCGTGCCACCCTATACGGCTCCATGTTCTATGAACCTGCTCTTAATGTGATTGAGGAGAATAACCTGACGTACAACTGCCTGCAAAAAGCTCAAAGACCACCCTGGAATACCTCTCTGATGATGATGTATGCTTGCAACAAACACTATTAGTGCGAGGGAAATTCATTCATGGTCTCCTCAGATTTCAAGCATCAGCTCTAAAGAGGTTTGTGAATGAAGGATTTGCAATCTCCACTGACAAATAGAAATTCAACCCCAACAACACACAAACACTGATCTGCTGTAAACATTCATGCGAGTGGGACTGATGGAAAGATTTAAGGTACATGCTGTCGTAAACCATGTAACCTGATTCCGAGGCATTCGATTCAAGAGTGAGGCCATGTCCACTCTTGGCTGGGCACTAAACATTCCTCAGCAACTATTGTGACGAAGAGCCTGGCCAATGGTTCATGTTCGAGCAACATCACCAAAAATATTTCACCAGTCTGAGATTTATATTAGTGATAAGCAGACGATGGCTTTGCTAAACTCTTTTTACAGTGCGGCACGGTGGCGCAGCGGTAGAGTTGCTGCCTCATAGCACCAGAGACCCAGGTTTGATCCTGACTACAGGTGTACTGACTTTGTACATTCTCCCCGTCACCTGCGTGGGTTTTCTCCAGGAGTCAAGTCAAATCAAGTCACTTTTATTTCTATAGCACATTTAAAAAACAACTCTCGTTGACCAAAGTGCTTTACATTGGTGGAGGTACTAACGTTATACAACAGTGGTTCATAGATTAAGTACATAAATAAATGCATACATATAGCCCTCCCTCAGAGGACGTCAAGAAAGGCTCGAGAGTAAAGATGTGTTTTAAGTCTCGACTTAAAAGTCGAAGGAGGGGGCAGTTCTGATGGGAAGGGGGATGCTGTTCCACAGTCTAGGAGCTGCAACCGCAAAGGCGCGGTCGCCCCTGAGCTTATGCCTAGATGCTTATCCCTGGATGTTCAGTAACCCCAAGTCGGCCGATCTGAGGGACCTGGATGGAGGTGCTGTGGTGGGTAAGCAGTTTCAGTTTCCTCCAGTTTCCACACTCCAAAGACATACAGGTTTGTAGGCTAATTGGCTTGGCAAAACTGTAAATGGTCCCTAGTGTGTAGGATAATGCTAGTGTACAGGGATCGCGGGTCAGCGCAGACTCGGTGGGCCGAAGGGCCTGTTTCCACGCTGTATTTCTAAACTAAACTAAAGATGACATATGGCAGTGGTCATTCCTGGACCCTTGAAACCACCGGGTATTTTCTGACGTGAATCTCATTTGCGTGCTGGTTACAATTTCAGCATCAGACACACGCTCCATCTACACTGCACGCTGCCTCAGGAAAGCAGCCAACATCATCAAGGACGACTTACATCCTGGTCATTTCAGGTACCAGGTAAAGCACGTACCACCAGATTCAAGACCAATTCCTTCCCCGCTGTCATCGGATTACTGAACAGTCCTCTCATAGCCTAGGGTGTAGTACTAATCTTCCAGCCTACCACATATGGACATTGAACTTTTTCCTACCTGCAATTTCTCCATAACTGTAACACTACATCAGTTGATCTTGTGCATAACTTGATTGCACTTACGTATAGTAGGATTTGACTGGATAGCATGTAAAAAACTATCTCGGTACACATGACAATAATAACGAATTAAATTCCCTCAATACTCAAAAGAAAGTTCTCTGAGAAAGTATATCGAAGGATGCGCTGGTCTCCCGGCCAGTTAATATGCATTGGTATGGTAGGAGGTTCATTAGTTCATGTGATAGGAGCAGAAGTAGGCCATTCGGCCTATCAAGTCTACTCTGTCATTCAATCATGCCTGATCTATCTCTCCCTCCTAACCTCATTCTCCTGCCTTCTCCACATAACCCCCGACACCCAAACTAATCACGAATCTAACTATCTCTGCCTTAAAAATACCCATTGACTTGGCCTCCACAGCCATTTGTGGCAATGAATTCCACAGATTCACCAGCCTCTGACCAAAGAAATTCCTCCCCATCTCCTTCTTAAAGGAGCGTCCTTTAATTCTGTGGCTAAGGCCTCTGGTCCTGGACTCTCCCACTAGTGGAAACATCCCCTCCTCATCCACCCTACCCAGCCTTTTCTTCACTGTGCATAGATTGGCAACTAAGTTTTCCAAATTACAGCAGTGACTTTTCTCCATGGGCTGTGAAGAAACTTTTTGGATGTCCAGTGGATGAAACGTGCAGACCGTGCCGGTCTATCCCATGTTGGTAGCAGGGCAACACAAGGCAAAGGCCACTTTAGTCTTCATGAGAAACACCAGGAGGGATGGGAACATTGACTTTCTTCAATTCAACAGCGACCATAATGAAAACTCACCTCACTGAAAATTACACTTAGAATGAAATGCCTCGTTCCAACAGGTCGGGCGAACACATATTGAAGATCATTTCGGAGAGTAATAATCAAGGATCTATTGGTAAAAGAAATGAAATGGCTCATCTATCATAGTTGTATTTAATTTTAATATGATGGATGATTTAAAGGGACGGGTTCACTTAAAGTGTTCGGTCTCACCAGTCCCTCATATGTGGGCTCTGTTTCCATTCTGTAACCAAGTATTAAACCTTTCCAACTGAATGGGCAGCGGGGAGTGCAGGACTAACACAGGACAATGATGAATGAGGTAATATTTATCAACCTTTGTGAAAAATATTTTATTAAGTATTGATTTATTTTATTTTTACATCACGTCAGTGATCTCAAATATTCGCGGGCACAGTTTGATGGGGGGTTGAAGATGGATGTCTTTTTAAAGGATGGCAATGATACAGAGAGAAAAATAACTTTATCCCTTGAGCGGTCTCTGGGTTGATAATGTGCCAGCAACTGGCTGGAGATGCATTGGATCACCCAATCCACCCCCTGAATCACCACAAACGCTACTCACGATACCTCAGTACACGTGACAATAACAGTCTCAACTAAACGTATTACTGTTAACAGCACAGAATATAGAACGGCACACACAGGCCTTTAGGTCCACAATGGTTTTGCCGGACATGATACTAAGATATGATCAGTTCAGTTTAGAGATACAGCGCAGATACAGGCAATAGACAATAGACAATAGACAATAGGTGCAGGAGTAGGCCATTCGGCCCTTCGAGCCAGCACCGCCATTCAATGTGATCATGGCTGATCATCCCCAATGTACCCCGTTCCTGCCTTCTCCCCATATCCTCTGACTCCTCTATTTTTAAGAGCCCGATCTAGCTCTCTCTTGAAAGCATCCAGAGAACCTGCCTCCACCGCCCTCCACTGAGGCAGAGAATTCCACAGACCCCTTTGGCCCAACAGGTCTGTGCCAACTAGTGACCCCTTACTTCCACATTAACACTTCCATAGACAGTCTAGGGACACCTTTTTTACATATATACCAAGACAATTAATCTACAAACCTGTAAGTCTTTTGAGTGCTGGAGGAAACCGAAGATCTCTGAGAAAACCCACGCAGGTCACGGGGAGAACGTACAAACTCCGTACAGGCAAGCATCGGAAGTCAGGATCGGACCCGGGTTTCTGATGCTGTAAGGCAGTGGCTCTACCGCCAATGGGCCGGCCTAGCTAATAAGCGAATCGTATAAGCATAAGCTAATCTCCACTGCCTGCACGTGATCCATATCCCTCCAATACCTTCTGGGACCAGCACTCAGGAACGCCTGGCTTGGCCGCCATCTTAGATGCTATCTGCGGAAAAGCAAAGAGTTTAGATCAATGTGGGTCGAATGATGGCCAGTGCGGCTAGTGTACATGGGGCATCTTGGTCAGCATGGGCGTGTTGGGCCGAAGGGCCATAACGGGCCGAAGGGCCTGTTTCCATGCTGCATGTCTCTATGACTCCATGAGATGTGTGCGGTCGCAGGGAGGAAACTATCAGACCATCAGGAGCTGACTTTGGAGTTGAGGGCAGTCAACAAACACACACCCTAGGCCTACACTGACCACACTGGCTGGCATTGGGTATAACCGTGTTAAAGTGATGTTAACTCACTGTCATTTTGTGCCCCATTTATGCCACTGGCAGATTAATTGTTCCAGATTGTGCCACTTAGAAACTGACAAATATTACAAGAACCACAAGCCAAAACGCCCTTATATAACTGGCCTGCCTTCCCATTCTGCGCAGCTTTATGCATCACGGGAGCAAAACACAACTTTCCACAATTTCTAGCAGCAATGCTCTTTCCAAAAGAGCTGATAAAAGATTGTCCTGGCCATAATCTTGTGCCCTTAAACCCCTCCTGTTTTCCTGCTATCATAGACTTTGCCAACTGTGTCAGAGGTTGTGGGGAGAAGGCAGGAGAATGGGGTTAGGAGGGAGAGATAGATCAGTCATTATTGAATGGTGGAGTAGACTTGATGGGCCGAATGGCCTGATTCTACTCCTTTCACTTATGACCTTATGCATTGTCCCCTCTGCACTCCACTCGCCCCACCAGGACCACACCTAGTATTATCTGATTGGATTGGGTGGCACGCAAAACTAAGCTTTTCACTGCACTTCCAAAAAAGACACAAAGTGCTGGAGGAACTCAGCAGGTCAGGCAGCATCTCTGGTAAACACGGAGAGGTGAGATTCCAGGTCGGGACCCTTCCTCAGACTGATTATTGGGGGGGGGGGGGGAGAAGAAACTGGAAGACGGGGGGGGGGGTGCAGGAATGAGCATGTCAGGTAATAGGTTCATATAGGTGAGGTGGAGGTGGGGGGGAGGGTGTGGCAGATAGATGGAATAAGGCCAACGATATAAAGACAGCAGTTGTGAGACAAAAGGATTGAAGAGTTGCAAAAGGTAAAGCTTGAGGAAGGAATGTAAAGGTGGAAGGGGAGGGGGAGGGGAGATATAAGTGTGAGTCTATGTGGGGCATGGTGGGGGGTGGGGGGGGGAGATGGGGGGGGAAGGGGGATTATGGGGGAAGAAGGAGAGATGTGGTGGTTCTTTGTTTTTTCCGAATTTGGAGAATTCATTATTCATGCCGTTGGATTGTAAACTACCCAAGCGGAATGTCACTCTTCCTCCAAACTGGTGGCAATATTAAACCTAAACCTGAATCTTCTACGTACATCAGAATATCACAAAGCTATACACGTTAAAAAAAAGAGTGGGTTTTATCGTCCTTCCCCATCTAATCGCATCCCAAAGATCTTTGTAGCTAATATAACACTTGTGAAGTGTGATTACTGTGGCAACAACAGCCCATTGGCAAACAGTAAAAGCTTGCACAAACAGAGATGTGATAAAGGACAGATAATCTGTTCTGGTGTTGTTGACTGAGGACTAAGAAGTGGCCGGATTCTGGGGGAAGCTGCCTGCTCTTCAGATTGTGTCGAGACACATCCGCCTGGGAGTGTGAGTGCTCGCTGTAATGGCAGCAGCCTGTGGGGACTCTGTATCTGTCTGCATCTGTCCAGGACGGCACGGTGGCGCAGCGGTAGAGTTGCTGCCTCACAGTGCCAGAGACATGGGTTTGATCCTGACTACATGGAGTTTGTACGTTCTCCCTGTAACCGCATGAGTTTTCACCGGGCGCTCCGGTTTCCTCCCACGCCCCGTGGTCATGAATGTTTGCAGGTTAATTGGCTTTGGTAAAGTTGTAAATTGTCCCCACATTGTGTGTGTAAGATGGTGTTAGTGTAGGGGGTGATCGCTGGTTGGTGCAGACTTGGTGGGCCGAAGGGCCTGTTTCCATGCTGTATCCCTCAAGGCGAAGGCCTAATAAGGGCCTGTCCCACGTAGGCGATTTTGTCACAGCAGCTCGTCGAAAATTTTCAACATGTTGAACATCCAGCGAAGACCAGAAAAAGGTACGACTCTTTGGGTGACTACTCACGGCCATGCAGGCGTCACCCTGCAACGTGTCACCACGAGACGCCTGTTTGGCGGTGGGCAGTCGCCCAAAGAGTCGTACCTTTTTCTGGTCTCCGCTGGATTTTCAAGTTTGAAAAATGTTCGGCGACCTGCTGTGACTATGACGGGTGCCGGCAAGCCGACGAAAAAAAACACGTAATCACAACAGGCCCTTTAAGATTCTAAAAATGAAAGAATTTTAGATTCAGATCTGATTCATTTGTTGCTATGTACACCAGGTGCAATAAGATTTCTTGTTTGCATTCAGCTCATTGAGTGCAGAGCATACAGTACGTGATAATGACAGGTACAGCAACAAATAAGAGTGCAAAGCCAGCAGAATGGTGCGGAAAGATTGTGGTACAATCTGAAGTAGTGCAAACAAATATATCGAAGTACAATAACGGAATGGCTGAATGCGGTCATGTGAAGAGGAAGAGTACTCTTGCAGGACCGAGCGCCACAGGAGATCCTTCTTCCCGGTGGCTATCAAATGTTACACCTCCTACCACTTCTGTCGTGGGGTAGACTGAGACTGACTCCCCTCCCCATCCCCCCCCCAAATCTTTGCATATCCCCCAAGCCTCTCCACTCGTCATTTTAATTTCATGTTTCACGTATTTTGTTTTTATGACTGTTATTGACAATAGACAATAGACAATAGGTGCAGGAGTAGGCCATTTGGCCCATCGAGCCAGCACCACCATTCAATATGATCATGGCTGAGCATCCAACTCAGTATCCTGTACCTACCTAGGGTTCCCAACTTAGGGTAAATTTACACCCCAAGGGGTAAATTAGTTGATTCGTGGTTCGTACGTATATTTTCTAATTGACAGTTTGTGTTTGGTTCTGGTATACCGGTATCTGCTCATCATCAGTTGTTCAATATTGTTTAATTGTTCATTGTTTAATAGTACATAACATTGTTATGTGGCATTAAAGTTTGTTGGGGTAAACAGGACAAAAAAGGTTGGGAACCCCTGCTCTAAGAACTATATCTAACTCCCTCTTGAATACATCCAGTGAATTGGTCTCCACTGCCTTCTGGTATGCACGCATACCGTATGCCTTCTTTACCACTCTATCTATTTTACGCTTGTTGCTAAACTGATCCAAGTTGCAGAGAATCCTTCCGCCAAGGAACCTTCTTCTTCTTCTTCTTGCGTGTGGCGTGCACAGCCTAACGTTGTCGGACAACTTGTTTTATTTGATCTTACTTGATTGTGCACGGCAGGTTGATTGCATTCGTCGAAACAGGGCGGACCACGTGAAGGTTGCAATCTCCCACCCCTGCCAGGGTACCAAAGAGGAGGGAGCTGGTGATGAGGGTCACGAGGAGAAAAGCCAACCAGGGACTCTACGTCCGCATCCTTCAAGGTTGGCTGTGGGAGGTGTCCCCGTGGCACAAAGGTGGCCGGACTGGGAGGGGGACGTCAGATCGTTGAACGATTCAGACAAAGACAACACTTGGAGGCCGTTGCAGCAGCCTGGAGCTCGCCTGGATCCGGCGCCAGTCCGTAAGACCTAGCACGGGGATGGGATTTTAGAAATGCCGCCAAATACCGCCAACTCAGAAAACAGTATCGCTGAGTTTTGCACATGTAACAAATAAAGCACCGTTGCTGGATTGCTAATTGCAGGAAGCTATGGACTCGGATCCCAAGATCGGTTTGTACATCAATTCTGTACATCAGTGTGCACTACTACAATCGCACTCATGTGCGCCTGGTCCTCTAAAGTTGCTGGTCAGCGGTGATATTTGGTGTGATCGGGCAGAATTAACACAGTTCCGAGTCTCCTGCGCTCTGGAAAGAATTACTCACTTTGGCCATTCATCCCGGAAGCACCTTGCACCTCGGCTGATCAACAGTAACAAGGACCCAATGATCCTTCCAGCTCACTGTCGCTATCTACAGTGAGATAAGTTCATAAGTTCTAGGAGCAGAATTAGGCCAGTCAGCCCATCATGTCTACTCCGCCATTCAATATAATTTTCCCTCTCAACCCCACTCTCCTGCCTTCACCCCATAACCCCTGACACCTGCACTAATCAAGAATCTGTCAATCTCTTGGCCATTGACTTGGCCTCCACAGCCGCCTGTGGCAATGAATTCCACAGATTCACCAGCCTCTGACTAAAGGGATTCATCCTCATCTCCTTTCTAAAGGTGTGTACATCCTTTTATTCTGAGGCTGTGCCCTCCGGTCCTCGACTCTCCCACCAGTGGAAACACCCTCTCCACATCCACTCTCTCGAGGCCTATCGCCGAGATGGATCACAGCGCCGAAGGAAAATGACTGAGATACGAGGCAGTTTGCGATTTGACCATCACAACAATGTTTCTCAGCTGCTTTTTGCAAGTGACAGATGGAAATTACTTGGTTTTATGCATTACGAGATAAAAGTCACAATAAAAATGCGACAAAATTGCTTGTCAAATTTTTGAAGTTCTTCTTTCAAGTGGACGTGATTCATTCTTTCACCGTACGTTCAGCTTAGAGAAATTGTTGATGGTTCCCACTGGCAATTACTCAGAGCAACTTCTATTTCTCAACTCTAAGTGCCTTACACAAAAGATATTAGCGTTGTGTGAGCACTTTAAAAGCATTCGACCTTATTTAACAACAGTCAGCTTTTGTTACCCGGCCTGTTATTTTTATTATTCTGCATCTTCTGCCGTCGAGGCGTCGGAGGCCTGGTAGAAGTGCTTGGAATCAACAATGTAAAGGAAGCTGTCACCAGCACGCCTTGGGAGCGATCCAGTGGGTGGGAGTTGTAATGCTTGCTGTAAATAGTAATTGAGGTGCCAACAAATCAATGGCGAACTTGCCCACAAACCACCGCTCGCTCAATGCCAACGCTGCCACATACAGACAGCCTCTGTCATGTCTCATTTGGTTTCCTTCCCCTACCCATAATAGATATTTTCCCAAAATCCACAGGGTTATTCCATAGTACTGCTTTTGTTTAAAAAAGTGCCCCGGTTCGGATGTCCTTTCGTTTGAAAGTGCAGAGTGAAACATAGAAACATGGAAATTAGGTGCAGGAGTAGGCCATTCGGCCCTTCAAGCCTGCACCGCCATTCAATATGATCATGGCTGATCATCCAACTCAGTATCCCGTACCTGCCTTCTCTCCATACCCTCTGATCCCCTTAGCCACAAGGGCCACATCTAACTCCCTCTTAAATATAGCCAATGAATGGGCCTCAACTACCCTCTGTGGCAGAGAGTTCCAGAGACCCACCACTCTCTGTGTGAAAAAAGTCCTTCTCATCTCGATCCTAAAGGATTTCCCCCTTATCCTTAAGCTGTGACCCCTTGTCCTGGAGCTCCCCAACATCGGGAACAATCTTCCTGCATCTAGCCTGTCCAACCCCTTAAGAATTTTGTAAGTGAGATAGAGTGAATTCAGAATTAAAGGAGGTATTAGGAAATGTAGTTTCCAAGAAGTGTTCCATTTTATACCTGGGTAATATAACTACAGTGGTGCTGAAGGAAGACCATTACTTGGATAAAACCCTACTCACAGCTGGCAGAAAGGCCATTACAAGAAACTGGCTTGGAGCGGATGCACCCAGACTTAGACAATGGTTCGACATCGTACAGAAAATATTTGTGATGGAGAAAACGACATTCTCTAAGAGTGAAAGACGACGAGTTTAACAAAAAATGGGAAAAATGGATTAGGTATAGAAATAAAGACATCAACACTGTATAATTTTATTGACAATAATATGTTATTGGAAAATGCTTTAATAAGAAACGAGTTCTGTATACTGCATCGTTAATTGCAAACTGAACCCCCTGCTGCACTGTTGTACGTTTCACTGCTTTGTTGTATGTTTCATTGTTATATTTGCGTTTTATTTGTGTACGCATAAAACCAATAAAAATTAAAGTGAAAAAAAAGAAAGTGCAGAGGTTAGGGGAGGTGCATCTCACAAGTAAATATCGGCAGCAACATTTATTTTGTTGAGTTTAATTTCGTTTAGGGATGCAGTGTGGAAACAGGCCCTTCGGCCCATTGAGTCTGCACCGACCAGTGATCCCCGCACATTAACACTATCCCGCACACTAGGGGCAGTTTACATTTATAACAAGCCAATTAGCCTGCAAACCTGTATGTGTGGGAGGAAACCGAAGATCTAGGGGAAAACCCACACAGTCACGGGGAGAACGTACAAACTCCGTACGGGCAGCAGCCCTAGTCGGGATCGAACACGGGCCTCAGGCGCTGCAGCTCTACCGCTGCGCTACCGTGCCGCACTTGTCCTGGACTAACTTCTCCCTATAGCTCGGGTCCTCAATTCCTGGCAGCATCCTCGTAAATCTTCTCTGCATCCTTCTCTGCTTTAAAAACACCCAATACCTTGCCCCCCAACGCCTTCTGTGGTGACGCATCCCACAGATTCACCTCCCTCTGGCTAAAGTAGGCTGTAGCGGCTTGAGCACTCAAGATAATTGGGGGTGGTTGACATTCTGTTTGAAAGATTGAGGAATTGAGGACTTTGTGGAATTGGCATAAAAGAGGTGCTGAGACCTCGGATTGAGGAGCCATCTTGACATAGAGGGGGTACAGAGAAGGTTCACCAGACTGATTCCTGCGATGTCAGGACTTTCATATGAGCAAAGACTGGATAGATTCGGCTAGTACTCGCTAGAATTTAGAAGATTGAGGGGGGATCTTATAGAAATTTACAAATCTCTTAAGGGGTTGGACAGGCTAGATGCAGGAAGATTGTTCCTGACATTGGGGAAGTCCAGAACAAGGGGTCGCAGTTTAAGGATAAGAGGGAATTCCTTTAGGACAGAGATGAGGACATCACCCATTCCTTCTCTCCAGAGATGCTGCCTGTCCCGTTGAGTTACTCCAGCATTTTGTGTCTATCTTCCCTCGAAACATTTCCTATCCAAGTCCAATAAGACTAACATGTCCAACTTTCTTCCTTTCTCTCCTAATCTCTGGAACATATTAACTGATGCAAATTATAGGCTGTGACAAGGTGTGAGAGTATTTAGACGTCTAAATGCCAGATTAGTTATTTTTTCTTACTGACAGCTCAATACTTTCTCTGACTCACATCCCACTTGAAGCAGATGTGTAAAGTGATTATCAGGTTCAGGAAGGAAATGCTGGCAGTGAATATTTCACCTCAGGCGGTGATTCAAACGGCAGAAGGGCCGTTTGGCAGGAAGGGGCCTCTTCACCCAGCGAAGGACAGGGACAGGGACAAGGTTCTATCCCTGCCAACCCCAGGTGCCAATCAGAGCTCAACCTGACACTCGCTTCCCAGAGTCAGAGCGTGGTGAGTTCACGTCCGCAGTGTGTAGGTTAGTGATCCAGCGCAGAAGCAGGCCCTTCGGCCCACCGAGTCCGCCCTGACCTGCCATCCCTGTACACCAACACTGTCCTGCACACTCGGTACAACTTACAACCAACGCCAATTAACCTACAAACCTGTACATCTTTGGACCCCAGAGCACCCGGAGAAAAGCCACAGCACCCGTAGTCAGGATCAAACCCAGGTCTCTGGCGCTGTAAGGCAGCAACTCTACAGCTGAGCCACCGAACTTAGTTGCATCCCCTTCCTCGAGGAGTTTGCTATCTTACATTTGACGCAGCCCAAGTGGAAAGTGCAAGAAACTAGGTCAATGTTTGAAAGCTGGGGCCGGCTTTGTGGGTTCACTACGTTGAAAGTGAGCTTTCCCCCAAGTCCATGTCCGTTGCTATTTTCCTCACCAGGGCCAGTAAAACTGACTGACAAGAGCCTTCAGAAGCTGGACGCTGGAGCTGAGAAGATTAGTGAGGATATTGCCAGGACTCGGGGTGCCTGAGCTATAAGGAGAGTTTGAGCAGACTTTATTCCATAGAGCGCAGGAGGATGAGGGTTGATGTTATAGAGGTGTATAAGCTCATGAGAGGGATAGATAGAGTAGTTGACACACTCTGGCCTCTCACACTATTGTGGCAACACAGAGGTTCAGCTGGTCGAGCCACTTCCTCACAGCACCAGAGACCTGGGTTTGATTCTGATCTTGGGTGCTGTCTGTGTGGAGTTTATACATTCTCCCAAAGACCGCATGGGTTTCCTCGCGATGCTGTGGTTTCCTCCCACATCCCAGAGATGTGCGAGTTAATTGTCTCTGTAAATTGTCTCTAATGTGTAGGGAGTAGAAGAGAAATTGGGCTAACATCGGACTAGTGTGAATGGATGATTGATGATCAGCTCAAACATGATGGGCTGAAGGGACTTTGTCCATGCTGAATCTCCACATGAGATTAAACATGAGGAAGCTCCAGCATTAGTCCAGAAACTCCGTTAGTCCAGCATTTTGTGTCTTATGTGGAAACCATCCATAGAATGACACAAAAAGTTGGAATAACTCATCGAGTCAGACAACATCTCTGGAGAAAGGGAACAGATGATATTTCGGGTCGAGACCCTTCTTCAGACTGAGAGTCAGGGGGAAGGGAAAGATTTGCAATCCAAAGAATGGTCTCAACCCGAAACGTCACCTATTCCTGTTCTCCTGAGATGCTGTCTGACCCACTGAGTTACTCCAGCCCTTTGTGTCTATCTCCATCGTAAACCAGCATCTGCAGTTCCTTCCTACACATTGTTTTATATATATATATATCTTCTCCGTGGATTGTCACCTTCTCGTGGTGGAGAACCTTGTGTGGACCTCAGATCCTGAGAGCGATGCCGTCTGGAGTGATGCTCCTGGTAGGTCACCAACCCATGGCGGTAAGGTCGAGTGGGAGGTCACCAACCAAGACCTCAACGGTGGAACAGGCGGAGGACGATTGCTGGGCTGACCTTAGTGGAGCGTCACAACGGCTGGGAAGGCAGATGAAGGCTGCAGCAGAAAAGGGTCTCCGGTCGTCTTGGATCCTGACCCAGATTTGTCATATATTTAATTTAATATTTAAGAGGGAGTTAGATGTGGCCCTTGTGGCTAAGGGGATCAGAGGGTATGGAGAGAAGGCAGGTACGGGATACTGAGTTGGATGATCAGCCATGATCATATTGAATGGCGGTGCAGGCTCGAAGGGCCGAATGGCCTACTCCTGCACCTAATTTCTATGTTTCTATGTTTCTATGTCAAGGACCGTGGGATGGCTGTCTGTGCACCAGTCTCCCCACGTTAAACAAAGTCACGCACAGGCGTCCTCCATACAGGGAATAGCACCCTGGAGGCACCCATGGTCAGCCACGATCAAAGGGGGCCTAAGAATGTTATGTATGTGCACTGGCGGGTATGTGTATATATAGACACTGAACTTTTTTTTTTCTCTCTGGTTTATCATATTGTTTGCAGTGTACCATGTTTACATATTCTGTTGTTGCTGCTGCAAGTAAGAATTTCATTGTACCATCTGGGACCCAGGACCATAAAACACTTTTGAATCTTGTCCATTCTTTGATGAGAGACATGCCTGACTGGAGAATTGGGACTCGTACTCAGTTTTATCAATTCTTAATATAAATTTGAACTTCACTATCCTCTCATTAGTGATCTAAGGCACAGACTTGCCTGCCCATCGCAGAGTTTGCCCATCATTTATTAATTCCGACGGAGAAGGAATTTTATCCACCCAGTAAGTTTGGTGGCACACAAAATGGAGATAGGCAACGTTTCGGCCCGAAACGTTGCCTATCTCCTTCGCTCCAAAGATGCTGCTGCACCCGCTGAGTTTCTCCAGCACGTTTTGTCTACCTTCGATTTTCCAGCATCTGCAGTTCCTTCTTTAACGGTAAGTTTGGTGAGCTGTTCCTCTAGACTACAGTTCCTGTATGGGAGGTTTTACTTGATAATGTATCATGCCCAGACAACACTCTCACCCAGAATCACAACATACGTACAATTTAATCCAATTTCTAACCTTGAAAACATTTCCAGGTACTTCTCTCTTTTTTTTTTTTCTTTTCTTCCAAAAACTTTATTCGACACAATCATACGGTACAACACATCGAAACATAATCAAAATAACGCTATATCAAAAAAAATCATTGTAGTACAGCAGTACATTCATTGTTTACAATACTCTCAACCCCACGCGGCGACCAGCGGTGACGGAAGGCCGTACTTCTCTCTCTCCCTCTCTCCCTCTTGTTAGATAGAGTTAGATCTCTAGGGGCTAGTGGAGCCAAGGGATTATGGGGAGAAGGCAGGCACGGGTTATTGATTGGGGACGATCAGCCATGATCCCAATGAATGGCGGTGTTGGCTCGAAGGGCTGAATGGCCTCCTCCTGCACCTTATTTTCTATGTTTCTATGTTTGTCTATCTCTCCCTTTTCGTTCTCTCTCCCACTCTCCCTCTCTCTCTCTCTCTCTCGTTCCCTTCTCCATCTCCCTCACACTCTCTCACCATCTCTCTCTCTCCCTCTCTCTCTCCCTCTCTCTCTCTCTCTCTCTCCCCCTCTCTCTCTCCCTCCCCTTTTTTTTTTCCTTTTCCAAAAACGTTATTCAACACAATCATATAATACAACACATCAAAACATAATCAAAAAAATCACACTATAACAAACAAATCATTGTAGTGCAACAGTACATTCATTATTTACAATACTCTCAACCCCACGCGGTGACCAGCGTTGACGGAAGGCCGCCAGAGTCCCCGTGGACACCGCATGTTCCCTCTCCAGGGACACACGTGCACGAACTTAGGCCCGAAAGAGGGGCAGGCAGCCGACTCTCTCTCTCCCTCCCTCTCATTCTCTCTCTCCCTCTCTCTCTCTCCCTCTCTCTCCCTCTCTTTCCCTCTCTATCTCCCTCCCTCTCTCACTCTTGCCCACTTTCTCTCTCTCTCCCTCCTCCTCTCTCTCTCCCTCCCTCTCTCCCTCCCCCTCTCTCCCTCCCTCTCTCACTCTCTTGCCCATTTTCTCTCTCTCCCCCTCTCTCTCCCTCCCTCTCTCTCTCTGTACTCTAACGCCAGCCCGTCATTGGAGAATATTACTCCTGATGACTGGGGCCACCGAGGGTGATGTGTACACAGTAATTGTGCCTTTCCAGGGAATTCTTTATGTAGTCTCCTAATGTACACACATCAAAGGGAGAAATGTAGACTGCGTTACATTTCAGAGAAAGATAGCACAAAACAAAATTGCCCTATATTCATTGTTCCAGGCTTTAATTAAAAGTGATTGCAGAGAACTTTAGAGAACGGCGTCTGATTGAAATGCCGACATAATGAGAGATATCCATCACCCATCTCGTGATCGCAACGTTGGAGCAGGTTTCTTTTATTGCTAGTTTAACTGGTGACAGTGATTAATTGTACATGTTGACTAATGAAAGAAGATGGATTATAAAACTCTGAATAAGAAATGTGGCTTGCACTGTGATGCTTGGCATCAGTGGCATCTGAGAAGCACTGGTGATAGTGAGGGAATGGAAGATGCCCGGGTCAGTGGAGGTAGGGTACAGAAAATGGGCAAAATGAACATTGACTTCTCTAACTTCAAGTGACCCTTGCTTTCCCCCTCTCTCCATCCCTGCCCAACGCTAGTTCTCCAATTAGTTCCACTGTCCTTTGTATTAAATTTACTGATTGTGTGTCTCCATGCCACCTTCCCCTCAGCTAACAATGAACCATTCGAATAAATTTGAATAAATTGCATTGAATACATTTTTATTAGCCAAGTATGTACACATACAAGGAATTTGCCTTGGTGCTCTGCTCACAAGTAACAACACGATATACAGTTGACAATTAAAAATATAACATTATAATTTAAACATGTGAAGAATGAAATGAAATACCAGAGCACAAGGACGCTACAGACTTTTGGTTATTGAGTACATCTACTGCTCGTGGGGAAAAAACGTTTTTATGTCTGGCTGTGGCGGCATTGACAGTCCGGAGTTGCCTTCCAGAGGGAAGTGATTCAAAGAGTTTGTGGCCAGGGTGAGAGAGGTCAGAGATGATCTTACCCGCTCTCTTCCTGGCCCTTGCAGAGTACAGTTCGTCGATGGGGGGGAAGGTTGCAGCCAACAATCTTCTCGACTGAATTTCTATATTTCCTTATCATTGTCTCCTTTGTTCTGTTGTTTTTACTCCTTATCCCTCCATATCTCGCCACTCCCTCTCCCCTGACTCTCAGTCTGAAGAAGAGTCTCGACACGAAACGTTACCCATTCTGCTGCCTGGCCTGCTGAATTACTCCAGCATTTTGCGTCTATCTACAATGCTGGGATATCGTTGTGCCTAAAGGACTCTTGGATGAATAACATAAACCTACGAGCCTTAAAATTGACACACAAGAGACAACAGATACTGGAATCATGACCAAACAAAAAGAAACTCAGCAGGTTATTCAGCATCTGCTGAGCCAAATGTCCTGTTTCTGCACAAAGGCTAAAGGGTCCCAATCTGACACGTTGCCTATCCATGTTCTCCAGAGATGCTGCCTGACCTGTTGAGTTACTCCAGCAATTAGTGCTTTATTTATGGAATGACCAATGTTTACTAACCCAGAGTCACCAGATGCTGTGCTGTCTAAAAGAACAACACCCGTATCTGGACTTGCTGTACATTCAAAGACAACATCTCGTTACCTTGAATACATTACTAGTTACTAGCTCCCATGGAGGAAAATGGACAACGCATATTGAAGCAACGACCAAGAAAGCACGCCAACGGCTCTACTTCCTAAGAAGGCTTAGGAAGTTCGGCATTACTCCAACAGCTCTCACCAACTTCTACAGATGCGCCGTAGAAAGCATCTTATCGGAATGCACCACAGACGTGCTTTGGGAACAGCTCCATTCCAAGACCGCACAAGATTTGCCACTAGACCAGTGGAAGGCAATGGAATGGTGGGAGTTACAGCGATACAGTGGACCAGAGAATGAGGAGAAGATGGACTCTGACCTCTGGAGCAAGAAGCAAGAGTCCCGGGAGCTGCTTCCTGACTTCCGTCAAGGTTTGGGGTCTGCTCTAGGCTGGAATGGATCTTGGGAGAGGATTCTGTCATTTTGATTAATCTACATTCAAATGACATAGTCGGGTCTAAAAAAAGGTTCTTCACAGACAATGTGATGAATTAGTGTGCTTATTAAGAAGCACAACCTCAAAACTAATACCTGGATTATATATTTCCAAATGAACAGAGACCGGAGCTGGAGAAAGGTACCACCTCTTCCAGGCTTGCTTGTCCCTTGATGAAGGTAGTCTTCTTTTAAGCTTTCCTCCATTTACCTGCTGTAACCTTTTGCCCCTTGAACTCATCTGCCTTAATGTGTAAAGGGTCTGTTTTGTTCTTAGACAATAGACAATAGGTGCAGGAGTAGGCCATTCGGCCCTTCGAGCCATTTAATGTGATCATGGCTGATCATCCCCAATCAGTACCCCGTTCCTGCCTTCTCCCCATATCCCCTGACTCCGCTATTTTTAAGAGTCCTATCTAGCTCTCTCTTGAAAGCATCCAGAGAACCAGCCTCCACCGCCCTCTGAGGCAGAGAATTCCACAGAATTCCACAATTCTTAGAGGAAGATTTCCAAAGACTCTAATATTCCTGATGGAACACAAAATAGTTTTATCTGAGTTGGTGGCACAGATTTATAAACAGTGACCCCCATCTCCAGATCTTCCCACAAGAGGTACCCACTGCTCATCACCAGATGCTAAAGGACTTGCCTTCTATCAAGTTTCCTTTTACTCAGAGTTTCCAACTCTTCGGGAAAATTGATTTGTCTGAGCCACTTCTTTGGGGTGAAGGAGACTTCAGAGAGTGGCGGATACTGCTCGGTCCATCACGGGTACTGACCTCCCCACCATCGAACGGATCTACAGATGGTCCACAGAAGGTTGCCAGCATCCTCAAAGTTCCCACACTACCCTGGCCACGCTCACATCTCGCTACTACCATCTAGTAGAAGGCACAGGAGCCGGAGAACCATTACCTCCAGGTTCAAGAACAGCTTCTATCCAACAACCATCAAGGGCTTGAGCAATGCACACATCAGTGACATCTGCAAAAAGGACGCAAAGAGCTGGAGTAACTCAACGGGTCAAGCAGGGTCTCCGATGAACATGGGGAGGTAACATTTCAGAGGCTGAAGGATCCCGACAAAGCATCACCCATCCATCTTCTCCAGAGATGCTGCCTGACCGACCAAGTTACTCCAGCACTTTTCTACAGTTCCTTGTTTCTACTAATCTCAACAACTATGATCTTCCAAGGACTTCATTTTGGTTGCATTATAGACTTTGGTTTTGCCTTCTTCATGGACTGCTTAATTTGCATTTCTGATTGTTAATGTATTTATAATATTCCACTCCTCCCCGCTTGCTCCCCCCTCCGTCACACCTGAATCTAATACACACTGGGAGATGCCCTCACTCACGTTTCAGTGACTGGACCAATATCACAATCCAATGTGCCGATCCACACTCACAGCGCATCTGCCTCACCTCTGGGACTCCATGTGTTAAAGTAAATGCAATTAAGCCAACCAACCCTCTGATGTCTCCCCCTCTGCCTCTCCCTACTTTTCCCACTGGACTTGCCTGTTCTATTTTCTTCACATGAGTCAGCCGCCCCACCTGCTGCACTGTCGCTCTGGGTCCCACCGCCCTGTCTCACCGGTTTCAACCCCCCTGAGTAGCACCAGCAAGCCCCCATGTGAGGATAATGGTCTCCTTGCAGCTCAGGTGTGGCCTGTCAGCCTTGTACAGCACCCCCCCTGCCTTATAGGAGATCCCAATGGACAGGCCACCTGGAGCACTACTCCCCTGCACAGCTCCAATGCCACCCATTCATTCGCCCCGTCTTCCTATTCCTACCCTCACTAGCACGAGGCACAATAAAATCAACCCTGGATTATAAAGCTAGAGGTCCTGCTTTTCAACATTCTTCTCCCTAACTTGGTCGCAGCAGTAGACTTGATGCCTTACAGAGCCAGAGTCAATCCTGACTCCATGGAGTTTGTGCGTTCATGCCATGACCAGCATGGGTTTTCTCCGACATCTTCAGTTTCCTCCCACACTCCAAACTCATACTGTACAGGTTTGTAGGTCAATTGGCTTGGAGTAAAATGTAAGACTGTGCCTAGTGTGCGTACGATAACATTAATGTGCAGAGATCGCTTGGTCAGTGCGGACTCGGTAGGGCCTGTTTCCGCGCTGTATCTCTGAACTAAACTAAACTAAACTAGATTAATGCTGTACCTAAGCACAATCCCCCAATTAACAAAATGTACAGAGAGAGCTCACTGAGACTGCATGCAAGAGGTGCCATGTTTTGTCGCCATTTTCAAAGTCCAGTCCGCCCTCTGGGTGTTATGAATGGTGCCCAATCCTGGCAAACAAACCCCAGGCTGCTGCAGGGCCTCCCTGGACATGTGCATCAACCAGCGAACCAACGCACCACCCCTCGCCCGTCCACCTTTGTGTCTCGGGAGTGCCCCCCCCCCCCCCCCCCACCCCTGCTGACATCAAGGGTGCGGTAGGCAAGACCTCGGTTCCCTCTCTACCGGCCTTGCTCCTTGCACTTCACGTCTCGTTGAAATTATGAACAAATTGTAATCGGAAGAGTGACGAATCTTACACAGCAGGGCTGACACTCTCTACTATATATAGATACAAAATGCTGGAGTAACTCAGCGGGACAGGCAGCATCTCTGGAGAGAAGGAATAGATGACATTCAAGACCTTTAAATAATCTCTATTTGAAACGTCACCCATTCCTTCTCTCCAAAGATGCTGCCTGTCCCGCTGAGTTACTCCAGCATTTTGTGTCCATCTTCGATCTGCAGTTCCTTCCTACACTCTTGATTATACATTGTCCTTGAAACATAGAAACATAGAAATTAGTTGCAGGAGTGGGCCATTCGGCCCTTCGAGCCTGCACCGTCATTCAATATGATCATGGCTGATCATCCAACTCAGTATCCCGTACCTGCCTTCTCTCCATACCCTCTGATCCCCTTAGCCTCAAGGGCCACATCTAACTCCCTCTTAAATATAGCCAATGAACTGGCCTCAACTACCCTCTGTGGCAGAGAGTTCCAGAGACCCACCACTTCCTGTGTGAAAAAAGTCCTTCTCATCTCGGTCCTAAAGGATTTCCCCCTTATCCTTAAGCTGAGAAGATTAGTGAGGATATTGCCAGGACTCGGGGTGCCTGAGCTATAAGGAGAGTTTGAGCAGACTTTATTCCATAGAGCGCAGGAGGGTGAGGGTTGATGTTATAGAGGTGTATAAGCTCATGAGAGGGATAGATAGAGTAGATGACACACTCTGGCCTCTCACACTATTATGGCAACACAGAGGTTCAGCTGGTAGAGCACTTCCTCACAGCACCAGAGACCCGGGTTCGATTCTGATCTCGGTCCTAAAGGATTTCCCCCTTATCCTTAAGCTGTGACCCCTTGTCCTGGACCTCCCCAATATCAGGAACAATCTTCCTGCATCTAGCCTGTCCAACCCCTTAAGAATTTTGTAAGTTTCTATAAGATCGCCTCTCAATCTCCTAAATTCTAGAGAGTATAAACCGAGTCTATGCAGTGTTTGTTCATAAGACAGTCCTGACATCCCAGGAATCAGTCTGGTGAACCTTCTCTGCACTCCCTCTATGGCAATAATGTCCATCCTCAGATTTGGAGACCAGAACTGTACGCAATACTCCAGGTGTGGTCTCACCAAGACCCTATACAACTGAAGTAGAACCTCCCTGCTCCTATACTCAAATACTTTTGCTATGAAAGCTAACATACCATTCGCTTTCTTCACTGCCTGCTGCACCTGCATGCCTACTACCATGACACCCAGGTCGCGCTACATCTCCCCTTTTCCTAATCGGCCTCCATTTAGACATGATAGTCTGTTTTCTTATTTTTGCCACCAAAGTGGGGACCTTACATTTATCCACATTATACTGCATCTGCCAAACATTTGCCCACTCACCCAGCCTATCCTTATTGCTTGTGCTTACCCTTATTGATAAGCACAAAGTGCTGGACAAAGTACTAATCTCTGTATTTTTACGGATCTGATCAGGCACGGAAATCGCTATCAAAACATGGGGGTGACCGGCGGGGCCCCAATTTATTGGCGGCCGCGCGCGCATGCGCACACACACACACACGCGAGACTTTGGAGGCTTCAGCTGTGGGCCCTGTGTACGGTAATTACAGGAACGATCGCCCAGGCTTACGGCAAGCGCGGGGAAGCAGCGTTAAACGCAGCACAACTCTGCCCGTCTCGCCGGTTCACCTACAGCCTTGCCTGGACTGACGGGACACCAGTCCGGAGCCATGGAGCTAGCGCTGCTTCTCCACGCTGGCTGTAATCCTGGGCCATCATTCCCGTAAATCCAGGCAGGGCTGTAGGTTAACTTGGCGGGTTAAGTTGGGCAGAGTTGAGCTAGATTTAGCGCTGCTTCTCTGCGCTGGCTGTGGGCCTGGGGGCACCGCTACCGTCTGACTCCCAGCGTCTCTGGCCACCCCCGGGCGTGGGGGCACTCGGGTGGGGACGGGGATGGCCCAGTGGCGGTTGAGGCGCCAAAGACCCGGGGTCGATCCTGGCTGCGGGTGAGGTGCAGGTCTGTGTCCAGGGCTGCCGAGAGTGTTTTTGGCTTGTTACCAAAGACCTGGGCATGCAATTCAAGCTCCACTCTATAATCTTTGCTCCATCAGGACGTCTCCCTCCTCCAATCACCGCGCTCTATCCTCAGTCCCACCCCCCCTATGTCCGCCTCTGACCAACACCTCCCTCCTCCAATCATCGTGCTGAATTGTCATGTCCCGCACCCATTGCCTGCTGACCGACGTCTCTCTCGTCCAATTGGAGCCCTCGATCAGCAGGCCCACCTCCACTGTCTCGTGGAAAGCGGAGATTTCACCGAGTTTTAAAATCCAGATTACAAAAAATGGGGACGATCGGCCCCCACCTCTCAAAATGGGGGGGTGTCTCCCTTGCCCCCTTGCCCCCCCCCCCCCCCCCCGGAATTTCCGTCCCGGATCTGATTGCCAGCAGAACATTGCCGGCCGGCTCCACTCGGTGTTCGGGGAAGGGCAGGGCCTGTTCAGAGGCTTCTCCACTACCAGGCTCAGTGCGTCCAGTGGCAGGGGAGAGGGGAGAGAGCAGGGATCGGCTCGGTGGCTTCCCACCCACAGGCCGGGGCCCGCTACCAACTCCCACTCTCCCATGAGTATTGGGGCCCTTGGCGGCCTGAGGGGGTTGTGAGTGATGAAACCTACCAGGAGTCACTGCCTCATGAAGGCAGCCAGCATCATCAGAGGCCCTCACCGCCCTGGCCACGCACTCACTTCACCCCTGCCACCGGGAAGAAGGTACAGGAGCCTGAAAACTGTAACATCCAGCCTCTTCCCTGCACCTATTAAACATCACAACCTCAAATAAGCTCTGGACTACATCGACTATTATTGTTATTATTACAATATTATTATGTTATTATATGTGCGTACATATGTGTGTATATATATATATATATCTATGTGTATTTGTGAGTATGTGTATACATACACACACACCGATTCTCTCTCGTTATAATATTGTTTTCAGTGTACTATGTGTATATATTCTGTTGTGTGGCAACAAGTAGAAATGTAATTGTTCTAACCAGGACATAAGGCAATAAAACACTTGACTCTCAATTTGCAGCACGTTAGTACCTGCACTTTGGTCAACGAGAGTTGTTTTTAAATGTGATATAGAAATAAAAATGACTTGACTTGATTTCAGCAGTGACTATTGCAGGAACAATTGGCTTAGGTGCTGTAAATGTATCTGCCGCAAATAATCACACGTAGGAAAGCCTTAAATATTTCATTGAGACCTTAGGAGATGAAACTTAATCCTTTCCGCCTCTGATTAATCAACGTAGCAATTAGACCGAGTTCCTAGCGCATCCCTGCTCCGGGAATGCATTTAATATCTGATCCTCGGGAAGGCCGCAAGAACGAATATCCCTTACCGCAGGAAAAAAACTAAAATAATTCAAAACTATGATAAATATCTCGAAGAAATTATGAACTCGTTGTAATCAGAAGAGTGACGAATTTTACACAGCAGGGCTGACACGCTCGACTACAGATTGTCCTTGATAGACACAAAGTGAGAGACAAAGTGCTAATCTCTATATTTTTAGTGATCTGATTGTATCCGAACATTGAAGGAAAAGACCTCCGAGTGGGATTGCAAGGGGCGGATGGGGCTGGTGAATCAGGAGTTGGAAGCGGCGTGGGTTCAGTTCATAAGTTGTTGGAGCAGAATTAGGCCATTCGGCCCATCAAGTCTACTCCACCATTCAATCATGGCTGATCTATCTTTCCCTCTCAACCCCAATTCTGGGGTGGAAGATTGCAACCTTCACGTGGTCCGCCCTGTTTCGACTAATGCAATCAACTCGACGTGCACAAACGGAAGATCAAATAGAACAAGTTGTCCATCAACTTTAGGCTGTGCACGCCACACGAAAGAAGAAGAACCCCATTCTTCTGCCTTCTCTCCATAACCCTTGACACTTGTACACAAAAATCTACCGATCTCCACCTTAAAAATATCCATTGACTTGGTCTCCACAGCTGTCTGTGAGGCAGAATCCCACAGATTCACCACCCTCTGGCTAAATAAATTGTTCCTCATCTCCTTTCTAAAGGTGTGTCATTTTATTCTGAGGCTATGACCTCTGGTCCTAGACTCTCCCATGAGTAGAAACATTCTCTCCACATCCTCTCTCAGCGGGCCTTTCACTATTTGGTAAGTATCAATGAGGTTCCCCCTCATCCTTCTAAACTCCAGCAAGTGCCAGCGGCCCAGTGGCGTCAAACCCAGGCCTGTCTCTGTCCCCGCTCACAGCAGAGCTCCGCTGACAGATGTCGGCATGGAGACAGGCAGCTGGCATCTCAGCGGGAGGCCCAGCCTGACTTCTTCATCCTGCTGGAGAAAGCTCAATGCTGCTCAGAGCCGCCAGCGTTCAGCTTGCAACGGGAGGCCCGTTTAATCTCCGGCTTCCCACTTTGCACCTTCCCGGGAATGGTGCGCAGGTCACTATTGGGAACTACAATCGTTAGGCTGCAGGGTGGGATACGCTGGCATGGTCGGCAGTTATGGTGGTGTGGGCCACCATATTGCGAGTGATTACTACAATTGAGCGGCAGGCTGGTCGTGGTGAAGTCCCAGGCAGTTGTTCACGGTGGCTCTGTCATCCAAGCAGACATGCTGTCACCACTCACTGCCTGAGGCTTCAGTGCCAGGCCCAGGGGTGAAGAGTCAAAGGTCAAGAGTGTTTAATTGTCATATGTACCAGCAAGGGAACCATGGCAATCTTATTTGCTGCAGTTTACGAGGCCTGCAATACCAGGTAACCATAATAGCAATACTATTAGCCCTGTCCCACGGTACGAGATCATTCCAAGAGTTCTCCCGAGTTTGCCCTGATTCGAACTCGGAGATTTACGGTAATGGCCACCCGTCGGTACTCGGGGCTCTCGTGGACATTTTTCATCACGTTGAAAAATCTTCACGAGTCTTCCCGCGCTTACCTGCCGTTAGCGAGTCTTCCCGAGAACCTGCCGTTAGCGCTAAGAGACGTCCCCGAGCTCCGACGTACCCGCTACGTTCATTCTCTGTGCTTACCACGAGTTTGATTTTTTTCGGGAGAGCTCTTGAATGAACTTGCACCGTGGGACAGGGCTTTAAGTAGCTATAAGGCAGACACAAAAAGCTGGAGTAACTCAGCAGGACAGGCAGCATCTCTGGAGAGAAGGACTGGGTGACGTTTCGGATCGAGACCCTTCTTCAGACTGTAACTAACTATAATACTAGGTAACTATAACAGCGATACTAGATAACTAACAGTAATACTAGGTAACTATAATAGTGATACTTGGTAACTAACAGTAAAATTAGGTAAATATAATACTCAGTAACTATAATGGTAATAATAGGTTACTATAGTACTACGTAACCATAATAGTAATACTAGGTAAGTATAATACTTGGTAACTATAATAGCGTAAATATTAATTGTATATGTAATACTAAATAATAATAACAACAACAATAGTAATAATAACTTTAATAATATTCTACTAATATACTACTATATAATATAATTACAACAACTATAATAATATACTGTACTGCGTAACAATAATAGTGCAAATAATAAGTAAATATAGAGTAATATTAATAATTATTATAAAGATAAATCTAATACTGTATTAGGTAACTATAACACTGCAAATAATAATAGTAATACTAGCAACTGTAATGGTAGCTAACTCTAATAGTGCAAAACCCAATGTCTGTAGTGCAACCAAAGGCACAGACCATGGTATATGAGGTCAGTGTTGTGCAGTGTTCAAGAGCCTTGGGAAGATGGCTGGGAAGAAGCTGTTCCTGAACCAGGAGGTCTTGCTTTTCAGGCTCCTGTACCTTTGTCCCGATGTTGGCGGCCAGATGAGAGCGTGGCCAGTGTAGTGTGGGTATTTGATGATGTCGGGTGCCTTTTGAGACAGCGCCTCCTGTACATCCGTTCAATTGTGTTCCCATTCCCTATACGCAAGTCAGTAATGTCCTCAAGAACCTATACTGGCTCTTGGAAACGTAACACGCTGTTTTTGCAATTATTGTTCCTGCATTCACATTTGCTCCTGTCTCTAATTGTTCTGCTCTCTTTAATTCTGGCCTCTTGTTGACTCCCTGAATCTACGCAGTTCTACATCGACCACCAAGGACCTGGATTCTGGAAATACGAAATAGAAAGATGAGTCTTTCAGTCTGAAGAAGGGTTCCGACCCAAAACATCAACTATTCCATTTTCTCCATAGATGCTGCTCGACCTGCTGAGATACTCCAGTATTTTATGTCCATCTTCGGAACAAAAAAAAGCATCTGCCGTTCATCATTACACACCTGGGATCTGGACTTCTCACGCTAAACCTCCGTCTCTCTACCTTTTTCATTGGACTCCTGGGAAGCCAACTCTTTGAACAAGGTGCCAGTCTTTGCCCTAATATGAAAATGTTAGTGGATACGGCTCCTGAGAATTGTTCTTGAAGTTTGGCCACGTTAGCAAAGCTGCATCAATAGACGTGGTTGCTGAGGTAACAGTGAAAATCTTGGGAAGGAGTGAGTTGGCAAGGTAGAAATTCAAGTTGGCAAAAGAACGTAAAATTAAAAAATCCTTGAAAGAAAATTGGATTGTGTTATCATCCACATATGTTGAGATCCATTTGACACCTAACTCAAGAGTCAAGAGTGTGTAAATGTCATATATACAATGGTTCAATGGTACTGTGGTTCTTTATTGTTATGTGTACGTAAGTACAGTGAAATTATTTTTTTGTATCTGGTTTCGTGACATTAGGCATGATCATACTAAGTACAAGAGCGTAAGATAGTAGATCACAGTACAATAGAGTCGCTACATTTTGGGCATTATATTTTATCCTTCAAATCAACATTTGAACATGTTAGAGTCTTACCTTGTCCATAAGGGCCTGTTGTCCTGGTGGTGGCACTGGGTCGGACTTACAAGGGTCGGCCTGGCCTGGGGATGTGTCAATCTCGCCCACCGCCGCTCCGTGCCACTGCAGGCCGCATCCGTCCTGCATGCTCGGCCACTTGGAGGGGAGGCCGATCTAATGGAGCCCCAGGCTGCTGCAGGGCCTCCAGCGGCCCACTCCCCCGGCTCGACCCACTCTGACGCCTCCTCGGCACCGGTCCTTGAACCCGTCTAAATGTTTCTTCAACTTTGCGATAGTACCTGCCTCGGTTACATCCTCCGGCAGCTCGTTCCATACACCCACCACCTTCGCTTTGCTGTTCACAATGATGTCCTTGCTTGCTGCAGCCTAACCGGCATGTGGCCAAAATAACGGACCGATAAATAGACAATAATCGATGATACAATTAATGAATGATCAGAGATAATGGGCAACTGGACCACAACAGTGCAAAACCAAACCAAACCAGGGGAGATGGCGGGTACTCAGTTTAGTGTTGTGCAGTGTTTGATGAGCCTGAGGGTTCATTTGACTCAATCTCCAGGGAAAAGGCTCCAATGGTACAGGAATAGATGAATGACAGACTGGCGTCACCGGTGTCAAGTGTCTGGAACATGACGGTGCCCAAGCCCCGTGCAGTTCTAACCGAGATGGATCAGCCTCTGGCAGTGAGAATCAGCTGCAGGAGCTCCCCACTGCCATGAGTGAGTCCATGTCGACTCCGGGTACCAGCTGGGAATACAATTAAAGCCACTCGAGGGTTCTCACACGCAGGATGGAATTATTTGAACGGTTCGTGACTAATCTCAGAAGGGACGACAATGGGAGCGTTAATTGCTGCACGTTTTTTGGGGCATTGAGCGCACGAGAACAAGCAGCGCCACGCTGCCCTGATTCCGATTCAGTTGCGTCACGAACACAGACTGTCAAACGCCTTTGTTGCCCTCAGCACCAAACTCGTACCAACTTGTTCCATTAACATGTCAATACCCAACCCATCTCCTCGTGCATGGCTGAGCATTGCTGCCGTATTTGTTGTTGGGGCTTTGTTGCATTGAAGTGCGGCCCATCTGACATTAACATAACAATACCCCGACCGCAAGGCCGCTGTGTCCCTCATTACCCCTCGTGTCTCCATGTCTCCTGTTCACATCGTGCCTGGGCTCCGGCACTTGGAATCGCTCCTATTTTTTTTAGTTTAGTTTAGTTTATAGATACAGCGCGGAAACAGGCCATTCGGCCCACCGAGTCCGTGCCGACCAGCGATCCCCCCCCACATTAACACTAGCCCACACACACTAGGGACAATTTACACACACACCAAGCCAATGAACCTACATACCTGCACGTCTTTGGAGTGTGGGAGGAAACCGAAGATCTCGGTGAAAACCCACACGCTCACGGGGAGAACGTACAAACTCCGTACAGACAGCACCCATAGTCGGGATCGAGCCCGGGTCTCCGGCACTGCAAAGGCAGCAACTCTACCGCTGTGCCACCGTGCCACCCCGTCTCTTACTGTTCTTACCGTTTTACCTATTCTATCTTAACTATTCTTATCATTTTGACTGCATTCATTTTCAACCGATCCATGGAGGCGAGGGATAGGGGGAATCCTCAAGGCAAATTTGACCCGAGCATCTTGAGTCCAGAGTGTCATATGCCCCATCAATGAATTAATTAAATTCTTACTTGCTGCAGTTTACCTCTTATTTGTAATTATTACTTGCTGCAGTTTAACAGTAATAAGTGACAGTAATAACAGTAACAGCAATAAGTAAGAGTAATAACAGTAATAGGAAATAAGTAAATCTTACTTGCTGCAGTTTAACAGGCCTGTAAATGTAACAGCGCACAGATAGGTAAACGATAATAGATTTTAGTTTAGAGATACAGTGTGGAAACAGACCTTTCGACCCACCAAGTCCAGCGATCCCCAAACACTTATTCCCCTGTCCCACTTAGGAAACCTGAACGGAAACCTCTGGGGACTTTGCGCCCCACCCAAGGTTTCCGTGCGGTTCCCGGAGGTTTTTGTCCTCCGACAATCACCTTCAACTAGCATCGCAACCGGCTTCAACTAAAACATTACCGATTTTTAAAAAGGAAACTACTTTAGACTACAATTAGACTGACAAAAACCTCCGGGAACCTCCCGGAAACCTTGGGTGGGGCGCAAAGTCTCCAGAGGTTTCCGTTCAGGTTTCTTAAGTGGGACAGGACTATCCTATAGTCACTAAGGGCAATTTACAAGTTTCTCCAAGCCAATGAATCTACAAACCTGCATTACTTTGGAGTAAGTGATACAATAAATTAATAATCAGTAGTACTAATTATGCAGACTGTGCAAAACACAAGTCCCTTGTGAAACCAAAGATAGTCCATAGAAGATCATAGTTGCTGGAGTCAGTGTGGGCAGTTGCTGGGAAGAAGCTGTTCTTGAATCTGGAGGTCACGGTTTTCAGGCTCCTGTACCTTCTTCCCGATGGTAGTAGCCATTGATGATAGTTGCCACCTTTTTGAGGCAGTGCCTCCTGTACATCCCTTCGATGGTGAGGAGATCAGTATCTGTGATGGAGCAGGCAGTGTCTACCACTCTTAGCTCTCTCTTTCGTTCCTGGGCATTCGAGTTACCAAACCAAGGTGGTGATGCATCCAGTCAGTGTGGCCTCCACTCTACACCCGTTGAAGTTCAATAGCATATTCATCAACTCACCAAAATCTCCTCAATCAATTGTGTCGGAAGGAACTGCAGATGTTGGTTTACATCAAAGATAAGATAGACACAAAAAAACTGGAAGTGACTCAGCGGGTCAGGCAGCAAGTCTGGAGAAAAGGAACGGGTGACATTTCAGATCGTGACTGAAGAAGGGTCTTGACCCGAAGCGTCACCCATTTTGTTTCTCCAGAGTTTCTGCCTGACCCACTGAGTTACTCCAGCATTTTGTGTCTAACTCGGGGTGGGAGATTGCAACCTTCACGTGGTCCGCCCTGTTTCGACGAATGCAATCAACCCGGCGTGCACAAACAAGTACGATCAAATAGAACAAGTTGTCCTACAACTTTAGGCCGTGCACGCCCTACGCACGAAGAAGAAGAAGAAGAAGAAGAAGTGTCTATCTCCACAATGAATTTGTATGTAGCTTTCAAAAGTAGAGTGCATGTGGCTGATGAGAGCATCAGTTGGCAAAGCTCACTCTCTGTCTCTGGGGATGTAATCCATTGTGGCTTCTCACCCTTCACACCTCCCAACGTCACCATCGAGTTACACAGTCATTACCCGAAACAGAAGTTTCAGAAAGTTTTGTATTTCTGAATATTATTAATTATGGCCATTGAGAAAATAATCAATTATTGTCAATGCAATGACTGCCCTCTAGTCAACTATATTATGCTATATTATTTCTTAATTCAGTCTCAACTTCCTAGTCAGTCGACAGTGACCGAGAGGAAATATTTGCAACAACAAGTCGTGAGTTTACCTTTAATTACTGAGGAATCCATTAAAAGAGTTATAAGAGCAGAATTAATTGGTAATGTTTTCGAGATCTTTCTGCACAATTTCTACGGCGTATTCTCTGCTCAATTCTTTTGCCACAATTGGGTCACAAGCCAGTATTCATTAATCATAATGATCCCATTAAACCTGAAGCAGACCAAGCAAATGTGCTTGCAAGAGAGAGAGCAAAGTATTTCCATAATGGCCCCTCTTGTGTCTCAGGGATATATGGATGCTGAGTGCTTGCTTCCTTCAGCCGGCCCGGCACTGAATGAGGGAGCATCGCTCAGAACAAAGGGTCTGCCTCTTGAATCTGGGCTGAGAACAAGGTTTGTACGTTGGGTATTGTGTGCAGTTCTGGGCGGCCACTTAGAGGAAGAGTGTGCTGGCTTTGGAGAGGGTGCAGGGGTGGTTCACCAGAGCGATATGGGGAGGTCGGTGTCATAGAATCACACAATGTGGAACACTGGCCCTTCAGCCCAACCAGCCCACACCGACCAACATGTCCCACCTACACTAATCACACCTGCCCTAGTTTAGCCCAAATCCCTCCAAACCTGTCCCATCCACGTACCTGTCTAAACGTTTCATAAACATTGCGATAGCACCTGCCACAACTACCTCCTCTGGCAGTTCATTCCATACACCCACCCCGCTTGGTGTGAAAAGGTTACCCTTCAGGTTCCTAATAAATCTTTCCTCCCCTCACCTTACATCTACGATATATTGGATTCTCAATTCCCCTACTCTGGGCAAGAAGCTCTGCTTTTACCCGGTTTATTCCTCTCGTGACTTTGTACACCTCTATTAGACCACCATCGTACTCCTGCGCTCCAAGGAATTCTCTTCACCTGCTCAACCTCTCATAAGGTCATAAGTGAAAGGAGTAGAATCAGGCCATTCGGCCCATCAAGTCTACTCCGCCATTCAATCGTAGCTGATCTATCTCTCCCTCCTAAACCCCGTTCTCCTACCTTCTCCCCAAATAGCTCAGGACCTTGAGTCTTGGCAACATCCTAGTAAATCCTCACAGCATGTGACAATAAATGTGAACTTGAACCTTGAACTTGAGCTCCATTTCTCATTGAGATGGGGATCTCATTGAAACATATAAGATTGATAAGGGCTTGCACGATGTTGGGGGAGTCCAGAACCAGGGACCAAAGTTTAAGAATAAGGAGTAAGCCATTTAGAACGGAGACGAGGAAACACTTTTTCTCACAGAGAGTGGTGAGTCTGTGGAATTCTCTGCCTCAAAGGGCGGTGGAGGCAGGTTCTCTGGATTGTTTCAAGAGAGAGCTAGATAGGGCTCTTGAAATTAGCAGAGTCAGGGGATATGGGGAGAAGGCAGGAACGGGGTACTGATTGGGGATGATCAGCCATGACCACATTGAATGGCGGTGCTGGCTCGAAGGGCCGAATGGCCTACTCCTGCACCCAGTGTCTATTGTCTATTGTCTATTGTCTATTTCCAGCCCAGGTTGGACAAACCCGGATTGTTTCCTCTGCAGCATCTTGAGGCTGAGAGGACACCTGATGGACATGTATAATATGATGAGATATGCAGATAGAGTTGATCTTCAGAGTCTTCCTCTCAGGATGGAAATGTTAAATACTGGCAGAAACAGCTTTAAAGTGAGTCATAGTTCTGTACAGCATGGAAACAGGCCCTTTGGCCCACTTTGTCTACGCCAACCAAGTTGGCACACCAACCAACAAAGTGATGATGGGACACGGCAGAAGGTGACACAGTGGATGATCAGCCAGGATAATGTTGAATGTCGGAGTGCATCCAATGGGATGAATGACCCCTCCTCCCAGCTCCTGCTTCCCAAAGTCTGTTTCCATCAAAGGCAGGACTCGACTGTTCCAGTGGTGTTCTCCGGTCATCAGGCCTGTAAAGAAAACAAACCATGAGAGATGAGAAGGAAGATTGGCTCAGGGCGACACGGTAGTGCAGCTGCTGCCTTACAGCGCCAGAGACACGGGTTCGATCCCGTCCATGGGTGCTGTCTGTGTGGAGTTTGTACGTTCTCCCTGTGACCGGGCGGGTTTCCTCCGGGCGCTCCAGTTTCCTCCAACATCCTAAAGTCTGTAGGTTATTTGGCCCTCTGTAAATTTCTCTTAGTGTGTAGGGAGTGGATGAGAAAGTAGAATAACATAGAACCAGTGTGCCACAAAGTGCTGGAGTAACTCAACGGGTCGGGCAGCATCTCTGTAGAAAAAGGATGGGTGACATTTTGGGTCGGGTCCCTTCTTCAGACTGGTTTCAGACTGTCTGACCAAGGGTTCCGACCCGAAACGTCACAAATCCTTTTTCTCCAGAGATGCTGCCTGTGACCCGCTGAGTTCCTCCAGCACTTTGCTTCCATCTCCGGGATAAACCAGCATCTGCAGTTCCTTCCTACTCATAGAACTAGCGTGAATGGGTGATCAATGGTCGGAATGGACTTGGTGGGCTGAAGGGGCCTGTTTCAATGCTGTCTCTTTCAATCAATCAATCTATCAGATCGTTGCTTAACTAGTGATAGGTTATTGATGAGGTAGGTCACTACTGTCTAATGTCCCCACCACCTTCCCGACAAGCAGATTGGTAACACTTACCACATTGTATTGATGGCACAGGAGCATGACTCAGCGACATCTCCTCATTGTGAGTTATTCATCTATTGTCCAGTTAATAATTCATTGACTAACTGCCATGCCTTCCAATCAGACAAGTACAAAAAGAAGCTCAAGTCCAATCTACAGTCAATAACTGCTGGCCAGAGTACAAAGCAATTGGCAGCAAAATCACAATGGTGTTTGCCTCTGTGTTATAGATTGCTGGGGCGAACAAGGTCAGTAAGGTGGCCAACGCCTCACAGTTTTTCAACATTGGATATTTCGAGTCATAGAGCTGCACAAATTCGTAAGGAGGTCCTTCGGCCCACGACGTCCATGCCGTCCGGGTTTAGTTTTGATATGCAGCACAGTGGAGCAACCGTAGAATTTGCTGCCTTATTAAGACCCGGGTTCAATCCGGGTACGAAGTTTGTACATTTTCTCTGTGATAGTGTGGGTTTTCTCCGGGTGCTCCGGTTTCCTCCCACATCCTGAAGTCTTTCAGGATTGTAGGTTAATTGCCTTCGGTAAAATTGTAAATTGTCCCTAGTGTGTAGGATAGTACCAGAGTACCAGGCCGGTCAGCATGGACTCGGTGGACCTAAAGGCCCATTTCCACTCAGTATCCCGAAACTAAAACTAAAAATACAGTGAGGAAACAGGCCTATCACATCGACCAGAGATCCCCTCACACTAACACCATCCTACACACACAAGGGATAATTTATAATTTTACCAAAGTCAATTAACCTACAACCCTCTACGTGTGGGAGGAAACCGGAACTCCTGGAATAAAACCACGCAGGTCACTGGGAGAACACACAAACTCCATACAGACATCACCCTTAGTCAGGGTGGAATGTGGGTCTTTGGTGCTGTAAGGCAGCAACTCTACCGCTGTGCCTCTGTAGACCCTCATAAGCAACAAGCAAATTGCTGAAGCAACCCAGTGGGTCAGGGAATGGACGGATTATGCTGCAGATGATGGAATCTTGAGCAAAAAGCAAAGTACTGGAGTCTAAAGAAGGGTCATGACCCGAAATAGACAACAGACAATTGACAATAGGCGCAGGAGGAGGCCATTTGGCCCTTCGAGCCAGCACCGCCATTCAATGTGATCATGTCTGATCATCCCCAATCAGTACCCCGTTCCTGCCTTCTCCCCATATTCCCTGACTCCACAATTTTTAAGAGCCCTATCTAGCTCTCTCTTGAAAGCATCCAGAGAACCGGCCTCCACCGCCCTCTGAGGCAGAGAATTCCACAGACTCACCACTCTCTGAGAGAAAAAGTGTTTCCTCGTCTCTGTTCTAAATGGCTTACTCCTTATTCTTAAACTGTGGCCCCTGGTTCTGGACTCCCCCAACATCGGGAACATGTTTCCTGCCTCTAGTGTGTCCAAGCCCTTAACAATCTTATATGTTTCAATGTGTCCTGTCCATTTCCCCCACAGATGCTGGGACCCACTGAGTTCCGCCAACTCTCTGTGTTTTGCTGAGGTTGTATTTCCACCTTTCTTTTCCACAGGTTGTATTTCACATCTTTCAATGTACTTTCCTCTCACTCTTCAGGGCAACATTTCACAATCAAGTAAATATGTCCAATGAATTCAGGAGCATGACTTGCATAAAAGAAACATGTTATTTTAAAGTCCTTCTTCGTTAATGGCAGTTGAATGAAACATATTTGCTTTGATTTGGAAACTTTGAATTAGACGGTTTGCAGCAAGTTGGATTCAAGATGAAAATGGTTTTACAGGGAGGAACATTTTAGGGGGATATGGGGCTTCGTTGTTGGCATGGACACGTTGGGCTATATGGCCTGTTTCCAATCTGTATGACACTATGACTCGATTACTCTTATTTCAATATACTTAGCACAATCTTTTCAGGATTCAGATTCAGATTCAGATTCAGATTCAGATTACCTTTATTGTCATTCAGACCTTTCGGTCTGAACAAAATTTCGTGCCTGCAGTCATACATATATTAAAAGTAACAAAAACACACAATAAACACAAATGTAACATCCACCACAGTGAGTTCACCAAACACCTCCTCACTGTGATGGAAGGTGAAAGTCTTAGTCTTTGTCTCTTCCCTCCTTGTTCTCCCTCTGCGCTGAGGTGATCCAGGCCTCCGATGTTGTGGCCCCGCCGGGTGTTGGTAAGTGAGTCAGTCCCGCGGCTGAACCGTGCTCCGCGAACGGGCCGGTTCAAACTCCGCGGCCCGGGGCGGTCTAAGCTGCCGAAGCTGCCGCCCTCCAGTCCAGCGGACGCAGCTGATGTTGCGGGAGCTCCAGAAAACAGGTCACCAACCTGTGACCTGCGAGCTCCCGACGGTGTCGTCCACTGGGCCCGCGGCCGGGCCTTGGTAGCCGCGCCGCCACCGCCGCCGAGACGCCAGGACACCGCCACAGCTCCAAAGTCAGGCCACAGCTCCAAGTCGGGCCGCTGCCGCTACCGGAACGCCGGAGTGCTGGAGTTTTACAATCAAATAAACATTTCTAATGGATTCAGGAACATGAATTACATCGTCATAGAAGACTTGCCCACTCCGACCCGTGTACCATATCTACACTAGCCCCTCCTGCTAGGGTTGGCTCATATCCTATCCATGTACCTGTCCAAACGTCATGTTAGTACCTGCCCCAACAACCTCTTCTGGCAGCTGGTTCCTACACCTACCACCCTTTGTGTAAAATAATTCCCCTTCCTCTTAAATGATTAAAATCTGACAATGTGTACTTTAACCACATGTGATTTATCTTTCTATTACAAATCTCAAATTGTGGATTACAGAGGCAAATAAATAAATGATGGGTCTTTGTCCCAAACATTATGGAGGGCACTGTACAAGCTGGGATATTGCCCAAATTAATCCTTCCAGAAATTGACTGCCCGGGATCTTGGAAAGCCTTAATAGAAACGCAAATGTTATTTTCTTTCAGAAGCATCCACCGGGAAATCAACAAAGTTCTTGAAGGTTGTATTTGTTTGCAAAGAACTGTGTGCATTGATTCAAAGTTGATTGATTTTATTTCAGCTGCACACCAATCAGAATAAACTTCCAAACTTTTGTAACTCTCAGGCCAGCCACATTTTCACCGGCAATCTTGCTCCTTTCAGCGGCCCAGCAAAGGAACACGGTAAAAAAAAAGACTTGCAATTCTATCATTGCCAGTGATTTTCCTTTCAGAATCGCCATGAATATCATGCGGCTCATCTGCAGGTCAAAATGGTGGAAATCTGAATTAAAAACGGAAAACCGCGGAAACAACCGGCGGGTCAGTCAGCATCTGTGGAAGGAGGAACAGTTCTGGTGAAGTTTTTAGTTTGTAATTTCTTCTTTTTTTTAGAGATATGGAAACAGGCCCTTCGCCCCCCCCCCCCCCCCCCCCACCGAGTACGAACCGACCAGCGACCCCCACACATAAACACTATACTACACACTCTAGGGACGATTTACACATACACCAAGCCAATTAACGTGCAAACCTGTACGTTTTTGGAGTGTGGGAGGAAACCGAAGATCTCGGCGAAAACCCACGCAGGTCACGGGGAGAACGTGCAAACTCTGTACAGACAGCACCCGTAGTCGGGCTCGAACCCGGGTCTCTGGCGCTATAAGCGCTGTAAGGCAGCTGTGTCTCTGAACTAAACTAGACTGCAACTCAGCATCGCGGAGGCAGAGTCTAACATGCTTCTCTCTGCACTAACTGTAACATTTGTTAATTGCCTTTTTGTCCCTCCCACACACTCCAGCTCCAATTGATATTGCAAATCAATTCTCATTGTTCCCCTCACGGGCAGCATGCATCGTGCCCGCCCAGGGCTGCAATTTCACTTGTCCACTCTCGTCTGTTCCTTGGTAACAGCTGTGCATTTCATCATTCGTTTTCAGAATCAAAACCATTGATATAAATCGGACGCTGTGCACCACCGTGACGGACGAATATGTGGATGATGTCAACGCAGATCCTGAGTGAATTCAGGGCAGGAAGGCCAGCCCTCAGGGGGGGATTCATTGCCTCATGGGGGCTGGATGAGGATGGGAATGATCAGTGTGTCCCTCCTAGGGTTGCCAACTGTCCCGTATTAGCCGGGATATCCCTTATATTGGGCTAAATTGGTTTGTCTCAAACGGGACCGCCTTCATACGACTGCTACTACTCGGGTCGAGGGGACTGTCGGGTCGGAGCGCCGCATCCGGCCCCGCCTCACCCGTCCCGACGTAGTGCATCCCATGGAGTGCAGCAGCAGCAGCGCCTCGCCCGTGGCCCCGTCGGTCGGCAGCCCGGCCAGCTGTCTGGCCTTCGAACCTTCGCTTACCGCCGACACCACCACCACCCCTCCTTCTCATGGCCGATCATCGGTTCATGAGTTGGATGGGGTGCTGGACTTTGCATGCGACGTCGCGCGGCCCGGGCCAAAACTCCTCAGCTGGCCCCTCCGGCTGGGCTTTGTGTGCAGTCCAGCACCCGGGCCAACTCATCATTCACCCAGCCACGGCCAAGTCGGTTAATGAATTGCAGTCGGGAATCAGTCCCTTATTTTGACCTTTTGTCCATAATCTGGGAGTGAGAAAGTTGGCAACTCTGGCCCCTCCCTACTGCGAAGGCGTTGGAGAGGAACCGAGCGCAAGGCTGCGGAGAAATCACGGGGGAAGGAGCTGAGTAGACTTCCTCCTTCTGAGACGTGCAGTTATCATTGGCAGCTGAGTGGCAGGACCCAGGCAGGGAGAGGAAAACACAAACAACGTGACTTAAACTGAGGAATTCCTTGCACTCTGGAGAGTGTGATGTTCTAGCATTAGTGAGCTTGGAGCAGAGAGGATAGAGAGTCGGGGGCGAGTTGGGCATTGGGGGATGTTAGTTTCTGTTGGTCCGTGGGTGGTTGGTGAGAGAGGGCTGATGACTGTGCACGAGGGGGGCCCTCTCACCGTTCACTTGCATCTCCAGCTCCCCCACAGCAGCAGAGGAGTTAGTCAGGCCACCGTTACCTCCTGCAGCCTTCACTCCCTGCTGTTTACGCATCCATAGTTGGTGGAAAAAATCTGTAAATGTATTTCCCGTTCCATCAATTCCACCAATTTAGATGGAATTGAAGGAACAAAAATAAATCAATAACTGTTCCTGTCAACTTTATGAAGATAGACATGACATCAGGTAGTTTTCAACAAACTAAATTGATGCCCTACCCATCCTGTAAAATGGTCGCCAATGTTTTGCAAATCCATCTTTCTCAACTCTGCAAGTGACTATCTGAGCGGTTAATGCTTCTTTTAAATTCTCAGGTTATTGTCCAGGAAATGTGTTTAATTTTCTTGACGCTATGGTGGTCAATGCACTAATTTAGGGGATTTTGTACCCAGGTCCGTTGAATAGTACAGACACAAAGTGCTGGAGTAACTCAGCGGGACAGGCAGCATCTCTGGGGCGAAGGAATGGGTGACGAATCGGGTCGAGGCCCTTCTTCGTACATTCTTTACCCTTCCATGTCTCTAGTTTCCCTCTCCCCTGAGTCTGAAGAAGGATCTCAACCCGAAACATCACCCATTCCCTCTCTCCAGAGATGCCGCCTGTCCCGCTGAGTTACTCCGGCATTTTATGTCTGTCTTGGGTTTAAACCAGCATATACAGTCCCTTCCTACATAGACCAGTACAGAGTAGGAACAGACCCCTTGGCCCACAATGTCCATGTTGAACACGATGTCAAGTTAAACTAATCTCCTTCTTCCAGCACGTGATCCACATCCCACCATTCCTGTATTTCCCACGTGCCAATTTAAGAGCCTCTTAAGCACCACTATTGTATCTGCCTCCACCATCTCTCCTGGTCATGCTTGCCCCGCACATCTCCTTTAAATGTCCCCCTCTGATGTGAGAGTTGTGCTCGGCAGTATTTGACGTCTCCATCCACACTGTCTACCTATCTGTGCCTCTGAAATGTGTATATACTTCTATCAGGTCTCCCCGCAATCTCCAACTCGCCAGAGAAAATAATCCAAATTTGTCCAATCTCTCCTTATTAATATGAAGGTGTGTATGCGTGAATCCATTCAAAGTGTTTGGGGCAACTGCCATTAAAATGATTAAATATATAGGCATCAGGTCATCCAGCACAGAAATAGGCTTTTCAGCACAACTTGTCCACACTGACCAAGAGGCCTCATCTGGACTAGTCCCTCCTGCCCACATTTGGCCCATATCCCTCCAAACCTTTCCTATCCATGTACCTATCCAAGCATCTGTTTAATGGTGTTGTGCCACCTGCTTCAACTACTTGAGCTGCAGAGTTTCTGCTTTCCAGCACCATAGACCCAGGTTCAATCCTGACTATGGGTGCTGTCTGTGTGGAGGTTGCACGTTCTCCCTGTGACTGCGTGGGTTTCCTTCGGGTGCTTCTGGTTCCTCCCACATCCCAAAGACTTGCGGGTTTGTAGGTTAATTGGTTTCGGTAAAATTGTCCCTGGACTGCAGGATATCACTAGTGTAGGATAGAACTGGTCAGCATGGAGCCGGTGGGCCGAAGGGCTGTTTCCCTCGCTCTATCACTAATAATTACACTAAAATCAAATGTTTTCAAGTTAATATTTTTGTGGGAGGTGTGAGAATGATTCCAGCACTGCCCCGCATTAAAGGATATGCCACGTTTCCTTTCAATACAATCGATGGACATCAGCTGGAGTTAAATGTGCAAATCTCTAACAGCTAACGGAGTTGGAAAATTATGGTAGTTTTCATTTATCAGATCAGATTCCCATTCATAATCTCACTGGGGACATTCAGCGAAAATTACTTTAATTGGTAAAATGTTTAATTGATGAAAATATTGCATTTACTTTGAAAAATGGAACAGAGATTGAACTAATTAAATATTCTAAAAGGAAAATAGTAATGTTTAGGCATTGACAGAATGGAATGGAATCAATGTACTGATGCCTTATCATCGAATAATTGGTGCATAATAGATACAATATCAGTTGCTTAATTGATACAACATTATTGAGGTGATTTGCATTGCAATGAACTATAAGAGAGCATGCAAGATTTATAGCATTCTAACCAAGCTCGCCTGTTCTTTGTACCTTTTCATACCTCTAGTTTCTCTCTCTCCTGACTCTGTCTGAAGAAGGATCTCGAGCTGAAACGTCACTGATTCCTTTTCTCCAGAGGTGCTGCCTGACCCACTGAGTTACTCCAGCACTCTGTGTTTCTCTCATGTGGCAGGTTGCCTCTTCCGCTCTTCACCCATAGAAACATAGAAAATAGGTGCAGGAGTGGGCCATTCGGCCCTTTGAGCCTGCACCACCATTCAATATGATCATGGCTGATCATCCAACTCAGTATCCCTTACCTGCCTTCTCTCCATACCCCCTGATCCCTTTAGCCACAAGGGCCACATCTAACTCCCTCTTAAATATAGCCAACGAATTGGCCTCAACTACCTTCTGTGGCAGAGAATTCCACAGATTCACCACTCTCTGTGTGAAAAATGTTTTTCTCATCTCGGTCCTAAAAGATTTCCCCCTTATCCTTAAACTGTGACCCCTTGTCCTGGACTTCCCCAACATCGGGAACAATCTTCCTGCATCTAGCCTGTCCAACCCCTTAAGAATTTTCTAAGTTTCTATAAGATCCCACCTTAATCTTCTAAATTCTAGCAAGTACAAGCTCAGTCTATCCAGTCTTTCTTCATATGAAAGTCCTGACATCCCAGGAATCAGTCTGGTGAACCTTCTCTGTACTCCCTCTATCGCAAGAATGTCTTTCCTCAGATTTGGAGACCAAAACTGTACGCAATACTCCAGGTGTGGCCTCACCAAAACCCTGTAAATCTGCAGTAGAACCTCCCTACTCGTATACTCAAATCCTTTTGCTATGAATGATAACATACTATTTGCTTTTTTCACTGCCTGCTGCACCTGCATGCCTACTTTCAATGACTGGTGTACCATGACATCCAGGTCTCTTTGCATCTCCCCTTTTCCTAATCGGCCACCATTCAAATAATAGTCTACTTTCCCGTTTTGCCACCAAAGTGGATAACCTCACATTTATCCACATTATATTGCATCTGCCATGCATTTACCCACTCACCCAGCCTATCCAAGTCACCTTGCAACCTCCTAGCATCCTCCTCACAGCTAACACTGCCCCCCAGCTTCGTGTCATTCGCAAACTTGGAGATGTTGCATTCAATTCCCTCGTTCAAATCATTAATATGTATTTTAAATAGCTGGGGTCCCAGCACTGAGCCTTGCGGCACCCCACTGGTCACTGCCTGGCATCCTGAAAAGGACCCGTTCACTCCTACTCTTTGCTTCCTGTCTGCCAGCCAGTTCTCTATACACATCAATACTGAACCACCAATACCGTGTGCTTTAAGTTTGTATACTAATGTCTTGTGTGGGACCTTGTCGAAAGCCTTCTGAAAGTCCAGATATAACGCATCCACTGCTTCTCCCTTATCCACTCTACTAGTTACATCCTCGAAAAATTCAATAAGATTCGTCAGACATGATTTACCTTTCATAAATCCATGCTGACTTTGTCCAATGATTTCACCACTTTCCAAATGTGCTGCTATCCCATCTTTAATAACTGACTCTAGCAGTTTTCCCACTACCGAAGTTAGACTAACTGGTCTGTAATTCCCCGTTTTCTCTCTCCCTCCCTTTCTAAAAAGTGGGGTTACATTAGCTACCCTCCAATCCTCAGGAACTACTCCAGAATCTAAAGAGTTTTGAAAAATTATCACTAAGGCATCCACTATTTCTCAATTTACCCAACACCACTTCCCAGCTAACCTGGTTAACCGAGAAGGTGGTATTTACTGGGAGCTTAGAATTTTGGGGCGTTCATTGATTCTCATTGATCTTTGTAACAGAGACACAATTTGTCTCTCCTTTACTCAGTTATCTTGAGACGTAGATAGGGTGAGCTGTTTTAAATACCTGGGAGTCCACATCTCTGAGGATATGACATGGACATCACACGCTGCAGCACTCGTGAGTAAGGCAAGGCAGCGCCTTTACCACCTCAGACAATTGAGGAAATTCAGACTGTCTCCAAGGATCCTCCAGTGCTTCTACTCAGTGGCTATGGAAAGCATCTTGTCCGGAAATATTACAATCTGGTTTGGGAACTGCTCTGCCCAGGACAGGAAGGCTCTGCAGAGAGTAGTGCGTTCGGCCGAACGCACTATGGGAACTTCACTCGCCCGTCTGCAGGAACTATACATCAGAATGTGCAACTCCCAGAGCCAATAAGATAATGGGAGACCCCTTCCACCCCTGCAACGGACTGTTCCAGCTGCTACGGTCAGGCAAACGCCTCCGTTGCCGTGCAGTGAGAACGGAGAGGTTGAGAAAGAGTTTCTTCCCAGAGGCCATTCGGCCCGTAAACTCCTATCTCACCAGGGACTCACTTTACTGGACCACAATACCGCCCACAATATTTAATATGTAAAAGAACATGTGATTCTGTTCCATTCTGTTTGTAGTTTGTTGGTTGTTTGTTTGTTTGTTTTTTTGCACAAAGTCCACGAGCATCGTCACTTTTCATTTCACTGCACATCCCGTATGTGTATGTGACGAATAAACTTGACTTGACTTGACTTGACTTGACGTTCTCAGATGTTGATGAGAACTTGCTGTGTGCCAACTGGCTGTGTTGGTCCTACAACACTCCGCGACCATAACAAATATTTCACTGGCGTTAAAAACCACTTGACTTATCACAATCTGCAAAACCTTGAGCAATAAAAATCACTCTCTAATTTTTTAATTTCTAATTTATATCAATGGTTTTCGATTCTGAAAACTAATGCTGAAATGCACAGCTGTTACCAAAGGACAGACAACAGTGGACAAGTGAAATTGTGGCCCTGGGGGGATTCATCCTGTCAGAGGGGAACAAAGAGAATTGATTTGCAATATAAGGAGGCAGGATGTGCGGTGTGTGGGAGGAACACAAAGGCAATTAACAAGCTTTACAGTTGGTGCAGCAAGAGGTTTGTTAAGGGCCTGTCCCACTTGGGCATCATTTGCGCCTCATTTACGCGTCATGTAAAAAATTGGTCGACGCGCCGTGACGCGTGGGGGGCGCGATGGTGATGCATACATAGCACATGGTGAGGCGTGGAATCGTATGTAGTGGCGCGTGGTATCACGCGGATTTCGTAGTGTACCGAAATCCCCGTGCGCCACCTGCGTGACGTGCCGCTTACGCACGCTGACGCATTGGCGTCGCACGCTGTATCGCATGGTGACACATAGTTACGTCATCGTTCGTCAACGTCCGTAAACATGCGACGCCGCGCGACGCTCATACGCAGTCGGCCCGCCTTTTACACATCATGTAACCTCTAACCTCGTCCACACAGACCTCTTCCTGGGTTTCTTGCTGGCTTGTCTTGTTGTACTCCTGCCTGGCTGATCTGTTCTGTAAGTATGAGGGCTGCTGCTAACTGAAGTCTCTGTTGTTCCTGCAGCAATAAAGTCTGTAGTTCTTCCATGATGGTCATGATGCAGAATAGGGAAGCACGGTATTCTAATGACATCACGCGCACCAGACGGCTGTGCTGACGCATGAAGACACGTGAGTTGCGCTCGACAGTAGCGCGACCGTCACGCGTCAACCACTACCGACCTGTCGCGTAAATGACGCCCAAGTGGGTCAGGCCCGTTAGACTCAATGCCGAGTTACATTCTAGTTTAGTTTAGAGATACAGCGTGAAAACAGGCTCACCGACCAACAATCACCCCTTACACTAGTTCTGTCCCACACACTTCGGGATAATTTTACATTTTTACCGTGTCCAATTAATCTGCAAACCTGTGGAATATGGGCGGAAGCCGGAGCACCTGGGGAAAACCCATGCAGTCACGGGGAGAACATGCAAACTCCATAAAGACAGCACCGATAGTCTTGATCAAACCAGGCTCTTTGGCGCTGCAAGGCAGCAAATCTACTGTTGCGCCACCGTGCTGCCCACACATGCTAGTTTACAAAAAAAGACACAAAGTACTGGAGTAACTCAACAAGTCAGGAAGTAGCTCTGGAGAACTTGGATAAGCAACATTTCGGGTCGGGGCCTTTCTTCCGACTGATTGGAGTCAGGGGGAGCAAGGTGGAAGAGAGGTGATGGCGGGACCAAGCATGGTGAGTGATAGGTGGATACAAGTGAGAGGTGGGGGGTTGATTGGCAGGTGAAATGTGCAGGAAGGAACTGCAGATGCTGGTTCAAACCGAAGGTAGACGCGGAAAGCTGGAGTAACTCAGCGGGACAGGCAGCATCTCAGAAGAGAAGGAATAGGTGATGCTTAGGGTTGAGACCCTTCTTCAGACTGATTTGCAGTTGGACAAGGAGCAAAGATGAAAAGACGAAGGTCGATGAGATAGGAATGACAAGGAGTGCTGGAGTAACTCGGTTAGCATCAGTGGAGAACATGCATCGGTGACGTTTCGGGTCGGAACACTTCTTCAGAGATAAGGAGAGATAAGGCGTGAAATGTGAAGTTGAAGAAAGGGACAAAGGTGGAAGAGGATGGGGAGGGGCAAACAAAAGCTTTGCACCGTATCTCGGTACAGTAGGCAATGATAAAGCAATACCAATACCGATACCAATATCAATACCAATACCAATATCGATACTGATACCGATACCGATACCAATACCAATACCGATACCGATACCGATATCGACATCGATACCGATACCGATATTAATACCAATACCAATACCAATATCGATACCAATACCGATACCAATACCGATACCAATATCGATACCAATACCGATACCAATACCGATACCAATACCATTACCAATACCGATACCAATACTGATACCGATACCGATATTAATACCAATACCAATACCAATATCGATACCAATACCAATACCAATACCAATACCAATACCGATACCGATATTAATACCAATACCAATACCAATACCAATCCCGATACCAATACCGATACCGATACCGATACCGATACCAATACCAATACCAATACCGATACCAATACCTATACCAACTTAAAACATTAATCCTCAGGCAACAGTTACCAATGAAGGCCCAGTTGGGGACAAAGTTAACCATTCCTAACCAGAGTGTTATTATCTTGGCAATCACTGCTTGTCAAGCACATCTCTACAAGTCACTAGATATTCTATCCCTTGCAAAAGTGTTCATATAGTTTACAGATACAGAGTAGAAACAGGCCCTTCGGCCCACCAAGTCTGCTCCAACCAGCGATCTCCGTGCACCAGCACTATCCTACACACAAGGGACAATTTTAAATGTTTTGCCTCAGCCAATTAACCCGCAAACCTGGGCATCTTTGGAATGTCGGAGGAAATCGGAAAACCCGGAGAAAACCCAGGCAGTCGCGGGGAGAGTGTAGGAATTCTGCACAGGGAGCACCCGTGGTCAGGATCGAACCCGGGTCTCGGGCGCTGTAAGGGGGCAACTCTACCGCTGCGCCACCGTACCGCCCTCATTTTTAACACTTATTTAATATATTTATTCTACCTGGTTTATACAAATCCATTTTACTGTATAAATTATTGCAACAATTAACCAAGCGGGGCTGTTTATCTGTGACATAATCTGTTACTAGCAAAGCAGAAGAAGATGCTCTAAGTAGAATATACTTCCTCTACAAAGGGGTATGTGTTTCCATGGTGATCTTACTCTGAATTCCTGCATTTGAAATATTGCTTCATATTGAACATTTTCAAGCACAAAATTACATTATAAAAAATTGATTTAATCCTTTTGATTATTTATTCTGTTAATTTTTTCTAACTTTATTTTTTAAAAACTTGAGCAATTTGTAAAACTGCATAAATATATTATGAACTAATGTCCCCCTACACTTGCAGGGACTTCATAGCAGCTCACGTTCATTTAAGAACAGTTTACGTATTGCCTCAAAGGTTCTATTGCATTAGAGAACTGTTAAATACCCCAATGGATGAATGAATGAATGAATGGATGAATGAATGGATGAATGAATGAATGGATGAGTACTTTATTGTCACAGTGAAATTACTTGCTTGCATATCCAAGGTATACAAATAGTCGCTACATAAGGGAGCTGACTAAGTTACTAAGTATACACAGTATCAGCGCCCCCTTTGCTCCCCCCCCCTCCATCATCCCCCCCCCCCCCCCCCCCCCCCCCAACGCCAGGTCCCCATTCTCCATTGCTTTCCCCCTCTCTCACGGCCATCACCCCATGCCGGGTCCTCCATTCTTCCTCTTGTCCTCCCTCATCTAGTCCCTTCCCTCAGCAGCGACGTCCTCACTCCACGTGGGGTCCGTCCTCATCCGGCCGATGTTCCTTGAGACTAAAATACACGCAATATTCAATCAATGTATCGATCTATTGGATTGCGTATCTATTGATTAGCTGGTGAGTCTGTTGGAGCCACGGTACTGTCACCGCACAAGAGGAGCCTGTTCAACTGAGCTCGTGTAGAGTATTATCAGCTGCAGTAGAATTGATTCTGATTCTCCAAATCAGTCCCTGTGGCTCTGCAAATTTGTTTTCTCTCAAGTATCTATCCGATTGAATGATTATCAACAAGCTTGTGAAGCATTTTTTTTTGTAGGAAGTGCGAACAGGCATAATGTGGAAGAGTCACAGAAAAAGGCCCTTCGGCCCACGTTGTCCATGCAGACTAAGTTGACATTGCGCTAGGCTCAGTTGCCTGCAGTTGACGCATACCCCTCTAAACTCTCTATCCACTTTGTCAAAGATGGAGTCATAGTCATACAGCATGGAAACAGGCCCTTCGGCCCTACTTGCCCATACCGACCAACATGTTCCATCCACACTAGTCCCACTTGCCTGTGTTTGGCCCATATCCCTCTAAACCGTTTTATCCGTGTACCTGTCCTAAGGTTTCTTAAACATTGCGATAGTGCCTGCCTTAACTACCTCCTCCGGCAGCTCCGGTTTCCTCCCACATTCCAAAGAAATGCGGGTTTGGCGGTTAATTGGCTTCTGTATATTGCACCTCAGAATGTAGGATAGAACTAGTGAACGGTGGGAGCGGACTCGGTGGGCCGAAATGCCTGTTTCCACACTGTATCCCTAAACTGGTGAACTACTTCTTCAAACATAATCTCCCTCGAGCCTGAACGCAGCGTACAGGCTCCTGTGTGTGATCCAACATTCATTCTCTGGTAACAGGGCACCTCGCTCTGCTTCACGCAAGGGCTCAGGTTAATCTTTAACTTTCAATTCAATGCCCTATTACTTTGTCATAGACTTTTTTTGCCAGCCCGATGTTAATTAAAACCAGCTCTTAGAAGTTTCAAATTAAATTCTCCTCTGCCAACATTTTAAACCAGTGCGTTTCATCCCCAACGTTTATTTTTCCTCCTGTAGTTCAGCAGAAGAACCACATTTTCACCCTTCGAGTCAATGGGAAGTATTGAGTTTAAACATCTGGTCTACAGCATGTTTTTTTAATAAATAAGTTGTCATTCAGGTACATACAAGAATGGTTGCACAGCATTGTTTAAGTTTGACTTATTTCTCTTGCCAACTGCGTTTAACTCAAACTGACAGCATTGGATCGGAATAAGCTTCATGTGATTCTGATATGTACAGCCAGATAGAATACGCAACAGAAAAATGCTGTCAATCGTTAATTTCTGTTTCAGATTTATACATTTGGAGCAGAGCCAAGCCAGAGATACATTGGGTGTTTCGAGCTGTTGTTGTAACGTGTGCCAGAGATAATTTCACCTCCGTGTACACTTCCATCATCTCTGATCAGTTTAGTTTATCGTCACGTGTACCCAGGTACAGCGAGAAGCTTCTTTTGTTGTGTGCTATCCAGTCAGCAGAAAGACAATACATGATTACAATCGATCCATTTACAGTGTAAAGATACATGATAATGGAATAACGTTTACTGCAAGCTACAGCCGGCAACGCCCAAATCAAGGATCGTCCGTGGGTCATCGAATGGAATGGGAAAGGAAAGGAATACATTTTATTGTCACATGTGACAAGGCACAGTGAGATTCGTTGCTTGCATTCCCAATGTATACAAATAGCGGACACATACAGCACTGACAATTACAAAGCACGCCGGCTCCTCCTTTAGTTTCACCCCCCCCCCCCCCTCCCCCACAGCGGTTCCTCCATGCCAGGTCCCCATTGTCCCTCCTGCCCCATTGTCCATTGTTCTTCCCCTTATCTACCTCAAAGAGGTAGTTAGTAGTTCCACTCTGCTCACTGGTTGTGGTGGGATGATTCGGTTCCAGATAACTGCTGGGAGAAAAACTGTCCCTTTAGAATCTATCAATGAATCCACCAATTTATCAAACACCTATCAATGTGAGCAAGATCTCAAATGCGATTGAAGTCAATCTATTGCAGATAAACCTATCCATTGAAGCTGAATTGAGTGTCATTTCTGTGACGGCGTTTGGTTAAAATAGTGGCTGTGGTGTAGATTGTGATAGTATTTTCAGGCACATTTTAGTGCTGCATAGAACAGAATTTAGCATGATTTTGCAACATAAATGGTATTATCATGGAAGGGGCAATGTAACTGTGATTTTCTACAATTTTAAAATGTGTGCTATCAATACAGCTTGGATCATGTTTTAAAAAACATGCAAGTATTTTATAGTAAGATTGAATATTAGGAAATAATATGTGTAGACTTGCTCCCCCAACTGTTTATTCCTGGGAATCTTTCTGTCCGTCTGTCTCACTCCCTCTATCTCTCTCTCTCTCTCTCTCTCTCGTATGCTATCGCTCTCTCTCTTGCTCTCTCTATCTCGCTCTCTCTCTCTCGCTCTCTCTCTCTCTTGCTCTCTTTCTCTCGCCCCCTCTCTCTCTCTCTCTCCTCTCTCTCTCATTCACTATCTCTCTCTCTCTCTCTCTCTCTCTCTCATTCACTATCTCTCTCTCTCTCCCTATCTCTCCTCTATCTCTCTCTCTCTCACTCTCCCCTCTCTCTCCTCTATCTCTCTCTCTCTCACTCTCTATAACAGCCAAATGCTTTACGTAGCCAGATCCTTATTTAATTCCCAGAGTGAGATATCATGTGAGGATGTGATGGTCCTTTAGTGGAGTCCAGTGCAATATAGAAGCCAGATGTGGTAGGGAGGACTTTAGTCTTTTTACTCTAGAGAACCATTCGGTGAGGAGTCAGGAGCAATGCCCCTCCAGGTGTAGTCCCTAGTGAGACAACACCTGGTGTATTATGTGCAGTTTTGGTCTGCGTGAGGAAGGACATTCTTGCTATTGAGGGAGTGCAGCGTAGGTTCACGAGGTTAATTCCCGGGATGACGGGACTGTCATACGTTGATAGAATGGAGCGGCTGGACTTGTTTACTATGGAATTTAGGATGAGAGGGGATCGTATTGAAACACCTAAGATTATTAAGGGTTTGGACATGCTAGAGGCAGGAAACATGTTCTCGATTTTGGAGGGTCTAGAACCAGGGGCCACAGTTTAAGAATAAGGGGTAAGCCATTTAGAAGGGAGATGAGGAAAAACTTTTTCACACAGAGGGTTGTGAATCTGTGGAATTGTCTTCCTCAGAAGGCAGTGGAGGCCAATTCTCTGGACGCTTTCAAGAAAGAGCTAGATAGATCTCTTAAAAATACCGGAGTCAGGGGATATGTCGAGAAGGCAGGAACGGGGTACTGATTGTGGATGATCAGCCATGATCACATTGAATGGCGGCGCTGGCTCGAAGGGCCGAATGGCCTACTCCTGCACCTATTGTCTATTGTCTATAATACTGACAAGCAACCAGTCATCCTCCACCATTGCAATTATCATTTAATTCTCATTTGGTTTGAAAGAAATAAAGCAGGAACTTGTGAATTGTCAAAGGTGATCTGACCAAAGGGTTCATTTTTAATGAAGAAATAAATTAACAACTGGCCTATTTTATGACATTTTCAACTAATTTCCTATCTCTGCCGGGTAGTGTGCGGTTTTCATTTTGTAAATGTTTTTTAATCTTAATAAAGTTTTTGTTTCGAAATTTTAAATAAAACTACACTAAGTAACCCTCCATCTCCATAATAGGTGTGCCTTAAATATATTGTACCCCCATTGGCTTTAATCACCCTGCTACTTACTGTTGACCGTGCCTTTAGATGTTAAGATGTTAGATGTACAATCAGCTTCGTCCCTCCAATAACCAGATCTAGCGCAGCACAGTAGCGCGGTGCTTGAGTTGTTGCCTTATACAGTGGCAGAGAGCCGCGTTCAATCCCGGTTGCTGTCAGTATGGAGTTAGTACTTTCTCCCTGTGATCATGTCGGTTTTCTCCAGTTTCCCCCCACGCTCAAATAACGTAGAGGTTTGTAGGTTACTTGGCTTCAGTAAAATTGTAAATTGTCCATATTGTGTAGGGAATGCTAGAGTACGGGCAGTTCGCTGGTCGGCATGGACTCAGTGGGCAGAAGGGCCTGTTTCCGCGCTGTGTCTCCAAAGTCTAAAAACTTAAGTCTAAAGTTTAATTCATCTCTTCCAATCCAGTATTCCACAGTACAGTGGGGTGGCCCTCAAACAAGGGGGGATTTCACCCATGGGACCACATGAGTGTATAGACACTGGAGTTTAGAAAGATGAGGGGATAGAAACATAGAAACATAGAAAAATAGGTGTAGGAGTAGGCCATTCGGCCCTTCGAGCCTGCACCGCCATTCAATGTGATCATGGCTGATCATCCAACTCGGTATCCCGTACCTGCCTTCTCTCCATACCCCCTGATCCCTTTAGCCACAAGAGCCACATCCAACTCCCTCTTGAATATAGCCAATGAACTGGCCTCAACGACCTTCTGTGGCAGAGAATTCCAGAGACTCTTGGAGACAGGGATATCTTATAGAAACATATAAAATTATAAAAGGACTGGACAAGCTAGATGCAGGAAAATTTTTCCCAATATTGGGCGAGTCCAGAACCGGGGGCCACACAGTCTTAGAATAAAGGGGAGGTCATTTGAGACTGAGGTGAGAAAACACTTTTTCACCCAGAGAATTGTGAATGTAAGGAATTCCCTGCCACAGAGGGCAGTGGAGGCCAAATCACTGGTTGGATTTAAGAGAGAGTTGGATAGAGCTCTAGGGGCTAGTGGAATCAAGGGATATGGGGAGAAGGCAGGCACGGGTTATTGATAGGGGACGATCAGCCGTGATCACAATGAATGACGGTGCTGGTTCGAAGGGCCGAATGGCCTCCTCCTGCACCTATTTTCTATGTTTCTATGTTTCTATGACACTGAGGATGTGGGAAGAGTATTTGCAGGTTTTCTTTAGCTTTGTATAGTTTTATTTCGTTTTTATTCTGAGTAAAGTGTCTTCTTGGAAAAAGAAAAGTGTAGTCCAGAGGACCACAGTCTAGGGTGGTACCTCTGCTGGACACTGAGGGGCAGTGTCCCTGGTGGGGCCGCCACTCAGACAAGGGAAGGGATGTCACGCCAGGGAGCCACGTGAGGGGCAAACATGTTTTATGTAAACATAGGTGCGGGCACTGCTGTGTGCGGCACTATTGAATGTACCAACACTGGGAATGTCTGGAGAGTTTTGTGCACGGCTTTTATTTTGTAAATGTTTTTGAATCTTAATAAAGTTTCAGTTTTGAAATTTAAAATAAAACTACATTAAGGTACCCTCCATCTCCATAATAGGTGTGCCTTAAATATGCTGCACCCCCATTGACCTTCATCACCCTGCTACTCGTGCCTTTAGAAACATAGAAACATAGAAAATAGAAAATAGGCCATTCAGCCCTTCAATGTGATCATGGCTGATCATCCAACTCAGTATCCTGTACCTGCCTTCTCTCCATACCCCCTGATCCCTTTAGCCACAAGGGCCACATCTAACTCCCTCTTTAATATAGTCAATTAACTGGCCTCAACTACCCTCTGTGGCAGAGAATTCCACAGATTCACCACTCTCTGTGTGAAAATGTTTTTCTCATCTCGGTCCGACTTCCCCCTTATCCTTAAACTGTGACCCCGTGTTCTGGACTTCCCCAACATCGGGAACAATCTTCTTTAGATGTTAAGATGTTAGATGTTGGGACCTCTTCTCACTACCCCATCTCTGAGAACAAAGGGGGACCCTGTGTGGGGGGAGGGGAGGGAGGGGGGGCTGCTGAGAACTAATGAGGACCCGGGGGTGGGGGGGGGGGGGGGCGGGTGTTTATTTACAAAGACGGAATGATGCTTTTTGTAACTTTGCCGGCACCTTTGTGGTGACTCTTTTGTGCACTTTGTATGCAAAAACAAAGCATTTTCACTGTACCTAAATGCAAGTGACAATAAAATATCATCATCATCGCCATCTCTGCCTGTTTGATCAAGATTTTGGTCGTCTTAACCTAACCTCGTGTGACACGCTAGCAAATTCTGTTTGATAATGCTTCTGTGCAACAGTTTGAGATCTCGTAAAGGCAAAAGGCAAATAGCATTTGTCATTGTAGAGCCAACCGCCAATTTGCAATCACTTGTTTGAGTAATGTTAGACTCACGCTCATTTCCCCACCTAAAATTTTATTGTTTGCTATTCTTGTAAAACATAACACGGGCTATCACTATACTCTTAATCCCATTACACTTGTGAAGCATAATGTTTTCATAATTCATGCAACTTATATTCCACAGTGGGCTTCCTGCAGTTGCGTTTTATGGAGTTAGTGTACAATGTAGACCTCTGAAACTTCAGGGAAATATGCCTTGGATTGCTTAGCTAAATAGGTATGAAGATACAGATCCCCATTTGTACTCTGTCTTTGCCATTCAGTTCCAATGAGGTCAATGCAGCTGAATGTGTGGGTACTAGGGTGATAGATGTGAGCATCTTTAGCATTAGTGTCCAAGATTAATTTCACTTGTCACTTACGGAACCACAAATATTTTTCTTTCATTTTATGCATATTGGACTGCGGAACATTGGTCAAGTGGAATTCCAAAAGGCCGAGACAGTCTGTCTTGTCCCAGCAATGTTACCCGGCCTTTTCACTGGGATGTTACCTGGGCTTGTGCTTTTGAATTATAGGAAGAGAGGGATATGAGACTAGCTTAGATGGGCCAGCATGGATGAGTTGGGCTGAAGGTCCTGTATCTGTGCTGTATGACTCTATGACTCATAGAGGATGGATAGAGTTGGACATTTTTCAGTAGGAGGCTGAGTGAGGTGGGATGACCTTATTCAGGTGTACAAGATCATGAGGAACATGGATAAAATGAATGCTCACAGTCCTTTTTTTTTCAAAAACCAGAGGCTGAAGGTGAGGGGGGAGAGCTTTAAGAGGGAGCTCAGGGACAACCTTTCATTCAGAGGATAGTCGTTATCTGGGAAGAACTGCCAGAGGAAGCTGTAGAACTGGATGGAATTCCTACTTTTAAAAGACATTTGGACAGATATATGGATAGGAAGGGCTTAAAGATAGATGGGCCAAATGCAGGCAAATGGGATTAGTTTAGTAGGCCAACATTGGTTGGCATGGACCAGGCCGGCTATAGGGCCTGTTTCCTGGCTGGAGAGCTCAGTGACTATGATGAAGTTCTAACCCGAGTCTGAGCTGGAGGGACAATTTTTCCATTTTCCACATCAGCTGCCTCTGGAAATTGGCACTTTGTGGCAAATTAATGTTGTTGTTTCTGAATTACGACCAGATTTGTGGTCTAGGTAATGCCCGGAGCGAAACAGATTGAGATTGTCCAAACTCATTTCACCTTGGTGATAGCTTGTTTCAACGTGTCCAGCAAGTTAATGGCGACCAAAGAATTATTTACTTTCATTGTCGAATATCGTTAACGTGAGCTCCATTCCTTGATGCGCTATTTTCTGGACATGCTGTAGATAGCGTTTCTCGCTTTGTAACCAAACCTAATTGACTTGCTGGGAAATTAACCCATTCAGATTTGCTAAGTCTCTCCACCCACTGAGCCTCGATGTCTATTCCTTTCCATCGATGGAAAGTAACACCAGCAGGTAGCACTGATTGCCCACTCGCCCATGCTTGGCCAAGTTAAAACTTTGCTTTGTTTTATTAATCCACCGAGGGACTTGAGATCTATAAGGCACACAGATCAGCTGCATTAATTTAATGGATTTTTGAAAAAATTGAACCTTCCTGTGCACACACATAGTAGGCAGAGTTAAAATGTGGCAGACTTGTGACCCGCTGACAAGTTAAGTATCGCTCGGTCACCTGGCAAGTCCCCATTGAAGATGAGGGGGTTTGGTTAACTTACAAGCATCGGAACAAATAGCGATACCTGAAGCTACAGATGATGGAATGATGAGCAGGAAACAAAGTGCTGGAGGAACATAACAAGACAGCCAGCATCTGTGGGGGAATAAATAGTGTAGGAAGGAACTGCAGATGCTGGTTTACCCATCTTCTTCTTCTTGCGTGTGGCGTAAAGTTGTTGGACAACTTCTTCTATTTGATCTTCCGTTTGTGCACGTCGAGTCGATTGCATTAGTCGAAACAGGGCGGACCACGTGAAGGTTGCAATCTTCCACCCCCTGATTTACCCTCAAGATAAAACACAAAATACTGCAGTAACTCAACGGGTCAGGCAGCATCTCTGGAGAAAAGGCATAGCTGACCTTTCGGGTTGAGATTTGAAGAAGGGCCTCGACCCTGTGGTGCTGCCTGAGCCGCTGAGTTACTCCAGCATTTTTTGGTGTCTTCGATCTTCGAGGAATTGAGAGGTTTGATTTGATGGTTTATAATTAGAATGGAGAATGTTGGGGGCTGCAAAATAAGAAATCTCTCGCAAATGATGCACAAAATATGAATTTTGGCTGTCTCTGATCTCCACCACTGCTGATGATGAATCAGATTTCTTGCCCTGGCCAGCATTGATGTACCTTCCACTGATAGCTGGGGTTGTTATTAAACCCAACGGACCATGATCCAAAAGAATATAGATACCGATAGACACAAAATGCTGGAGTAATTCAGCGGGACAGGCAGCATCTCTGGAGAGAATAGGCGATGTTTCGGGTCAAGTCCTTTCTTCAGGCTGACAGTGAAGGGAGAGGGAGACTAGAGATATGTGGAAGGGTAAGGCATGAAATCAACAGATCAAAGCAGATGATGATCAAGGAAATGTAGAATGGATCATTGTTCGCTACTCTCAGCCTGAAGGAGGGTCTCGGCCCGAAACGTCACCCATTCCTCTCCAGAGTTGCTTCCTGTTCTGTTGGATTACTCCAGCATTTTGCGTCTATCTTTGGTGTAAAGCAGCATCTGCAGTTCCTTCCGGCACATCCGGAAGAATATGGATCTACCTGGCTAATTGTGCTGCGCAACAGAAGGCAAGATCATACTCAGTCGTTCATCTGTGTGATTGTTCAGAAGTGGATTTCTCTGCTACAGGGAGTAAATGCACATTCCGTATTGAACCATCATAAACTCGAGCTCCGTGTAACAGTAACAAACACTACAATGTGCAATTAGTCTATCAACCAAGGAAAATCCCAGCTGTTTCTTAATACTTTGTTTTCCAGCAGAAGAATGATGCCTTCTCTGTGAGGCAGTGACTACTGTTGCAAGATAACTATGCATCTATCACAACCTCAGGACCACGCGCCACTTCTGAAATATCAATGTGGTGGTATCAGAATCATGGCAGCCAGGGTAGTCAGTGCAGGATTCCATAGGAAACCATGTTGTACGGACCAGATTGCTTTAATGCCTTCGGTCGAGAGATAAAGTCTGCTCCAGGACATTGAGCAAAGCTTTTGCCATTTAAAACAAAAAAAATCCCTCTTCATCTTCTCTTCAACCCATGCGTTGAAGAGCTACTGAATGGACAAATGTGGCCTGTGCGCTGTGTTGGATGTAATCCTCCACCAATATCTCATCAATATACCAATATATCAATAACTGGTTCTCCCCCAGTGTCACCAGCTATGAAAGGTCATAGATTCATGGAGTGCCCTTCCATAAGCTAGGATGTAGTCTTGACCTTCCAACCTACCTCACTGTGGACCTTGGGTGAAGGGGGAAAGATTTAACAGAAATCCGAGAGGTACATTTTTCACACAAAGGGTGGTGGGTGTATGGAATGAGCTGCCAGAGGAGGTGGTTGAGGCAGGTACTATCGCAACGTTTAAGACACAATTAGACGAGTGCATGGATTAGAACAGGTTTAGAGGCATATAGGCCAAATGCAGGCAGGAGGAACTAGTGTAGATGTGACATGTTGGTCGGTGTGGGCAAATTGGGCCAAAGGTCCTGCTTCCACTCTATGACTATGACTTCACTGTGGACCTTAATGGTTCACTGGTTCTTTATTGCCATGTATACACAGCACAGTGACATTCTTGTGCACAACCACAAATGCACAGTCGGATGCCCTTTACAAATAAAAATAAAAATAAACAGTCCCAAGTCCACATGTTGGAAGTACTGGAGCTCCCTTGACCCAGGTAAGTCCCAGGCTGCTACACAGGATCTTTCTCTTGTAACTGTAACGTTACCATGCTGCAACACTATATTCAGCACTGATATTTTTCTCTTTACATTACCTGTTGTACTTGTGCATGGATACTTCTCCATGAATTGTCACCTTGTCGTGGTGGAGAAGCTTCTGTGGACCTGAGATCCTGAGAGCGATGCCATCTGGAGCGATGCTCCTGGTAGGGCCACCCATGGCAGTAAGGTTGAGGGGGAGGTCTCTGACAAAGAGCAATCCAACGAAGACCTCAACAGTGGAACAGGACCTGCCCCGAAAGCAGAGGACAACCCTCAATCGCTTGAGGACAGGCATCGGACGCTATGGAGTAGCAATGAAGAGGTGGGGCCTCGTGGACAGCGGGCGCCTCCTGCGGATGTGGGGACCCAACGCAGACACTGGAGCACATAGTCACCAGTTGCCCCAAACACCGGCCACCGAATGGTGAACGAGGTCAGATTGACCTGGGCGATGACACGTTGGCCTGGCTCGCCTCAACGGAAGTGCAGGTCTAAAAGACATGCGACAGAAGAAGAGTGAAACAGGCGGAGGAGGACGATGGCCGACCTCAGTGGAGCATCACAACGGCTGGGAAGGCGGATGAAGGCTGCAGCAGAAAAGGGTTCCCGGTCTTCTTGGACTCCATGCCACTGGATCCTGACCCAGATCTATCAAGGACCGTGGGGTGGCTGTCTGTGCACCAGTCTCCCCACGTTAAACAAAGTCACGCACAGGTGTCCTCCATATAGGGAATAGCACCCTGGAGCCACGACCAAAGGGGGCCAAGGTGTGTATGGATCGATTATACTCAGGTACAGTATGATTTGATTTGACTGGATAGCAGGTAGATAAAGTTTTTTCACTCTACCACAATTGACATGACAGTAATAAACCAACACTAATCCATGCTGAAGATAAGAGCTTAAACCATAAAGGCAGGAGTAACACAGAGAGCCCGGAGTCTTGGTCTACCCTTCAATGTTAAAGTTGATCTCCAGGCAATGACCAGACACCTGCCCGACCAACAGACCAACATCAGGGCACAACCACTGTACCCGGACCATAATCGACAAGCAAGCAACTGTTGACAGTGAAAATTCCACATAAACACCGAAAGTATTGGAAACACTCAGCAGGTCAGGCAGCATCTGTAGAAAAAGAAACAGGGTGAGCCTTTGAGGTCAAGGACCACTCATCATAAACCAAATGAAACTCGATCAATCACTAAGGTTCTGATGAAGGATCATTGACCTAAAACATGAAGTGTGTAAGAAGGAACCGCAGGTGGAGTTGGAAGATAGACACAAATGCTGGAGTAACTCGGCAGGTCGGGCATCAGACTCTGATGAAGGGTCTCAACCCGAGACGTCACCTATTCCTGTTCTCCAGAGATGCTGCCTGACCCACTGAGTTGCACCAGCATTTTGTGTCTATCTTTGACCTAAAACATGAAGTTTGTTTCTCTCTCCACAGTTGCTGCCTGACCTGTTCGGTGCTTCCTGCACGTTCTGCTTCGATTTGAGAGCAGGACTAGCTCTCCAAATCCCGAGTCTATCACTGCACAACTAGCTAGGTCACTCAGACTGTACATTGTGGTTGAACAATTCAGCTTCAGTATACTGGTCTCCATGTTGCTCGCATCTGTTATTGCAATACAGCAAGTAGGATGTTACTGATTATGTGCCTCCTTGTCATCTTCCACTCAGCTAACAGTGAAACCATGGACACAAACAGCTGGAGTAACTCAGCAGGACAGGCAGCATCTCTGGAGAGAAAGAATGGGTGACGTTTCGGACCGAGACCCATCCTCAGATTGGTCTGTAACAATGAACCATTCTACATTTCCTTGATCAACATCTGCTTTGATATCAGTCTGAAGAAGGGTCTCGACCCGAAACGTCGCCTATCTCCTTCGCTCCTTAGATGCTGCTGCACCCGCTGAGTTTCTCCAGCCTTTTGTGTAACCCTCTGCTTTGATATATCCTTTTCACACCTTACCCTACCATCTAGACCCTTTCCATTGTCTTGCAGGTCTGAAGAAGGGTCTCAACCCGAAACATCACCTATTCCTCCTCCCCAGAGATGCTGCCTGGCCCGCTGAGTTACCCCAGCATATTATGTCTTTCTTGATTATTGGAGGGCTATTGGACTATTTGCTTAACGTATGTAGAGTAAAACCAGTGGGCATGGACTTCACACCAGGTTCCTTGTAGAAGCTTGTTGATGGATATTTCTTCCAGATATCTCCAGGAGAAACTGACCGAGAGAAACTGCCTTCAGCATAAACAAAATATCATGGATTTGTGCAAAACACGAAGTGCTGGAGTGTCGGGGAAGCATCTATGGGGGGGAAATGGAGGGGCCCGAAACATCACCCATCCCCTTTCTCCAGAGATGCTGCCTGATCCGCCGAGTTACTGTCTGTCTTCTTCAGACACAAAAAGCTGGAGAAGCTCAGTGGGTCGGGCAGCATCTCTGGAGAAAAAGGAATAGATGACGTTTCGGGTCGAGACCCTTCTTGAGACTGTGGATCGGGGGAGAGGTGAAACGAGAGGTACAGAAACATAGGAAATAGGTGCGGGAGTTGGCCATTCGGCCCTTCGAGCCTGCACCGCCATTCAATACGATCATGACTCAGTTGATGGATATTTCTGGTATATGGTGTAGCTCAGGGCAGAGTGTCAAGGGGATGTGTATTTGCTGTAACCCTGCAGTTGTAGTCTGAAGAAGGGTCTGGACCCCGGAATATCACCCATTCATTCCCTTTCTCCAGAGATGGGTTAGCCTGCTCCGCTGAGTTGCTCCAGCTCTAGAGTTGTGCCCGCCCTGCTCCCCGCCGCTGTTTGCTGCACGACCCGGTCCGTTCCCATTCTGTTCCGTTCCAGTCCGTGCAATTAGCATGTCATTAGCATGACATTAGCATCTGATTAGGCGGTGATTAGCATGCGGAGGTGGGGCAGCGGCGGCGGCGGTGGGCGCTAGTGAGCTGGGCTGGGCTGGGCTGGGCTGGGTTGGGTTAACGCGGCGCGGCTCGGAGCGGCACGGCGGACGGTCTGACTGACTGACTGACGGGCAGGCAGGGCAGCAGGCAGGTGGAATCTGCAACATGGCGATGCTGGGCGCTGCTGTGGCTGCCGGAGCTTCATACCATCTCCTCGTCCTCGCCGTCTGGGCACTCTTCATCGCTCAAGGTAAGAGGGGATCATCGTGGACGGAGGCGATGGACTCAGAGAGTCTTGCTGCGGAGTGGACAGAAGATAGAGAGAGGAGAGAAGGGGAGAAGGAGAGGGAGAGAAAAGAGGATCGAGAGAGGGATATAGAGAGTTGGGGAGAGGGACAGAGAGAGGAGAGGGGGGAATAGAGGATAGAGAGAGGGAGAAGTGATGAGAGGGAAGGAGAGGAAGGGGGCAGAGAGAGAGGGAGAGGGATCAGAGAGGGAGTGAGAGATAGACACAGAGAGGGAGATAGAGAGAGAGAGAGCCGGGGAGGGATTGTGTTGCAGAGAGCGCCGAGCCGAGCGCAGGGAGAGACAGCCCCGGCAAAGTTGCCGCCGCGCCGGGAGAGGCCACCCCACCGAGCCCGCCCCGGTCTCCCGGCGATCGGCTGCTCGCTGCCCGGCTGTGTGGAGCAGACGTGCCCGGCGCGGTGGGCAGGGGAGGGGGATGGAGAGTCCCGCTCTACCGAGCTGAGCTGAGCCGAGCGGAGCCGCGTTGATCCCGGGCTGGATGCGGGAGCGGGGAAAAGTTACGAGAGATTGAGAGAGAGTCCGTGTAATTTAATGACAGTTTGATGTATCCCCACCACTCTCCCTCCATCTGCCGGGAGAAGGGGCCGCGCTGTTTGCCGCTGATCCTCGGCTTGCTGCGGGGCCGGGCCCTCGGGGGGCAATGAATCCCCCCACCCCCACCCACCCCCTTCCCGGAGCGGGGGGAAGAGGCCGGGGAGGAGGCGGCAACGCCCGGGTCCGCGCTGTGCCCGCGACTCCCGGGGTCTGTCTGGCTGCCCCGACAATCTGTTGCTGGAGCTATCAGAGGAACACCCCCTCCTCCCTTCCTCACCCCCTCCTCTCTCCCATCCACTTCACCCTCTCCAATATCTCCCTTTCCCCCTTCCTCACCCCCTCCTCTCTCCCCTCCTCACCCCCCCCCCCACCCTTCCCTTCCTCACCCCCTCCTCTCTCCCCTCCTCACCCCCCCTACTCTTCCCTTCCTCACCCCCCCTCCTCTCTCTCCTCCAGCTCACCCTCCCCAATATCTCCATTCCTCACCCACCCTCCCTTCCTTCCCCACCACCCCCCGTCCCCTTCCCTCCCTCACCCCTTCCCTCCTCACCCGCTCCTCCCCCTCCCCAATATCTCCCGTTCCCACTCTTCCCTTCCTCACCCTCCCTTCCTTCCCCACCACCCCCCGTCCCCTTCCCTCCTCACCCCCTCCACCCTCCCCTCCCAAATATATCCCGTCCCCCCCTCCCCTCTCCTCAACGCAATGCCCCCTCCCTAATACCTCCCTTTCCCATCATACACTCACTCCCTCAACCCCCTCCCGTACTGATGCCCCTGGTCCCCGCATGTCCCTATCCTCACCCCCCCCCCGCTCCTGCCCACCCTCACCCCCCACAAATACCATCTCCACGTCCCACAGACCCTCTGCCACCCAACCAGCCCCAAGCCACCCTCCCTCCCTCCACCACTCTGCCCTCTTCACCCTCCCCCTTCCCCTCGGTCTCCCCCTACCCCATAGACCCCCCCCCCCCCCACCCGCCCCTTCCCCCGCCGGGGGCCGGGTCTGTGCGCGACTGGTGGCCGCAGCCCGGGCCATGTGTGTCTCCTCCGCAGAGCGAGCGGCCTCTCTCCCTCCCCCTCCCCGGGCCAGAGTCACTGTGTGTGGGGCTGGGGCGCCCGCCCGCCCGCTGTGTCCTGGAGGCTGCGGGCATCTGTGAGCTGTATGGCGGCGGTAACCGGACCCCCCCCCCCCCCCCAGTGGTCCTGATGGGGTGGGTGTGGGTGGGGGTCCAGGTGACACAGGGCCCGGCCTTTGCCGTTCAACATCATTCGTTCCCCCAGTTACTCCGGGCATTGCTTGCAAGTTTTATTTGTTACATAGTGGTGGTCGGTTTGGGAAGGGACGGGGGGGTTGGTCGTGGCCCGGCCGAGGCAGCGCACTGGCATTCTCCCCCCCTTTCCTCTCCCTCCCTCCCTTCTCCCTCCCTCCCTCCCTCTCTCTCACTTTAACCTCTCCCTCCCTCTCCCCCCTCGCCACTGCCGCGCACAAGAACCCCATTGACCGCCCTCTCCTCCTCTCTCGCTGCCCGCGGAAGCTGTGTGAAGCAGAGAGTGACGGGGAACAAAAGGCTTTATTCACTTGCCTTCACCGACACCCTCGCTCTCTCTCTCTCTCTCTCTCTCTCTCTCTCTCTCTCTCTCTACCTCTGTGATAAATGCAAAGCACAAGCCCGCTGTGTTCTGCGGGACCTCTCGTCCCCAACGCAGTTCACATTTCCCGGGCGATGCGTTTTTATACAGAGAGCGAGAAAAAAAAAACTGCATTTAACTAACAGGTTCACGACATCTGTTACTTTCATGTCGTCTCCCACCAACCCCTACCCTCCCTCCCCAACCCCCACCCCCACCCTCACCATCCCAGCCCCCCCACCCCCCTCCCCTGCCCGCGATGTTTTTTTTCCCTGAGCCGTGTAGGCTGTCTTTAGCCTTGCTGCCAGCATTGTACCGCACGTGTTATCTTTCCAGCATAATGGGCCGTTTCAGTCGAGTTTTCTCTGCTGCATTTAATCAGATGTGTGTAGGATTGTCTTGGCTGGTTCAACGTCTGTGATCCCTTTCAGAGTATTGGAGAGTGCGGGGGGCCGGGGGGGGGGGGGGCTAGTAAACTGTTATTCTACGATTAAAAATAACCCGAGTGGTGTGCATTTTGGCAGAGACGGCTGCAGTGATTTCTTTTGTTGATTCCTGGAACATGCATGCATGGCCATCTGATGTAAAGTTCATTGCACTGAATTACAGCAACTGAAAACGCTGATTTAAAATGTTGGTCTTGAGGTCTATGACTGACTTTCTGGGGGTTTCCATGCGTGTGTGCACAGGTTGTAGTCACTGGGATGTAAATATCAGGGTGTTACAAGTCCGTTTCCGACAAACCTCAAGATATGTTGACATTAAAGGTCATCTTACCTCCTGTGTTCATCTTGGAAGCGTGTGTGTACTGTGTTGGGTGAAGAATTTTTTTTTCTAGGGGAGGTGTGTGTGGTGTGTGGGATACAAGACCAGACGCCGTATGAAAGGGAACTTAAAACCCAGCCCATCTGGAGTTGATAATGCCTTTCTCGTCTCCGAACGGTTCCCATTCCTTGCAACCATTTTATTGACACCGTCCAGCTGAAATTCACCTCATTATTGATCACATCTTTTTTTCATTGAAAAGTTGGAGGCCATTTGCAGTCCTCGGCAGAAATTGCAAATGGTCTGCTTGTGACATTGCCTTGAATCTGCGGGTTCGAGGAATTTGGAACTTTGAAATCTCCAGGCAAGCCGTGGTAGCTGTGATTCTCGGTAGCTCCCCTTTCAATGGCGTGTAATCACGGCTGGAAGCACGGCCAATGCTTGGAACGGAAGGTCAGACCATCAGTGCAGGCCACGTGGTTCACTTTGAAATATTTTTACTTTTTAATGGTGTGTACAATATTGATTATTTGTTTTCCTTCATCAGACTGTCGGTACTCGCAGCTAGTCAGATTCCATGAAGCTCTAGTGAGACGAGAGTAAACAGTGAGAATGTGGGCTGATTAATGCAGATAGCTGCACTTGCTTATACATAGGAATCTAAAATGTTCCATTTTGTTCCTAAATTCTTAAAGTCAGTGGCATGTTTTGAGGCCAATCCCTTAACAATGTTTAAATCCATCCGCCGGCTTGAGTTTATCCTGCTTTTGCATAATTAATCCCTTTTCAGACAGGTATTGAAAAAGCGATAAATGCGAACCATGTACTCTGGTTGTGGAGGCGCTCACTACTGTTGCACATTCACTGACGACGCTGCGATCATTTAAAGGCACTTTACTGCATAGAGCACTTTTGCAATTGACACATTTTAATGATTATGTTAACATAAAGCTTGCTTTCCCTTAATTAGTTTTCTAGTCTGAAACCAAGACATGTTGCTCTCTGCGTCCATCTTAGTGTGTCCTTTCCCCGCGAGTCTGAAATGTGTCTGTGTCCGATACCAGTCCATGAAGTGAAGCCTCTCTGGCCACGGGTGGCAGGTCGGTTCCCCACTCATTACAATACAATGGTTGACATGCCGCTTCCCCTTGAGGTGACGCTGTGGACTGGAGGACACGTTGGATACAAAATGTTGGAGCAACTCCACGGGACGGGCAGCATCTGTGGAGAGGAGGAATGGGTGATGGATAAGGGTCTCTCTTCACTCTCCACAGATCCCTCAGTCACCCATCCCTTCTCTCCAGAGATGCTGCCTGTCCCGCGGAGTTACTCCAGCTCTGTGTGTTTAATCTACGGTTCACACCAGGTACACATTGTGGAGGACAATGTGTTCTTGGCTTCCAATTCCCTGCACATTCAGAGATGGCAAGACCTGATAGGGAAGAGGTCAGACACAGGCTCTGGACCTGGCCGCCTCGCTCCAGGACACGCCGTGTAATTGTGGCGTTGATGGGTTGTGGACATTAAGTCGGGCATCCGACCGGAGTCGTAGCAAGTCTTGGCTGGGTTCCTTCTGGCGCCTCAGCCCAGAGTCGCGGTGGTGCATCCAGCTCTGGGAGGGCATTGGCAGCCCAGAGGGGAACGTAAACCAGAGGTATTTTGTACAGGAGCCAAAATGTTCCACGTCTTGTACTGCAGGGGTAGTCGTCGTTGGTTTGTTTTTTGTTTTTTTGCATGGAACTTACAAGCTCTCTGCTCTCTCGCGTCTCCGTTCCCAATGTGACGGCCGCGGTGCCGATAAAGTACTGGATAAATCACCGTGATGAGAAACACAGTGTAAGCCCGACAGCTGGTGACCCACGGCACACTACTAGAGAGAGCTATATAGTATATTGTGGGGGAGGAGGGGGTGTATGCGAGGAGGAGCTTTAATGAACTCCGAAGGCTCGCTGGACAGTAGTGAGTGTTCAGCATTTCAGGTGCCGCCTGCCTGACCCTGCTGAGTTTCCCCAGCTTTGTTTGTGTCCCACCCCTCGGTTGAAGCCAGCGTCTGCAGCTCCTCGCCGCACAAGCGTCCAGCGTTGCCAGTGTGGCACCGCTGCAACTGACACAAAGCCGGCTTGTAACGCGCCGTCATCTCATTCATCCTTCTCTGCAACCAATTCCCGGGGCACACACGGCCTGTTGCTAACTCGATGTGCTCTCCAGACATAATTTCTCTTTCATGTGTGCGGGAAAAAACAAAATACCCCAGACACAGCATTGCATTTATTCACTGCAATCGGTAACGAGGAGGGCCCCTCTGGTATATTCTCAATGTTACAACCTAGGGTTAACCCCGGCACCTCGCTGCACGCTTGGTGCGTGTACATCAACCAGCCTGTTGTGGATGTTGCCCAGTATTGCGCCACTCCCTCCCTGATCCTGACCAAGCCGGCTTGTTTGGCCAATGGGCCCTCTGTTATTGTGCACTGCCTGAGAGACACTGTCTGATCAAATCATGCTCACAATATTCTGCCCGGAAACCTGCCTGCTTCTGCACCCAGCCGGGATTTCTTCCATTCTGAATATACACTGTACAAATAGCTTGGCAGAAAAGTCAACCCGTTTTGTCCACGTCCTTTGTTTGATCAACAGCGGACCAGACTTTGCAGAAGATGAGGGGTTTTGGAACTGCTCGATTTATGTTTTTTTGAAAAGCTGAAGTTGGTGCTGTATTAAAAACACGTTGCAGCGAATATGTCAGCAATCTCACTCTGCTGCGCATGCAGCACTCTCTGTGTAAGCAGCCTGTTCTCAACAGGATAAACAGACCCGGCCCGGCTTTATTGGACTGCTTACAAACCGAATTGAGTTGCTACAGATAAAGTGACTGAGAATACTTTTAGGCTGAATTGTCCGCATAGCTCCGTCACTTCACATCAGTGTGATGAGTGTTCTTGATTTTTAGATTTGTGTTTAAAGCCTTATCGAGGTGGATGGCAGATGAGGCCCAAAATAGGCTGAGCGCAGTGGGAAGCAGAGGCATTCTCGCCTGATTAACTGCAGCCTTCCAATTAAGTTGCCTTTTGATTCTGTGTCTCCTCAATTTGATTTGTTGGTAAACTATCGATATTTATGTTGAATAAAATATGAAGGCCATTTTGACTAATTCGTTCCCAATTTGCTGACTAAAAGACGAGAGAATTTTTCATGTTAAATTTTCCACCTTTCCCACACTGTTTTGCTTTGGCCATTTCCCTTCTGCATGGAGGGGCAGTGGTTTGAGGCTTGCGGTATTCAACTGTGGCATTTGTGGGGGCTGGATGATAAAGGGAAGCTCTGTCTACCTGTTGCAATGGCTGCTGTTCACTTGACTAGCTACCACTCGTGATGTTTGCTATAGTCTAACTGGGAATGAAAGGTACTGTCATTAGCCAGTCAAGCATCTAACTCCAGACCCTATCTCTGTGTCAGCTGGTCTCCAAAATATATTGGTATTGGGTTATTACTAGTCATGTCTACCGAGATATAGTAAACAAATCTTGTGTGCGATCCAGTCAAATCATACAATACAGGTAGAGTAAAGAGAAAAATAACTGCACAATATAATGTTGCAGCATTATAGCGTAACAGTATGGAACAAAAAAGCAAGAAGGGCAAATGAAGTAGGTTGGAAGATCGGGTCCATATCCTATCTTATGGGAAGAATGTCAACAGTCCTCAATGGCCAATAGCTCCCAACTACCAACTCTGTTTGGGGACAATTAGTTGCCCATTTTGTTGGCTTTTCCGGAATCTCGCACGCTGCAGCGAGTTTTCCCCAGTAAAGCGCGTGTGGGTTTCTCCGACCCTTCGTTCCGATTGGAGTATGGGGGAGAAAGCTGGAAAAGAGAGGTGGTGGGCGGGACAAAGTCCGGCAAGTGATAGGTGGGTAACATGGTGAAAGAACAGAAGAGCAGCAGGAATCACGGAGGTCGGAGCAGAGAGGCGGACTTATCCAAAGCAGGCTCCTGTGATTTCTGCTGCCCTCCTGCCCTTTGACCATGTTCTAATCCAGCCTCCATCTGTCATTTGGTCAGCCAGCAATTCTGTAGAAAAGGATTAGGTGACTTATCGGTTTGAGATAATTACTCCAGCATTTGTGGCTATCTTCAGTATAAACCAGCATCTGCAGTTCCTTCCTCCACCTATCACTTGCCGGGCTTAGCTCTACCCCACTTCTTCCTTTTCCAGCTTATTCCCAATCAGTCTGAAGAAGGGTCTCAACTTGAAACGTCACCCGCGCATTGCCCTCCACTGATCCTGCCTGACCCGCTGAGTTCTTCCAGGGCTTAGCGTTTAACAATAATGAGTGCGAGGTCCTTGCGTTAGCCAAGACAGCAGGGGGGACTGTCATCATGTGGCAATGTTATCATAGAAAGTTGTGCACAGATTTCGGAGATGAACTCTATGAGTTCAGTTCAAATGCCAGCAATGAGTTTTGGTATATTTGGAAATGTGTACCAATGACATGCCATTAAGCTACAAATTTAAAATTAATCAGAACTTTTATCTAAGTTTGATAATATCATAACTTTTTTTGCTTAAATTGGTTATTACATTAATAAGCTGTGACTAATGTGATTTTAAGTAATGGAGTCGTTTATTACTTTCTTTTATTCTCCATTCTCTCAAGCGCAGAACATATAAGTGGAATTTTATTTTTGACATCATTGAGTTTTGCGTGGTATATCTAACGTTTGTTTTGGGTGCTTAGAAATCCCGCTTCCTGGACTATTAGAATAATTCCCTGGGGAATTCCCTGGGGTTTGCTGTCTAGAGTATTTATCCCATGTTACCGGCAATGGAACAATGAAATTCTGCCTCGCTGCAGCATAAACAGGGGTCTGCAAAAGCAATAACATGCCGATAATTATACAAGGATCAGAAATACTAGATCAATAATCAGTAATACTAGGTAACGTTGTTAAGGGAATTCTAAAGCACTTTACTGTCAATAAAGTGGAGGTGATGTTATTGAAAAAATTCACTCAGCAAATTCCCACTGGACAAGCCCTTCAACTCTCCTTGTCCTTGTCGACCAAATACTAGCATGTTGGGTTTCTCCCATTTACCTGCATTGGGCCCACATCTCTAAACCTTTCCTATCTTTGACTACCTATGCATTTGTCAAAAAATTGATGAAATTGAGCATTTAACCCATTGGGCTATGTCATATGAGTGGTGAATATTAGCTGGTTAACATCCTTACACATTAAGGTCGTTTCTTTTGAGAGAACAACCAACAGGCCAGCCTTGGTAGGAGCACTCAGCTTTGACACAGCACCCCTGGCAGTGCAGCACTTGCGCTGTGAAACGTCAACTTGGATTTTAGTGCTGGCCTGGGTTTCAGAATTTACTGAATCGGGAGGAGTGGCTGTTGACTGATGCTTCTGTCGATAGTTCAATGGCGCTTTTTATTTGTCATATTGCATTATATTAAATTCATATTAAATTAATTTTGCATGTGTAACACGTGCGGGAGCCGTTATTTTTTGGCGCCATCGTTCCAAAGTCCGGTCGGCCCGCGCGCGCGTTGTCCTGGAGCAGTGCTCGCAAACCAACGTTCCTCTCCACTCTTCGCCCGACCGTCTCTGTCCCCCAGGGGCTCCTTGCTGCAGCCGACTTGAAGACGCTGGAGGCATTATCCCGGTTCACCCTCCTGCCGCTAGAGTGTGAGGTCTGGCCACGAGGTGCTTTGATTTTGTTTTTGTTTCAGACCAACTGCAAGAGTTCAGCCACTGACTAACAGTCTGCAAGAATCTTAGAGGAGCCGTATAATTTCCGATCAAAAAACCTTTGCATGTTGACACGGAACCCAATCATTAACTGATTGCACCTGTCTAGACAAGTTCTTACAAGGAAACCACATCACATTCTGCAGATGTAGAACAGCCAAACATTCCCACAGCAATAATAAAAAAAAAATGTAAATGCCGGAAATACTCAGCAGGCTAAACAGCCTCTGGAGAGAGGAACCAGCTCATGGTGCAGACATCACATTTTCTGAACACACCTAACGTTTGCAATCTTCTACTTTTACCTGCCCTTCACTTTCCATTCTACACCAATGGATTTGAGATTGAGTGCAATGTTTTGGTGCAGTTTTATCCCAGTCTAAAGGACCTGGACCAAAACCACCTATCCATGTTCTCCAGAGATGCTGCCTGACCCGCTGAGTTACTCCAGTGCTTTGTGTCCTTTTGTGTATTAACCTGCATCTACATTTTCTTGTTTCTACAATGTTTTAGAATTCCTTACTGAAGACACTGTTACATTCCAATTTACACTTTTGGCTATAATTTCCAGACTTATTACTCTCATCTGGTTTTTTCGACAATAGACAATAGGTGCCGGAGTAGGCCATTCGGCCCTTCGAGCCAGCACCGCCATTCGATGTGATCATGTGTTTATTCTCCCTCTGCCATTTGGAACTTTCTTTATGGGCTCCAGACGCTCGACTGGAACAGCCACACAAATCCCACGGTCACGGCAAGATCAGGACTCGGGATGTTGTCAAGCATCATGTGATTTATCGTTACATGCCTTGGTTGGAACAATGAAGTTCTGACTTGTAGTCAGTGACTCACCTGGTCATGGTCCAAAACCATTGCAGCATCTACAAGGCACGTGTGAAGAGAATGAAGCACACTCCGCCTACCTGGCTCCATGTATCTTTAGCAACTTTCAAGAAACTCAGGATCATTCAGCACAGGGCAGTGTGAGTGAGTGTATATAATCAACCTCCTTAAACGTTCACCCCCCTCTATTCCCAGTCCAGTGCACACCATCTATAAAATAAGATGCAGTTGCTCGCTTAAGCTGGTCAACATCTCCAAAGCCTTTGGCATCAAGATGGGCCGGGCAGCAGGCGCATGGGAACACCACCACCAGCAGTTCCCCTCCGAGGTCTCACCATCCTGAGTCAGAAATGTATCATCACTGGGCGGAAATCCGTTAGCCCCTGCTCGACAGCACTGTGGGAGCACTCCTACCAATGATTCAAGCAAGCCGTTAGCAGCTTAGGGTGGCGCAGCGGTAGAGTTGCTGCCTTACAGCGCTTGCAGCGCCGGAGACGCGGGTTCGATCCTGACTACGGGTGCTGTCTGCACGGAGTTTGTGCGTACTCCCCGTGAGCGCGTGGGTTTTCTCCGAGATCTTCGGTTTCCTCCCACACCAGGTTAATTGGCTTGGAATAACTGTAGATTGTCCCTGGTGTGTGTGGGATGGTGTTAATGTGTGGGGATCGCTGGTTGGTGCAGACACGGTGGGCCGAAGGGCCTGTTTCCGCACTGTATCTCTACGCAGCTCCTCAACTTGGCGATAAATCTCACTGATTATTAAGTTATCGTATTGTACATTTATTTGTTTTATCGCATTAATGGGCCGGCTAAGCTGCAACAAACAAGAATTTTGAGTCATACAGCATAGAAATAGGCTTTTCAGCCCAGCTTGCATTGGCCAACCATGTCCCACCTGCCTGCATATTCCCAGATCCCTCTAAACATTCCCTATCCATGTACCTGTCCAATTGTTTCTTTAAATGGTTTTATTATATCTGCCTCAACTACAATCTCTGGCAGCTCGTTCCGTACACCCGCCCTGTGTGGAGAAAGTTGCCCCTTGGCTTCTTATTAAAATCTCCTGAGATTCCATGATGCTGTTGCAGGTACATTTGACCATTAACCTCTTGACTTATGAGGTGTAAACGGTTCACAATGAATGCTGACCTTTCTGGGACCTGGGTGTCAGCAAACTTTAATAACGGAACACCCCGCCATACCAGAGAAACAGTCCGCATTTCCTTTTAAAAATAAATAAAATCGATTAGCTACAAGAATAATATTTACCATGCAAAACAATACCCACTATTGAATATCAATATACTGAAAATTAAATAACTGTTACAATCCTTGTCAAGGATGCATTCCTCTCCCTGCGGTGCCCAGCGATCTCGTATTCCCTGCGCCACCGTATTTCCTCTTGGGCTCTTCAGCTGCTATTGAGTCGTACAGCGTGGAATCAGACCCTTCGGCCCAACTTACCCAGGTCGACCAACATGCCCCATCTACAGTGCCCTCCATAATGTTTGGGACAAAGACCCTTCATTTCTTCTGAAGAAGGGTCTCGACCCAAAACGTCGCCTATCTCCTTCGCTCCTTAGATGCTGCTGCACCTGCTGAGTTTCTCCAGCTTTTTGTGTAACCTTCATTTATTTATTGGCATCTGCACTCCAAAATTTGAGATTCGCAATAGAAAAAATCACATGTGGTTAAAGTGCACATAGTCAGATTTCATTAAAGGCCATTTCTATATATTTTGGATTTACCATGTGGAAATTCCATCTGTGTTTATACACAGACCCCCATTTCAGGGCATCATGTTTCAGATACATGGCTTCACAGGTGTTTGTTATTGCTCGGGTGTGTTTAATTGCCTCCTTCATGCAGGTATAAGAGAGCTCGCAGCACCCAGTCTTTCCCCCAGTCTTTCCATCATCTTTGGAAACTTTTATTGCTGTTTATCAACATGAGGACCAAAGTTGTGCCAATGAAAGTCAAAGAAGCCAGCATGAGACTAAGAAACAAGAATAAAACTGTTAGAGACATCAGCCAAACCTTAGGCTAACCAAAATCAACTGTTTGGAACATCATTAAGAAGAAAGAGAGCACTGGTGAGCTTACTAATCGCAAAGGGACTGGCTGGCCAAGGAAGACCTCCACAGCTGGTTACAGAAGAATTCTATCTATAATAAAGAAAAATCCCCAAACACCTGACCGACAGATCAGAAACACTCTTCAGGAGTCGGGTGTGGATTTGTCAATGACCACTGTCCGCAGGGGACTTCATGAACAGAAATACAGAGGCTACACTGCAAGATGCAAACCAGTGGTTAGCCGCAAAAATAGGATGGCCAGGTTACAGTTTGCCAAGAAGTACTTAAAAGAGCAACCACAGTTCGGGAAAAAAGGTCTTGTGGACAGATGAGACGAAAATTAACTTATATCAGAGTGATGGCAAGAGTATAGTATGGAGGAGAGGAGGAACTGCCCAAGATCCAAACCATACCACCTCATCTGTGAAACACAGTGGTGGGGGTGTTATGGCCTGGACATGTATGGCTGGTGAAGGTACCGGCTCACCTATCGTCATTGATGATACAACCGCTGATGGTAGTAGCATAATGAATTCTGAAGTGTATAGAGACATCCTATCTGCTCAAGTTCAAACAAATGCCTCAAAACTCATTGGCCGGCGGTTCATTCTACAGGAAGACAAACATACTGCTAAAGCAACAAATGAGTTTTTCAATGTTAAAAAATGGTCAATTCTTGAATGGCCAAGTCATTCACCTGATCTGAACCCAATTGAGCAAGCGTTTTATATGCTGAAGAGAAAATTGAAGGGGACTAGCCCCCAAAACAAGCATAAGCTAAAGATGGCTGCAATACAGGCCTGGCAGAGCATCACTAGAGAAGACACCCAGCAACTGGTGATGTCCATGAATTGCAGATTTCAAGCAGCCATTGCACGCAAAGGATATGCAACAAAATACTAAACATGACTACTTTCATTTACATGGCATTGGTGTGACCCAAACATTATGGTGCCCTGAAATGGGGGGACTATGTATAAACACTGCTGTGATTTCTACATGGTGACACTAAAATATATAAAACTGCCCTTATTAAAATCTGACAATGTGCACTTTAACCACGTGTGATTTTTTCTATTACAAATCTCAAATTGTGGAGTGCAGAGGCAAATAAATAAATGATGGGTCTTTGTCTCAAACATTATGGAGGGCACTGTACACTTGTCCCACCTACCTGTGTTTGGCCCAAATCCCTCTAAACCTGTCCCAAGCATGGACATGTTTAAATGTTTCTTAAACCTTGCAATAGTACCTGCCTCAACTACCTGGTTCCATAGGAACTTTGTAAATGGGAGACTGCCTGAGCCAACATTCCACATCCGGACCACTACCTGCAGCTGGATCACCCACTCCACACCTAGGCTGCGCTCCGATCCCTCCCAGCTGCCACATTTCAACCGTCAAAAACAATAAACAAGTTTTGTTTTAAGTCTGTGGAAAATTAATTACTGCTCTGTAATAACTTGCAGATTAAATTGTAGCCATTGAGGTGGAAATTCTTTTTGCAGCTTTTTATTGCCCATTCACTTGGCTGAGAGTGAATAGGAAATTCAAAATCCTAATTGGAAGAATTATTGCGAACTTGTTTTAAGTAAAATTTAATCAAGTAAGCAATGTATGTAACCCAGTCTGCTAATCCTGCAAGTCCAAAACGTTATTAACCTAGAGTTCTGATCATGCGGTACAAGCGAAGACCTTGTTCGCTTTTGCTGCCTCAGATTCTCTCCCGCAGGTTGTGCTTTGTTCTGGTGCGTGTGTTGTTTAGTTTATACTTTGTTTTCGGGATTTCTTTTTCCGGTAAGTTAAGGCTGATTTCCCACCCACCCACCCCTGAGTGAATGACGCTGGTGTGACAGCGCGAGAGACCCTGGTTCAGTCACGACCTTCGGTGCTGTTTATCTTGAGTTTGTATGTTCTCCCTGCGACCTTGTGGGACTCCTCCGGGTGCTCCGATTTCCACGCACATCCTAAAGACGTGCGGGCTTGGAGGTTAATTCCCCCCCCACTATAAATTGGCCCTAGTGTGTAGGGAGTGGTTGAGATTGTAGGACAACAGGAAACTAGTGTGAACAGGTGATCATTGGTCAGTGGGGACTCGGTGGGTGGAAGGGCGTTATCTCTAAACGAAACTATCCCACATGAAAGCACGCGGGCAGGTCCGCAAACCAGCTCGTTTCAAACCTAACGCGAACGCGTCACATAAAAAAGGCTGATTAAACAACATGACACCATCTTGGTTCTGAGGAATGTTAAACACGAGCAGAGTCTTTTGTTTTCCTACCTGTTAAAGCAAATGCCCTTGTAATTTGATTTTCAAAATATGAAAAAAAAAACTAATTCCTGTGAATGGCTGCAGTGTTTAATTAAAAGATAACACACGGCAGCTGGGTTGTGAATTGTCAGTCGACCAGACATTTGCAAATGCAAAAACACAAAAGTGCCTCCTAGCTCCTGAGATTAGCATCGGTTTAAAGCTCGGGTCGGCTGTTGTGTAGACACAAAATGCTGGAGTAACTCAGCGGGACAGGCAGCATCTCTGGAGAGAAGATGGGCACAAAATGCTGGAGAAACTCAGCGGGACAGGCAGCATCTCTGGGGAGAAGATGGGCACAAAATGCTGGAGAAACTCAGCGGGACAGGCAGCATCTCTGGGGAGAAGGAATGGGGGATCTTCTTCAGACCGATCGGCTGTTGGTATTCCCCTCAACATTCCAGTGACTGTTCTAAGCTGGGCCTGGCTGTGGAAATGTGATCTGTGGACTTCCAAGTGTGTCTTGTATCAGCCTGTCAAGAGGATCATGTGAAGGGCGTTTGTGTTATCTCCGTGCTTGGCCCCAGGGCTGCACTACACCGACAGGGTGGGGCGAAGAGGTGTGGGCACTCGATCATTTGTTTGCTGACTGCGCCGCAGGATACAGCTTTTAAAACGTGCCTTACTGTCAGGGTGCTTCACAGCTCGCTTTGGGGAGCAGCTCTGCCCAAGACCGCGAGGAATTGCGTAGATGTGTGGATGTGGCCCAGTCCACCACACACTCCAGACCAGGCCACACTTCCCACCATTGCCACCATCTACACTTCACGATGCCTCAGATAAACAGCCAACACCATCAAAAACTTTTCCCACCCCCGGTCATTCCCCCTTCAGCAGCACGACAGATATGTAGGGTTGGACAGGCTAGATGCAGGAAGATTGTTCCCGATGTTGGGGAAGTCCAGAACAAGGGATCACAGTTTAAGGATAAGGGGGAAGTCTTTCAGGACCGAGATGAGAAAAACATTTTTCACACAGAGAGTGGTGAATCTGTGGAATTCTCTGCCACAGAAGGTAGTTGAGGCCAGTTCATTGGCTATATTTAAAAGGGAGTTAGATGTGGCCCTTGTGGCTAAGGGGATCAGGGGGTATGAAGAGAGGGCAGGGGCAGGTACAGGATACTGAGTTGGATTATCAGCCATGATCATATTGAATGGCGGTGCAGGCTCGAAGGGCCGAATGGCCTACTCCTGCACCTATTTTTCTATGTTCTATGTAAACATAGAAATCTGTAAAATCCACATATACACCTGTACATATACACATATAAATCTTCATATATATGTGTGGATATAAACAAATAAATAGACCAGAGTAATGCACAGTCAGGAACATTGCCCCCAAGTCTATATAATGTAGTTTAGACACAAAAAGCTGAAGTAACTCAGCGGGACAGGCAGCAACTCTGGAGAGAAGGGATGAGTGACGTTTTGGGTCGAGACCCTTTAGAGCCTATTTGGAGGTTGTCGTGCTTAATTGTCGAGTGGTTGCGAGGGAGAAGCTGCTCCTGAACCTGGATTCCTACTTGCAGCAGCACAACAAGCTCGGCATAATACTCCTTAAACACTGTCATAAACAAGCATAACGCTCAGTATAAAACAACTATGACCACCTCAGTTGTCGGCACTGAATTGTCGGCCTATTCTTGCGCTGTTCTGATCCGTGTTCTATGTTGCTCGCCTGTCACGAGGACCTGTGACGGCTCTAGGTTGGGATGAACGAGGGGTTTTAGCTGGGAAGGTTTATTGGTGGGAGATATCAAGTTTGACTGGGTAATTTATATTTTGCACAAATGATACATAGGTTGATGCTGGCAGTGGTTGGTTTGGGCTTTACACTGAACCAGCCCTGTTACTGATTAAAACAAAGTACTCGATGAACTCGATAGGTCAGGCAGCGTCTGTCGGGGGAGTGGACAGACGGCATTTTGTGTCGGGGCCCTTCTTCAGACAGAAGCACTTTTGCGTTTTGCTCACGATTCCAGCATCTGCAGTTTTCCTTGTCTCCGTGAAGTGAATAAACCTGAGTACTGAACTGTGAAAGACAGGGAGGGGTTAGTTGTGGGACTTGTTCTGCCATTTGGTGTGTGTGTAAGTGGAAGAGATGGACATTTACATGGCTTCATTTGCCTGTGACCCACAGTGATCTGTGCACTAAGGAATGTGAAACTGGTGCTTAGTCTACCCCCGCTCAGGTCCTCTGGGCTGGGTGGTGATTAACAAATAACAAATGGTCCTGGTCGATGTTGGCGGAACACTCACACTTATTTGCATCAAGTTACTTGGAGACTTCAGGAGATTATTCCTTGATTCCGTGCATTGATAATGTTGCTAGCTGTTTTTGAAGTATTTTGTGTAATCTGATTACTGATAACTTCGGGGCTTGACCAAGCTCGCTCGTGGTTTAGCCTTGCCAAGTTTCACTGTTACCAAATGCAAGTAGGGATAGTGTTTGGATTGGGGGGGATTATTTCAGAGCCTGTTGAAGTGTGAGTGTTTATCCTCTTATTTATGTAACTGATGTGGAAATATTGGTCTGAAATCTATCTAATGCAGCATTAGACTTTGATTAATGTTTAGTTTAGAGATGCAGCGCGGAAACGGTCTCTTCAACCCACGGAGTCCAGCGATCCCCACACACTAACACAATCCCACGCATACTAGGGACAATTTACAATTTAACCAAGCCAATTAGCCTACAAATCTTTGGATTGTAGGAGGAAGCCAGAGCACCCGGAGAAAACCCACACAGTATTCTGAATCAAATCCGGGCCTCTGGCGCTGTAAGGCAGCAACTCTACCGCTGCACCACCATGCCTGCCCTATCTACAGGATGTATACAGGTGACACAGGTTAACCAGCTGATAGCCTGGGCCAGGTAACGTGTAGGTGTGCTGTGGCTGTCCCAGGTATAAAATCATTTTTTTCTCTGTCCCGTCTCTCCCTGCCCCGAGTTTCCTCAGTTGTAAGTTAAATCGTGTTGTTTGAGGTAAGTGAATTCCTACTGTGAATCATTCTAATCCTTTCTTTATTGAAGATTTTACAAGCTGTCCTTCCATTAATATTCATCGAACTGCATTCCCCTGATCTCCCACTCAGTGTTCTAGTCTCTCATGATTGATCCAGGCAAGTAAAGGCAAACTAGTCAAGCACTGAAACCCTTTCACAAAGAACGGCAATTCCACTTTGCCGTTTTGCAATGAGCCACGGGTCAGTGGCCAGTTTTGGGCTTTGTTTCAGTTAAGTTTCAGGAGAAAAATGTGATGTCCAGGTTCAAGATCAGCTTCTCCCCAGTGAACACTGTGGTGCAGCGGTAGAGTTGCTGCCTCACAGCACCAAACACCCAGATTCGATCCCGATCCCGATCCCGACTACAGCTGTTATCTGTACGGAGTTTGTACATTCTCCCTGTGACCACGTGGGTTTTGCTCCGGGTGCTCCGGTTTCCTTCCACATTCCAAAGACGTGCATGTTTGTAGGTTAATTGGCCCCTGTAAATTATTCCTGGTGTGTAGGATAGGACTAGTATACGGCTGATCGCTGGTCAGCACGGACTCAGTGGGCCGAAGAGCCTGTTTCCATGCTCTATCTGTAAAACACCTACCTCAGCAACTATGATCTTCTACAGACTGTGGCTTTGGCTACACTACAGACTGGTTTTGCACCACTATGGTTATATAGTGTATATATTTATCTGTGTTATTACATAAATGTGCCTATAAACGAGTTCCTACAATGAAAGAAGGGGGGTGCGGAGGAAGGGGGTGGGGGCACAGTGGGTGGTCCTGGCTGGCAGGGACGTGGCGGGGGGGGGGGGGGGGGGGGGGAAGACTGCTACCATGTTCAGCAGCAGGCAGTAGATAGAACTGTCCGGTAGACTTCTGCAACTTTGCCACCAGAACGTAGTGCCACTAGTGCGCTGCCTCAGTGCGGTCTGCTGCATGAGTTTACTGGGTTGCATGCAAAACAACACATTTCACTGCACTTGCGTGCATGTGACAATAAGATATAATTGAATCGTTGCAAGCTACAGCAAGCAAGACTTTCATGTTTCCGTTTTAATGTAATAACACATAGGTAAATATAATCAGCAATACATAAGTTAATAATAAATAATATTAGGTGACTATAATAGTGTCAAACCGCAGTCCACAGTGGTACGTATAACGATTGCTGGTACATGTGACAATTAACATAGGTAGAAACAAAATGCTGGAGTAA